>JAQJVL010000308.1:632500-1105814 GCA_035578905.1 Stictocephala bisonia
CCTAAAAACATTAATAGTAAAGCTGAGGCCATTTGATTAGTGAAAAAATACAACAGCTGATTTGTGACTTTAATTGAGTGAAGAGAAATTAATCAAGTAGGCAGTATCTAAAGTTGCAGGAGGAAGGTAAAACTAGACCAAGAAGCCTTCTCTTACAAACGTCAGATCAGTCTTTGGTCTAATTGTTCTTGGATTAGTGTGCTACGTTTATTTTTGTAAACAAAGTTATAATACATCGTTTTTTGGTAAAGCCCTTGATTACATTATTGCTTACAAATAGATATTTCATGTAATAGGAATAGTTGTGTCAGTAAGTTGGTTAGTCAGTGAGGTCTGACCCAGCTGGGACTACACAATGGAACACAAAAACAGGTGATAATTTGAAACACAACATTTAACACTACATGATGAATCTAATTGTGTGCTTATAAAATATATCTGTGAGCTTATAAAATCAATGATAAACCATGGGAAGCTTCCTTGACTAAAAAGTTTTTAATGTTTTTTTGTATATCTTATTTGTTATGTATATGAGTGTGTTCGATTTTATGGTGTATTGCTATTTTTACGTGAGGAAGAATCTCATAAGACAAAACAAGGAATTAAAACTAGTAATTCAACTATTTTAAGGTAATATTTCAACAATTTAATCACGATCAAATCATCATTAAGATGTTTCATAATTTTCTGACCTCCATCAAATGTTCAGTACTTAGGCCTCAGATTCAAACGATAGAATAATTATGTAATATTTCGACATCTGAGAAACTATTAAAAAGTCACTCAAAAGTTCAATAAAAGGTTACTCTAATATTTCATTGCATTTTCATATTTAGTATATTAATAAATAATGAATTACGTTTTCTTCACTATTTACACTAACTTATGTAACAAATAATTGAACACCTTTCCTGACATAAAGAAATAACATTTTTATTCTTATGATAACATGTTCGAATCACCCATTAACATTTCTATCACAGAATAAAAATATATGTCTACTTCTTTATCTTTTTCTATTCAGTTTTTTCTCTTTTTCTATTTTTACTAGGCGGGAAAGTCTTAGTTTGAGAACATGGTTAGTACAACAACAAAAAAACAAAGATTGTGTAAACCATATTTGTTTAATATGAGAGTAAATTGTTATTTTTTTACTGATGCTGGGCTCATGCCTCATCCAAAAACGTGGGATTTTGTAGCCAATTGTTTAATTTACAAACATTTGAGAGTAACCGCTCATACTAATAGAGCACCCCTCCACCCTCCCCCGACTAGAATATCTTTTACAATAGTACGTACGTAATGATTATTTTTTAAATGAAATTTACAATGCAAATCTGTATTAGGAGCAATAATAACAAATTGAAGTATAAAATAAAACTGTTAAGATTCTTTGGAGTCAGTACAAACAGATTATTTCCCATAATTAAAAATGCCTCTGATGTATAAATATGTATAAAACTGAACGTAAAATAAAGTTACAATGTTTACTTAGAAAGACTTAAAAAACACATAGTTGATATTTTTATTGTTTATATTGTCGTTAAAGTAGTATTCGATTATGTCTTGTGTAGACATAAAACTAATTATTTAGTTTTAATTTCATAGCTAACTGTTAATTAGCTGAATATCATATCAATACTATGTGTTTCAGATTCCTAGAATATCTTTGGTTACTTAGTTGGCTACACATTAATAAATGGCTCTTTCTGACACAAGTTGAAATCAGTTAGTAACATGACTACACAGGTCATTCTAACTCATCCTACACTCAAGTAATCATTTAAAATGCGCACAAAGTTGTGTCGGCGAAGAATAATGAGGAACTCATCTATTCAGATTCATTTGCTAAACTGTTGGCTTTGGAGTGTTATTATGGTGGTGGTGTTTTAATTGGTGACCATAATTATTTAAACATTTAATCTTTATACGTTCGAAAACAAAACAAAAATAGGCCTACCAAAATAAAATGAGGTAAATAAATAAACTCATTCCTGGCAATATAATTTTACATTGCATTTGTGACATCTAAATACGAAAATCAACCAGTTCACAAAATAAATATTCATGAAAATTCACCATAACCATGTTTTATTTGATTAGTAAAACGGTTAACGTAAAACTATCAACCAAAATGTAATGTTAAACTAAAGTAACATAAAATACAAAATAAGTAATTAAAATTGAGTTAATTTATATCTACATGATGTAAAAACTGAGATTAAAAATAAAAAGATAATACTTAACCCAAAAACACAAGTAAAACTTTATAAAATCTGTGAACATGTTAGAAAAAAGTCTACTATTCACTGTTCACTCAGCTGATCCACCAAGATAAAAGCTGATATTTTGAGACTAAAAATTTAACGTTCGATGGGAAACTTAATCCTGTATAAAATCAATGACAGTACTGAAAGAATATTTATGTAGTTTTATAGTTTCATTTTATCCTAAGCTACACTTAATGTATAAGTGTAACGTTTATTATATTTATTTTATTTTTAAATAATAATGATATGGAACGAAAACTGTAACGATGTGAAATACAATTGTGGAATAATGATGTGGAATAAAAATGAATAAGTTACTCTGTTACTATCTTTTAGTTTTAAATTGATATGTATAACTCGTTGTGATTTAAGTTTCAAATTTAAATTCAATTACTTTTTAATAGTATTAAATTTTTTTCATTTCACGATTCCGTTTTTGATGGGTGAATATTTAGCATCCAAGTTCTAAAATACTATTCCAGGGTTACATGTCACTGTGAGAGTTTCTTCAGTAGCTCTGAATTCCTTGTATCGATAAGCAATATCATCTACATATATACATTTTCTAGTCTTTGTGATTGGAATGTCAGTGGTACACGCGTTGAACAAAATTGGAGTTTTACTCCTGTGGGAGTTCTTATGCAAGTATTATGTAAATTATAGTAAATAAATGGGCTATCTTTCATTTCATTGCAGGTTATGAATAATTGCTGAAAACAGCATATTTTCTTGACGGGGCGACACAGCTACTAGTAGTTAGCCTCACTTCTCGTGTTGTCATTGGCCAGTGGGTAAATCGGTGGTGTTTATGGGTAACTGGGAGCCCTTCTTTACAAAGAATCAATTTTATTATACTGGTACAAAGAGAAAAGCTTGGAAACATAACCTAAAACTAAACAAATCAATTATGTAGAGAAGGGAACAATAATATTTTACAAGTCGGAATGAGAAACATCCCGCTGACCTACGAGTCTCCAAGACCGTGTATTCAAACAAATATGTAAATGGGAATTGCTCTTCTTAGATACATTAAGTGACTGGTCCAGCTATATTTAGGCACTACGACTCCATTGGGTGTGAACACGTGGGCCTCTTGCTAGCTTAGTGGTTATCACTTCTGCTAAGGGTCACGAGTTCAAATCCCGTGAAGCCCACCAAAGATTTGCTTAATGGGTTTGGACCGTTGTTCCATAGTCCATAACAACGTTTTAGATTAACTTAAAAATACTAGTAGCGTATATAGTCTAAAAGAAAAACAAGAAATCATTTACCAAAAACATCTGTCATGTATTAAGGATGTTTGAAGTCCATTACCCCCTAACTTGTTTCCACAGTTTTAAAAAATATTTTATCTCTGAATATGCTGTTAAATTAATAGTAACACATACTACATTTAGCGTGTTTCAACGTTATTGGAGATCACTTGAGGACCAAGACCCAGGAGTTAACATCAAAAATGTAAGTTGGAACGTAGTTATGTGGTACATCATATAATACCACAATTTAAAGTTGAAAGCAATAGAGCAATCAGGATTTAAAAACAACGTGTCATTCCTTAGCTTTTAAATATTCTGTTATTTTACTGTAAATGTTTCCTCATAAAACTGTTTTGTCATTTAAGCAGTAAGTTACTCCCTAACTTGTTTCCACAGTTTAAGGGGATTCCCTACTGAAAATGCTAAATTTGTTAATATTTTTCTTTTTGGTTCTGAATAAGGTTTTTCTAGTTTGTACTTGTTACAAAAAGAAACTTTTGTGGTCAAAATTTTTTATTTTCAGTTTTAGGTATTTTTTAGGTATAATATACAAAAAATAACGGGTATAACAAAATTGATATATCTCAGGTTCTATTGGCTAGAACTTCATGATCCAAGTGTCATTTTGTAGGGTTTTTAGTCTTTTAAAAAGTTAGGTAAAATTAGATTTGTATCTATTTATAAAAAAAAGTTATAAGGAAAAAATAAAAATTTTTTTAATATTGTTTATTAAAAAGAAATTTTTTTATTCAATTCCTAGTTGTGTTACAGGCATAATTTTACCTAACTTTTTAGATATACTAATAAGGAATATTGGGTAAAAATGTCAACCTTTTACTACAAGTACCTTATGAGATATATCAATTTTAGTGATGAAAAACATGGAAAACCCAAACTTGCGGGAATCGCGCATTGAAAGTAAGCATGTTTTTTGTTGCTATGGATACTAGTTTCATTTAATGTAACTAAAGTAATAAGCCTACACCATAACTTATTTATATCATTATATAAAACAGGACTTACCAACAAAATATTAGGCAGCTGTAGCTGGATTTTGATGCATAATGGTCCACAATAATTATTGATAACATAAATTACAACACGCGCAAAAAGTATTTGATTATATTGAAAAACTGAGAAAAAATCACTAGCCTACTGTACAACAAAGAAATAAATGTCCTAAAATCTTCCAGCACCATAAGTTAGTCCTTCCTTCTGCTTTTTTCTTTCTTCCTCCATCATTTGAGCCTGTCTGAGTTTTTTTCTATACTCCAAAAACTTTAAATGTTTACGGACTTTTGCAAGCCGAAGTCGCTTTCTGTCGAATCTTTTGGCTACTTTCAATGTTGAACAGCCAGGACTTACTCCACTTGAGATCTGAAAGCTGCTTACTGATTTGTTTACACCAGTATTGTACTGGCAAATAGCTTCACTTACACATATCTCAAGTCTTTGCCTCGTTGCGTAGGTCACTTTAGGGCATTTTGACCAAATTACGCCTAATAATATAATTATTTTTTCATATATAAAACCACTTATACCTTGTTATGTATGGTTTTTCTGAAAGAGGACATACCATAGAACAATAATATGTAAAAAGATTTTTGTAATTAATGAAATTTTTGTCATTTTCAGTAGGGAATCCCCTTAATTTGCTTTTTGAATACGCCATTAAAATAATATTAACCCATACTACATTTAGAATGTGTCAATGTTATTTGGGTTCATTTGGGGTCCAAGAAATAGGAATCAGCTTCAAAATATTAAATGGGAATGTGATCATGTACAGTATATGTCATCTAACCAAAATCTTCGAAATGAACGTGTTTTTAGAATTTAAAAAGGAAGTGTCATTCTTTAGTTTTTAATTAGTTTGGTATTTTATTTAATTGTTCATCACCTATTTAATTAAGACTGAGCTGTCATTGCTAAAAAAGCTATATTTAATTTTTGCGGTTTTTTTTAGTAATCATGACAAATCAGTTTTAATCAGGAAAATACGCAGACAGTGACGAATAAAATAGCTAACGATCGACACAATTTTTTAAAATTCTTATCGTTTTTACACTGAAATGGCGGTTTTAAATGAAATATCACATGATCACGTTCTCTTTTTAAATGTTTAAGTTAACAAGTTAAGAGGTAACTGACCCTGTATTTTGTATTAGCTTATTTAAAATATTTACAAATTTTATTTTATTACTTTTTAAAAGTGTACTTAGCCAGGCATTAAAATAACACGATAACTGCTGCTATTGTCTCAGCTTTACAAAGTTTACTTTGGTAAATGTAATTTATAATACATTTCTAGAACACATGTATCAAATTATTTTAATCTTAAATGGTTTATTTGGTTCATTATTTATTTCTATGTCATATATCAATACAAATAATAACTTAATCATATGTTATGCAATATTAATTATCTATATATAGGTCATATGTGAAATACTAAATCGTAAACTAATTTGTGCTCTACGAAATTTACCAACTAACTTAATAATATGGAACATCTATAACAAAACGTAATATCGTAAAAACTAGTGCATCTTGTTATGATTAACCCATATATAAGACTAAATTTTCATGTATTCCATAAACTGACAGGTGTCTATAGTTTCTTCTAATACTTTTAGATTAATCTATAAACTATCTCATTTTCGCTATTTTGCAATAAATCCTTCACACAGACGTATTCATTTTCATTACATATTATTTTAAACCTTTCTAATAAATCTTCATTACTATTAAAGCAGTATTAGTAATGCATTCAAGTTATTTTTGAGTCTTATTTCTATTCATCACACAAGTTCTATAAATGATTGACTGATCAATTATTAATAAGTTCTTTTAATAAAAAGTGTATGTTCAAAAATGAGTACAAAAAGTACAACTTCTATAAATAATGTGCATATTCATTTACAATTTTTATGTCAACAATTTTCTACTCACTTCTTTCAGGATTTGACAAGTACCAATACAATTTCTATGAAGATTTTGATAATTTTAAGATTTGCAACCCATCCTCGTACTCTCAAAAAATTGCAGGACCCATCGAGGGTGGGTGCAAAGGCACCGGATTCAGGAGGACGACACAGAACAAAAACACAAGTTGAATGGCAAAAATATTGTTTATTATATGAAAAAAAAATAATAAAATCAAAAGTATTAAAAAAATATTAAGTGACAGGAAAAATTTACGGACAAAACGGACTGTTGACTGTTTGTGAAAAGTTATAGAAAATTTATAAATATTAATAAATGGTCTCGGGGCAACAAAAATAAATACAAAAAGAAGACAAGATTGACAAATATCAGCAATAGTGGAAAACTTGTATCAAACTTATCAAAAACCAAGAAAATGATAGGCATAAAAACATTTGTTATTAAAAGTATATACTGTATAAATCTCCGAAAACATGTAACAACAATAAATTAAATAACAAAACCAAATAAACATAAGAAAACATCAACAAGAATAATACTTAATACATAACAATAACTACAAATAAATTAAATACATAACTACAGATAGCAAAAAGACAAATTTAAAATTACATCGGTATCTGAACTTACGAGGCCTCGGGCAACAAAAGAAATTTGGAACGTTTGGCCAATTTGGAAAAGTAAAAAAAATTAAACATAAGATTTAAATTAATAATTACATCGAAATCCAGCGGTCAAAAACTGGGCGGTTCCTAATGGGAAACAACAACGTGCAGAATTAGCCGAGAACCCCGTACTTTAAAAGAAAATTATAAATTAACCCCCAATATTTATACTTTTAGTTTATTTATAAACTAAAAAAAAGAATAAAATCTAAATATATATATATATATATATCGCTTTTATAAATGCCAGTTCTTAAAAAATCCAAAATGTTTCATCACAGGTAGATGACACTTCACTGGTGAATAAAGTTCAACTGAAAAACGTTTTTCACTTTTCGACTCAATGATGGGGGAGCCAGAAGGGCCAGAAAAGAACTGGGTTTGGATCACCTGCATGTCGAAGTCTTCATCCTGGAGGCCGATGGATGAACAGTGCAGAAAGGGTTGAGGTCGCTGCCGCTCTAGGACGCAGAGTAGAGGCTAGTCCCAGCCCGTAGGTTCCGCACTGTGCCTCCAGGAAAACGCAGTTAGTAGCCATGCAGGTGCCCGTCCATGACACTCCGACTCTGGAGTCCAGGCTAAAGTAACAGCACAGCACAAAACATGTTTTAGTCCGGCTCCTCATAACAACATAAATACATAAAGGGGAATTAAACTAACAAGAGCTGTCAAAAAACATTTAAATGTAATATTTGTAAAATAAAATTAAAAGGTACAGGAACTAAATAAATACCAAAATAAGTTTTTACCTAAGGCGACAAAAAGAGTAAGTACAACAGTTTGAACAAATTAAATAAGCAAAAATATGAATAATGAAGACAATTTTACATGACTCAGCATTACATAACTAA
This sequence comes from Stictocephala bisonia, assembly GCA_035578905.1. Taxonomy (NCBI): domain Eukaryota; kingdom Metazoa; phylum Arthropoda; class Insecta; order Hemiptera; family Membracidae; genus Stictocephala; species Stictocephala bisonia. The sequence continues at coordinate 640,489 of JAQJVL010000308.1, forward strand.
AATCCTGCCGTATCCGGCAACAACATGAAACCTTTTGCTAGACCTATCAAGTGAAGTATGACAGTTATAAAAAGAGAAAAAGATACTGACTTTACTATAAAACAATTATGTCAGACAAAAAATAGTATATTTCATAACAAGAGTGGAAAGTGGGGTTTTGCATGTTCGAGACCATATGTTTGAAGTGCGAGACTTGTCGAGCACTTCAAATGGTCGAGAACATACAAAACACTTTCACTCGAGTTTTGAACGATACTTTTCACTACACTACGGAATAAAAACAGGTGTTGTTGACTGTGGAAAATTTTTGGTTGTAAACAATGTTACTTTCGGTAGTAAACAATAGACAGCTGTTGAAAATATGATGTTTCACAGGTTGTAAGCACATAACGAAAACAGCTGAACAGTAGTGTAGTGAAAACAAATTTAAATTACAGTTAAAAATCAGTTTTAACAGCACAAAATAATTTAATAAATAGAAATATACTAATGCATTTTCATCGGCACATTGGCCTAACCTAGACCTGCTGAAAATAAAAATAGTTTCACAAACAGGCAACAACTTTGTTAATTATCAGTTATAAAAAGAACAAGAAAGATCAATAAACAATATGTTCAAACAAATCTGTTACAAAAGCAAAATATTATACGAATACTTACCCAAACAAAACTAGCAACCAGGCATAATCGGGAAGTCGGTAGCAAGAATCGCTAGCCAGTCGTAGACGACAAGGAACACTGAATTGTAAAAACGGAAAGGAAAAGTTAATTAAAGCTGTCTGAGCTGTCCGAGGGAGACGATCGAAATTTGCAAACTGCACAGTATGGGTAATCCCTGCTGTTGTGCACACATCTTTCCAGTTATTTTTTTAAATAAAAAAAAAAAAAATAATACAATAACTTTATCATTTTAAATATTCTACTGTATATGTAAAAAAATTCAAAATCTACAACTTAATTTATTCCGTACAATCTCATGGCTACCTTTTTACTATTGTATGACTGAATTTTAGTATTATTAATAGTACTGACGTATTCACTATCTTCAGTCTTATTACTGCATCTGCACGCATTTCTAGTGTATATTTCTAAAATGAAATGCTTCAAAATGACATGTCATAGTAATCATTACTTCAACGCACATAGATAATAATCTGAAAGAAGAAAGGCGGTAATGTTCCACACATAAAATAAGAAATATTGTTATCAATTTTGTTATTTTATCACTTCTTCAAATGAATTATACCACCTCTTTAGCAAACAAGATTCATAAAGCTAAACCAACGTTCACAACTATGAGAATACACACTAGTCCAAGGACTGATGGTATCTCCACTGCTCAGATCTGCCGTCACGTAGGCCTAACTAAGAGTTGGTTATGTTAGTAATGTTAGCAAATTAATAAGCATCATATTCAATAATTCCTCTAAGGTATTTAACAGTCAGTCGTCTAATTATTTTCGACTGATTGAACAGTGCCATTATCATGTTCTGTGAATAGTATAAATGGATTTTAGTGGATTTTTAACCATGCTGCAAGCCTTCATGAGGTACAGTGATATGTTTACTATACTTCCAGATAGCAAAATACACAAAGCCCTAAATTGTTGTTACAGGCCAACCATAACCAGGTGGGAAATGTTGACATTTACGAAGACCAATATATCAGCGATACTCCAGGGCCTAACACTTACGACCAAAGGGCATCGTTTATACAATGGATACTACAGTTACTGGGTTACGGCCCCGCTAAACCTACAGTGCACCCACCACCAGACCCTGTGGACCAATCCAAATGCAATCCTTGTAGTAAGTACAGTCTGTATAGTTCATCACCAAACGTTTTAAGTAAACATTACAACTCGTTGAATTATAATTTGATGATTCCTAGCGTGCTAATAGGGGTTTCACAAGGAACTTACTTTATATAAGATGTAGACAAGTAGAATGAAAAACCAAATCAAGTGCATTTAGCTGCAGCTCATTCCTCCAAACTATATTGAGTGCATCTAGCTGTGCCTCACTCCTCCCAAGCCATATTGAGTGTATTTAACTGTGCCACACTCCTTCCAAACTATATTGAGTGCATCTAGCTGTGCCACTCCTCCCAATCCATATTGAGTACATCTAGCTGTGCCTCACTCCTTCCAAACTATATTGAGTGCATCTAGCTGTGCCACTCCTCCCAATCCATATTGAGTACATCTAGCTGTGCCTCACTCCTTCTAAGCCATATTGAGTGTATTTAACTGTGCCACACTCCTCCCAAACTATATTGAGTGCATCTAGCTGTGCCTCACTCCTCCCAATCCATATTGAGTACATCTAGCTGTGCCTCACTCCTTCTAAGCCATATTGAGTGCATTTAACTGTGACTCACTCCTCCCAAGCCATATTGAGTATATGTAGCTGAGACTCACTCCTCCAAAGCCTTATTCAGACATGTACTTGTGCCACATTCTCCCAAAGTTCACACAACCATCACTTTTGCTTAAAGCCCCTAAAGGTGGTTTTCTTGTGATCTAAAATATCAATACTAACCGTGTGGGAATGTGTATCCAATACAACTATAGTATATGCATCACGTTTTGTATCTAGGCAGTGACTTTACTTCCCCTTCCCCCACTTCCATAGAGTAGCGATACAGGGACAGTATACGCATTACGCTTTATATCTAGGTGGTGCCTTTACAACCCCAACTTCCATAGAGTAGCGATACAGGTACAGTATGTGTAATACGTTTTGAATCTAGGCAGTGCCTTTACTACTCCAACATCCGTAGAGTAGGCAATATATTTATTAGGTATAGTATATTTATTAAGTTTTACTTGTGCCAGACGTTTCTCACTAGTAAGCAAACGTTTTTTATGTTTTTTATTTATTCTGGTACTAACCCACTTCCTTTCGTCTAACGTTCTGAAATAATTGCAATGAATTGAATATGCGAGAACTACTGTTATATTGCCTATGACTACATTAAGATTACCAGTTACACATGGAAAATATATATTTATAATATTAAAGGAAGGACAACTTTGATTCAAGTTTTTATATCCACCATACCAAGTACGGGTTACCCTATTATCCTTACACAATTGTTTATAGTACTTGTTAACTGTACCAATCCTTGATACCTCTATGATGGTAACAGTTATTAAGTAACCGATTAAGACATGTAAGTCTATATTGATAAAAATCAAAATATATTTTAAATGTCCATTAAAATATAGGTAAAAGATGTTTTAGTGGATTGTTGTAGTATCTCTGTGTGTTTCCAACTGAAAAAATATACAATACAACATTACAACGTAATATATTAAACTTACAGAATGTTTGATTTTATTTAATGAATTAATAACCATTCAACAAAATATGGACGAAGATGAACTGAAAACGAGTTTAGTAAATATGGAGTTTATTACTGAACTAAACTGACTGTTCCTTTAAAGGTCTTATTGTAACAATGTTTTGTTACTTTGATTTTAGAAAAATGAAAATATTTAAAAAAGTACTTGCAATAGAAAATCAATTCAAATTCTATAAAATTTTAATCAACAAATTTTCAGTTTTTCATAAAAATTGAGAATCTTATCCACTCAAATAAAAAAGTAGATTTTCCCCATTAGAAATAAAATAACCAATATTTGTTACTACAAGATATTTTCCTATCGAGTCAGATCGACTGGTTTTCTGCAATTTACAGGTTTTGATGACGTTGTTACGTTTGCTTCCTCCCCGAAGCTCCCTGATTGGTTCTCATCCCTTTTGTTCGAGGCAGTTTGCATGTAGTTGGAGAGTCTACGTAAATACTTCGAGTAACGGTCTTTACGTCTATTTCGTTACCGTCTCTTGCTGAATTAAGTTCGCCACTTTTTGAATCGTTCTTCCACTACAGTCCAGAGTTCGGCAATTTTCCCTCGGGAACTTTGAGAAGTTTTGCTGTGCCGCGCAGTAGGAGTGTTATTTGATTGTGCGCGACGTTTATGTGTCGGGCGGCGTATTTCGTTTAAATCTACTGTTCTCTGGAAGCAACGTAAGTTCGACTTTTGTTATTAGCTTGTAGATTATCGTTTTTAGCTTTGTCTCCTGCCCTTTTAGCTGTTCACACCAAAACCTAGTAAATGTTTCTCAGTTTTTCTTGTTTCTTTAAGTGCCGAACTTCTAGCAACAATTCAGTAAATTTTGTCAGATTTTAGTATAAGAAAGAAGTTTTAAAAATCAAAATAATAATTGGTTATTTTGTTGTTTTGCAGATTCCTGAGGCAGAATCATTCATTCATTCAAAGAACGAATAACAGAATTATAGAACAGAATTTAATATGAAATATAAGAATATATTAAATTATTATTAATATTTGATAAATTGAAAGTTAATTTTATTTTATTCTATTATTTGAGAAAAGTTTTTAAATTTAGCTTTTAATTTTAGATACAAAATTTTGAGAAGAAATTTATATTTTGTTGAAGAGTTTCATTTTATTTTCAATTAAATGTTACTAAGAAGATTTTCAAAAAACGTTATTATTTTCCTGTTTTTGAGAAATTAAAGATAAAAAACTAAATTTGTAACAACGCTTATAATTTTTAAAGAAGACCTTACAAAATCTGATCCCTTTAAAAACAAACTGAGCTTTCTTATATTATTCTAAGGAATATAGATTACCAATAAATAGGTGGATTGTTCCAAGTTTGAACTAACATTTTAATTATTCTACATACATTACATTTATAAACACGTATCATTAAAACAATTAGTGTGGCAATGGACAATTATTTTAGTTTCAACTTACGTCAAGTAAAATGGTGTGCTAAAAATGATGAATAGTTATTTGATATCTAACTTTCAAAGTTCAAAGATCAAAGTCACTCTAGTTAAAAATGAATGAGGAATGAAAAATAATAGATAGGCACTTGTTGGTTTTTAGAATGTGGAATTACCCAAAAGCAAGAGCGCATCGTGGGTGGTCACGTGACGTACGTCAACCAGTACCCTTGGATGTGCCTCCTGATGTACCGAGGCAAGTTTTACTGTGGGTGCACTCTCATCAACTCTAAGTACGTCATAACCGCTTCACACTGCATTCATGGGTAAGGAGAAATAATTGGCACATAATTATACATAACATATGACTATTTATACAGTATGAAATAAAAGTCCCGTAACAGAGTTTTAATTTTTGAATGATTACAGATAAAGCAATAAAACTTGGCACATCAATACTGCACTTATTAATCTACTTTTTTATGTAACTAATGTTTTTCTGTCATATCAGTGAGATGGTCCGTAAGGAGTCAGAGAACATCTCAAATGAGAGCATAGGTCCAAATAGTGGAACACAAACCCACAAATCCTACCTCAAAAGATTCGTTCTTTAAAAAATGGCGCTGGTTTAAAGTTTTAAAAATATTTAATGAAAGTCCTGTTTCAGTCGGTTTATTATTATTTTCGTAGTTCAAGTTGGGAAGGTTAAGCTTTGTAAATGCCTACTGGACTTAAGAAATAGTTTTTTAGGATAGTTGGCGACTCTTCACTTTCAATGGATGATGGTCCACAAGGAGGTCGACAAAAATATTCAAACTAGCATAGGTCAAGATGTACATAATTTTAAAGGGGTTGTATATCACAGATGAATACCACAAACAGCACTTAAAAAGGTTGATCCGGTACTAAATGGCAGATGTTCAAAGATTTTCTTGGTTATAGTAGGACCCCTTACTATTATTATTATTATTATTATTATATTATTGAAACTTTAATGATCAGTGGTTACGATTCAAGTCCACTACTAAGTCAAAGAAAAAAATTCTGCTGTATTCATTATGCCTGTCATACAAATGTACATTGTGACGTTAGTCATGAAAAAGAGTTAGCAATTCGAACATTTACTTTAAAATTTTTGGTAGACATAACTTATTTCCATTCAAATCTTTGACAGTCTGCCATTTTGTACTGGATCAACCTTTTTAAGTGCTGTTTGTGGTATTCATCTGTTTTAGACAACCCCTTTACATTGATGTTCATCTTGACCTATGCTAGTTTGAATATTTTTGTCGACCTCCTTGTGGACCATCATCCATTGAAAGTGAAGAGTCACTGGCAGATTAATTCAATTTAGCCTGTTCAGTTCAGGAGTCCAAAGGGCAGGTTGCCCTCCTACTTCTCCAACTCGACGTATGTATTGGCCGCTACCACTACCACTAATGACAGGACTAATGTTGTCAGTTACCTCATTAGATTAAGATTTTGTTCTTTTCATAATTCTGAAATCAAAAACAGTGTGTAAAATTTTAAAGAAGATGTTTTTTATTTGAACTTTTTTACCAAGCATTTTGAAAGTGTTTAGTTATTCCCAAGAAGAACTGGGGGTACCCCACCAACCTATCGGATCTATTCAGCGATCAGATCATAAAGAGGACGATACTAAGGCCTGTTAAAACTGTTTATTATATGTAGAAAGATTCAGTAAATCACATTTAATTGGTCCTCCGAGACATTTTACAGCACATGGATAATCTCTTACTTTTTAATTTTATTTCAAACCAAAGTGAGTGAAAGAAATAAAGGGGTTTTTTAAAAAATTTAATGAGGTAACATTTATTCGTCATTTAATGAAGTTCAATTTACTTTCCCAAAGATTTTCATTTCCCAACAATTAGGTGCCTTTTCATGATTTATTTCGGTTTCACGACTATTCAAGTAATCTTAAGCTTGTGACAATCAGTTATTCATCCGCCATATTGGCATGCTTCAAACTTTCGCTAGAAGCCACCCAAATCCACTTCTACAGACAGATGCACTGTGCATGTGGAGTAGCCTGTCCTAGTTCCTTTTCTGCTATTACTTTCCACCATTTCGCTTTCGACCATAGGAACTGTAACGTCGCACAGCTGTTTCGTCTGCTTCAGCTGCTATTTTTCCTTGTCTTCATCGTCAACACTAACTATAATAGCTTTGTTGACTATATGTTCAAAAGGATGAAGTTTAGTTTTTGAAGTTTAGTGTTATTTATGTTGAATAATAATTGATTATTGTTTGAAAACACTCTAATTACAGAAAGTGTTTAATTATTTTTTATTAATTACTGGACTTGTATTATTTACAGGAATTGAACTTAAACATAATAGATGTAGTTTTTATGCACATTTAAACTGATTTATTACTAAAACTAAATCAAGTTAATAATTTTGAGGATTTCTTTTGGATTGTCAAATATTTTTAAATATTTAAAATGTTTTTGTCTTAGTCCTGTATGGTTAATTTGGACTAGAAACAATTTGAGCCTAATTTAATAATAGGCCTGCAAACTTTTCTCTATTATTAGCCTAGCTTTGAAACTTAGGTTAGATTTTGAAGACAAAGGTTTTTTAAAATGAGGTTTTAAATTTTTCTAAACATAGTGAACCAATAAGAACCAGACTGCAAACCACTGATAAACAAGTGCGTTCTCTATAGGAAGCTTCTAATATAGGTCCCTTGACTGATCAGCAAATAAATAAACTAAAACATTTATCAACAACCGCTACAATTAAAAATGTTGAATTTGAAAAACAAGTTTAACAAGCTTTATAGTAAATCCCCTTGTACTATAAACCTTGATATCAAGGTTAGTAGTTTTCAAGAGAACATTTCTGATCTTTATATTAGTATATTAAGTAATTGTAATACTCGTATGCCACCTACTCACCTTCAATCGCTGAATGATTCCAATACCGCTGTGTCTCAACCTGCACCTGAACTCAAACTGTTAAGTTAACTCCAATAACAATACCAACCTTTTCAGGCGAACCTCAGCAATAGGTTACATTTCATGGTATTTTTGAAAATTCTATTCACAATAATGAATCTATATCTAACGTTGAGAAGTCTACTTACCTCTTATCATGTCTCTCATGAACCACTTAGTTTAATTAAATATCAGCAATGCTAATTATATCATATCGTAGAAAAAGGTACCAAAATATAAGGATTATTGGTTACTTTACACAAAAATAACATACTTGATCTTCCTTCATTGCACAAACCGAGTGTAAAACAACTTAGAGATTGTTTTGTCAACTTACAATGAAAATTATGAGGCCTTGAAGTCACTAGGCCATTATCTTGCTACTGAGAGCCTACTTTTTACCACATCCATTTACGCAAATTTGATTCTAACTTCCACTCTGTTTGAACATAACCGTGAAGATTCTAAGTTAGTACCGACCATTACAGAAGTTATTAAGTTTTTAGAAAATGAGTGCTCACAACAAGAAGCAGCTAACTTAACTAGTTTATCATTCGGCTCATCTTTGTCCATCACTAAAGCCTCATATGATCTTAAAAATTCTAATGCCCAAAGTAAAACTTCTGTAAACACAAAATATAATAAACATGTGTTGTTTACTTCATCGACTTCATCAATTGCTTTGGCACTCACGCATTAAGTTAGTGGCATCCCTTAGTGGAAAAACACTAGCAAACTCACATCCTATCCTTATTTTATACAAGATTTCAAGCAACTTACCTCACACTCAGTTGTCAAATGTTGTAAAAGATAGGCTTAAAGGATACACATTGGCTGACCCAACATTTGATACTCCAGGTCCCATAGATATGCTCTTGGGAGCTGATCTTTATGCTCAATGTTTGCTTGGAAACCCCCTTGTATATCAAAAAAATTGATTGTAGGTTGGATAGGTAGGTTTGGTAAGAACTGTGAATGTAAACAGGTAGATCGACGCATAACTAATTTAGGCTTTTTGTTGGGCTCAGTACGGGTTATGGATGTACGATGAACGGTTTATGAATTTAAGAGAACTCAATATATTGTTACATAAAAAATGATGTAACAACCCTCAATTGTTGGGTGTAATCTTGTTGTGGGTTTACAATGAGTTGTGCGTACGGCAAGGGTTTGTTAGGGCTGACCGGCCTGTGATTATATTAATGGTCGAATTTTCAAAGGATTGAATTTTACTTATTCTAAAAATATGGTAATCCTGGATCAGGACACTCGTCACTTCCACTTGCCTCATACTCATGACTATGTATGCCCATTGTCAACCACGATCAGAGCATGAGAGATGTGTGTCAAGGTGCTGGTCCACGTGGTTGAATGTTTGTTTCTCTAGTATAGCCACCAATACAACGGTTTTGTCGAAATGTAGTACACTTTTCGTGCAGAATATTTATAAATCTGTACGCACTTGCATGGCTGTACTTATATTATATTGTAGATTTAAAAACCTACAAAAAATCTGCAATATAATATAAGTAAAGTACAAATTGTTATACATTATCTATAATATGATGATAAGTCGCCCTTTGTCTTTAATATCCATTTAAATAGATTAGACACTTGCTATACCAATGAGAACCACTTCGGAGAAAATGTATATTTATTATAAGTACAAATACTGCTCTGGAAGCTCAAGGTTATGTGACCGTGATTTTTTTTTTCAAAGATGGATTTTATCGAACAAATACTTTATTCATTCAAATATAATTACGCTTGTTAATATTGTAAATAAAAAGCCTTTCCATATTATAGAGTGTATTTGAGAATTAATTAGGTTTAGAATTAAATAGACTCTACTTTGGAGCCATTGGTAGGTTATCAATACTTTAAGGCCAGTGATTATATTTAGAGTTTATTGAGTATTGTAAAACACACCCTAGCAATAATTATTTCTACGGGCTTAATATTTTACCTTGGATTGTTAGGTACCCCAGAGAGGGTTGCAATTAACAATGATTTACTCAACATATACTCTTAAAGTTTTTAACAAGAAGTGTTATGTTGTTTTGGTTGTATAGGAGAGTGCATGAAACAAATCGCCATTTGATAAGAGCAGTCATACCGATATCGATGGTCATACCCATATCGGTGGTCATACCATGAGATTAGTTACTTCATGTCTAATGGATAGTAGGCAGTAATCATCTATTGTAGTGTGAACATAGAAAATAAAACAAATAAGATTATTTCCTCGTCCTACCAATAGAGAACTACAATACATTTCCAACTTTGCTACTCTCAATTATCTTTTTACTGATAGACTTTCCTTATTTAAATTCATCTTTTGGGATAATAGGATATTTTGGAACAAGTTCGTGCACTTCAATTGATCCAATAAGTGGTAAATTCATATAAAATTCATGGTACATCGAAAAATTATGCACATAAGACTTGCAATATATTTGTGATCAATGAATGTGCATAGTTTGTTTCCAAAAATCCTTTCCTGCCAGAAAATGTAAAAATTATGAAATGTACAGTAAACTCTTGATTTAACGGACTAAATAGGGTAGGCCCTAGCCTCTAAAAGCTGACTGTCCGTTAAATCAGGGTGAATTCACTCCAAGCTGTTATGAGATTGCTAAATAAGTAACGAAGGATAAAGAGTTTTACGATGTACTGAATTATATTAATAACTATATATAAAATATTTTGTTGCCTTAGAAAAACTACACGTTTTATAAATTAATTGTTTTGTAAATATTTCTTAAGTGGGTGAGTGGGGGGTACATTATACACAATTTAGATACTGTAATATAGACTGTTCAATCGAGGGTTTACTGTACTAATCGTACAAATAACACTGTGTACAGTTAGAATGTGAAGTAATTCTTTAGCGGGTACGAGTTGGAAGTCGTCAAATACAGTTTACCTAGTACGTATAGACACAAAATATTAATTTACCATATGTTCAAGCTGCTTAAATAATTCAAAACTTAAAACAAGTTGATTTTTCATCAAGGCAAAACTAAACATTTATATTTTCTTTCAATCGTATTTGTTATAAGCTGTGCTTAAACAAGGAACAAATTGAAAGTTGACTATGATTGTTAATAAAGAACCGCTATATTACGATTATATTTTATAATAATTAATATTTTATAATGATTTTATAATATTTTATAATGTAATAATATAATAATAATATTTTAATATTATTTTATATAATATTATTTAATAATAATAATAATAATAATAATAATAATATATAATATTTTATAATGATTAATATTTTATAATAATCAGCTTTGGGAAAGAGAAGATCTCCGTACGCTGCTACGAGCACGACCGTGAGACGGACAATGAGACCGAGCACATCGACAGGAAGGTTTCAAGGATCGTTGGACATTCCGGGTACAGCGAGTACTCTTTCAACAACGATATAGCGTTGATAGCGCTGGACAAGGAGATACCCATTGATGACCGACTGCTACCAGTCTGCCTTCCACCAGCCAGTAAGTACTATAAAACCTATTTGTCATTCAAGGTACAGCGAGTACTCTTTCAACAACGATATAGCGTTGATAGCGCTGGACAAGGAGATACCCATTGATGACCGACTGCTACCAGTCTGCCTTCCACCAGCCAGTAAGTACTATAAAACCTATTTGTCATTCAAGGTACAGCGAGTACTCTTTCAACAACGATATAGCGTTGATAGCGCTGGACAAGGAGATACCCATTGATGACCGACTGCTACCAGTCTGCCTTCCACCAGCCAGTAAGTACTGTAAAACCTATTTGTCATTCAAGGTACAGCGAGTACTCTTTCAACAACGATATAGCGTTGATAGCGCTGGACAAGGAGATACCCATTGATGACCGACTGCTACCAGTCAGACTTTCACCAGCCAGTAAGTACTATAAAACTTATTTGTCATTCAAGATACAGCGAGTACATTTTCAAAAACGATATAGCGTTGATATTGCTGGACAAGGAGATACCCATTGACGTCCGTTTGCTACCAGTCAGACTTTCACCAGCCAGTAAGTACTATAAAACCTATTTGTCATTCAAGGTACAGCGAGTACTCTTTCAACAACGATATAGCGTTGATAGCGTTGGACAAGGAGATACCCATTGATGACCGACTGCTACCAGTCAGACTTTCACCAGCCAGTAAGTACTATAAAACCTATTTGGCATTCAAGGTACAGGGAGTACTCTTTCAACAACGATATAGCGTTGATAGCGTTGGACAAGGAGATACCCATTGATGACCGACTGCTACCAGTCAGACTTTCACCAGCCAGTAAGTACTATAAAACCTATTTGTCATTCAAGGTACAGGGAGTACTCTTTCAACAACAATATAGCGTTGATAGCGTTGGACAAGGAGATACCCATTGATGACCGACTGCTACCAGTCAGACTTTCACCAGCCAGTAAGTACTATAAGACCTATTTGTCATTCAAGGTACAGGGAGTACTCTTTCAACAACGATATAGCGTTGATAGCGTTGGACAAGGAGATACCCATTGATGACCGACTGCTACCAGTCAGACTTTCACCAGCCAGTAAGTACTATAAAACCTATTTGTCATTCAAGGTACAGGGAGTACTCTTTCAACAACAATATAGCGTTGATAGCGTTGGACAAGGAGATACCCATTGATGACCGACTGCTACCAGTCAGACTTTCACCAGCCAGTAAGTACTATAAAACCTATTTGTCATTCAAGGTACAGGGAGTACTCTTTCAACAACGATATAGCGTTGATAGCGTTGGACAAGGAGTTGCCCATTGACGTCCGACTGCTATCAGTCTGTCTTCTTTATTGTATTCGTATAAAGCCAGTAAGTCATGTTTTTCAGTATTGTATTATTCACTATGTGAAGAAAGTTGATAAATGCGGAGTTTTGTTCACTGGTTGTTTTAGTCAGTTAACAATGCAACTAAACGTAATAGGTAGCAATACGAAACAGATACGTAAAACAATTTGAGGAAAACAAGACAATAAAAAGACCTTAACAATTAACTTCTTATTTATCATTCCTATCATTGATTAAAATATTATTCAATATGAATCCTAAATATACCAAGATAAATTAATCTATATTCTATATAAAGGACTCTAAAATAATTTCATAGAACTAACCATTATTTTAATTTAATTTTGAATTTTTTTAAAAATTGAAATACAGTCTTTATCAGCAGCATCACGCTATGGATTGTTTGGTATAAACTAATATATTTACCACATGGCCTCATACGCTATGCCTAATATTATCAATAAATAGAAAAATGCAAATAAGACGGACTAATCACTGTTTATATTTTAGGATGGCAGCCGGCATAGCTAGGAAATCACACTAGTGACAATTTAGCTACCAAAATGGTCGTTCGTTTAGCACCACCCAGAGGAAGGATTTTTTCAACGCAAATATTATCCTCGAGATTCCGCCAACATTCTGACAAAAAAGTTGTATACAAACTGAATACGATCAAGAGAAAAGTCCACAGGTACTACTATAAGTTTCTAGCCCTTAACTCTCTGAGTTAAATGACGTGATCACGGCCAGCCGAAAAGAACTATATCTTCACAGAATTTTTAAAAATGCTGGTACAAAAGTAAAACATTAGCTTCAAACAGTATTCAATGCTATATTGGCAAGTGACGATTACCCAAAGCTTTTAAAAGGTTTAAAATAGTAGCGGTTTTGAAGTTGGGTAAAGAACCAGAACAAGCCGAAAGCTACCACCTCACAGCTCTTTTAAATGTCTGCTTTAAGTTTCTGGAGAGGCTGATTTACAAAAGAACACCACATATTCTCAATGACAGCATCCCTGGTGAAAAAGCCGGTTTCTTACATGGTCAAAATTGCTCTGACCCATTACTTTTTTTGATATATTTCATTAAAGATGAGTTTGAAAAGAAAAAGCAAGGTGTTGAAGGTGACAAAATACGGCTGTAGATCTTTCAGCAGCCTATGACAGTCTGGAGAAGAGGTATATTACTTGAACTTTATAACTTGATTGCGTGTCATCGATTGTTGCGATTTTTTGCTTTCAACTTCAGTAACAGATAAATTAAAGTTTGCATGAGTCGCAGTTGAGGAATTTGGACGGACTATAAAAACCACCTTCTTCACATGTGGTTAAAGTTTCACTGCTTTTATCTTTAGTACTTTTTGTTTTAGACATTTTTAAAGTTGAGCTTTACTCTAAAAGTCCTAAAATATTTTTTTTATTGTACCTACTATAAAAAATCCTTAAAGTCGTCCAAAAAATATGTACGTTATATGGAATTACGTAGCATTGAATAAGATAAAGTTTGGTGTATAACACAATGGAATCGAATGAGTATTTATTTTGTAACAGTGGTTCAAACTCGAGTACATTGCATATTGAATCTGACAGTAGTTCCTTCAGATATAAAATGCAAAGAGAGGCTTCTCAGAGAGTTCAATATTCTATCAACTCCGAATATCTCCATTTTGCCAGATATTTCACAACGTGCAGGGCAACTTAAATTTATAAAACCACCTTCTTTGAAGGTTGAGACAAGTTTCTGGTATCAGACCCTTTGCCCGTCAGTGATGAAATGAACGTTCCTCGCAAGAAATGGACTATGTTGAGTCGTTTTTGGACGAGTGTGGTAAGTCGTGTAATTGTGGAGTCGAATTTCAAACTATAGATTGATTACATAGTCAATGAGTGCCCATTGCGTTCTTTTTAGGGGGATTAGCTGGTCTTTATTTAATAAATAGTTTTTTTAATCAGCATAATACGTGTTGGTACAGGACAAGTAAACGTCACACAACACAAATTTATTACAAAATAAGTACAAAATGCACAAATATTATGGTGATCGACTTCAGTGAACCACGCTCCCTTCCTCAGACCAGAGGGATTTACAAAAGAATCATATTTAATAGGAGAAGCAGGTATTGAATGGTTACGAAACATGGATTTGGCTCTGTTAGGTTTTATTTTATGTAGCTACTGTTTATTGGTATGTTTTAAAATATTATTGGTTTGGTGGCTGGATTTGAAAGCCATACAATAAATATATACAGTTTGTATTATGATTTGCACCATAAAATTAGCACAAATACTCTAGTTTCGTACTAAGAAAAATTGTTTCTCATAGAGCTAAAATGAGGAAGCTAATAAATGCCTGATACCAGGCAATCATAGCTTTTATTACTATTTTCCATACGAATGAAGAGCGTAGGATAATGATCAACTTGGATAACCCCCAATGGTCCCACCTAGTGCAATAAAACAACTCAAATTGGATGTATTACCAAGTTCTAATTAGCCTAACTCTTATTTATAGCATTACAACTTATGTATATTAGTTTTACCATACCCAATTTAACGTATATAAAATGTTTGCTATGTAATTGATTACAGTTATATACTGGGTGAGTCCACACTAACTACATTAACTTCACCAGCGGGTTCCGCTGACAAGAACGTGTAAACTATGGTCCGATTGTCAACCGTTTGGCTGTAATGGCAAGTGTTTGATTTTTCATAAATTAGACGACTTATTATTGTTAGTTTGACGGTAAAACGAAACCAAATTGATTCATGCAATGGAAAGTAATACCATTCAAAAGAACATTACATTTTCTATAAATTAAACATAGTTCTCAAATAACAACCCTTTATACAACGTTTTAATAACTGTACATTTGAAAACTGTTGTTACAGACTTTCTCCTTTCAAATTCAAGGCTCAATTAAAGCAGTTAAATTATTTGTATTCTTATGTTCAATTATTGGAAAAGCTTTATTTATGTTGAAACTGATGTACAAGTACTAGGGGGTCATAAATTAAAAAACGTTGAAATTTCGTCAACATCTTAGGGTTCATGAACACTATTAGGGTTCATCGTATTGGTTACAAACACCGACCTAATGACTGTACATAAGTAATTTCTGTATCAGCTGAATTTGTTGTCCAAATCAGCTGATTCGGAATAAAAATAGTTATAATCAGCTAATATTTAAAAGAAAAGTAACAGGGGGTTTACAAAAAAATCCTATCACGGCTGCAAACAGTTTTTATCAGTTGAGAAGATTTTCTAAATGTCCTCCGTTTACATGCAGTCTTTTTCTAAATTCCCTCACAGTCACCTTTAGTTCAGTTTATAACGTAGGAATTGAGAAGCTGTTAAAATCCTATTTCTTAACTCTTCTATATTTCGAACTGTGTGAGATAAACCTTTTGCTCTATGAGCCCTCAAACATAGTAGTCAATGGGTGTCAGATCTGGAGATCGAGGGGGCCAAACTATAGTTCCTCCTTTTCCTATTCACATGTTACAAGTATCACTGATGTGTTGACGTACCATAGCGTTGAAGCGGGGAGGGAGGTGCTCCATCTGCTTGGAAGACAATGCTCTGACGCAAATCCAACGGCAAATTTTGAAGGAACAATGGTAAAGTTTCAGTTAGAAAGTTCAAGTATTGAATGCAATTTAAGGCATTGGTAGGTCGAGGTATGATCCTATAAGCCGGCTTGCAATGCGTCCCATCCAGAAGTTCAATTTGAACCTCACTTATTAGAAGACTCATGTACCAGGTAAGGATTTTCTGCAATAAAGTAATGCTCGTTGTGTATGTTGAAAACACCCACGAGTAAATGTGGATCTGCCTGAAGAATGGAAATCACTACTTTAATACTGCCGAATACAAACTGAAGAACTGAAATCTTAGAGGAGGATGTCTTGGCCCTAGGGCTTGCACACCAATAAAATGATAAGATCGTAGATTTTCTTTACGTACAATTCTACTTACGCATGATTGGTAAACCCCAAACTCACGAGAAACTGTTCTTATACTTGTTCGTGGGTCTCTTGCAAAGCACTTAAGAACAGCTTCTTCTTACATCTTGAATAACATTTCAACCAAACGATTATTGAACATTCTTCTTTCATGCAAACAGCGATGAACGTTGGAAAATTTCTGTTGGTATATCTGCTACGATATTTGTGACGGCTCTCCGCTGCGTTACAGCTCAGAACCCTTAAACATTAGTAATGTCAACATATTCTTCATTAGTAATGGACATGACCACTCCATAAATCAATTATAAAGCATTAACGGCATTAATGTGTTGCTTGTAGTGCGTATTTGAAAACTATACAAACTGTTTTATAATACAACAATAAAATTGCAGCTGATTATGGTTATTTTAATTTCCAATCAGCTGACAAAACCAACATATTCAGCTAGTACAGAAATTACAGATGTGCAGTCAGTTTGGTGTTTATAACCAATACGGTGAACCCTAATACTGTATCTTATCAATATTTTAACGAAATTTCAACATCTTTTCCTGTATGACCTCTTAATATTTATACATAATTTTAAGAATAAGTAAAGTATTATTAACATAATAAAATACACTGTTGGGGTTCACCGTATTGGTTATAAACGCCAAACTGCACCTCTTTAGTTTCTGTACCAGCTGAATCTGTTGACTTTATCAGCTGATTGGAAGTGAAAATAATAATTATTTTCTATAAATTATAATTATTATAGTTAGCTGAATTTTTACTGTCGTATTATAAAACAGTTTATTTATATAGTTTTCAATTGCGCACTACAAGTAACTCATAATTAATGCCGTTAATGCTAGGTAATTGATTTTTGAATGGTCATGTCCGTTACCAATGAAGAATATGTTAACATTATTTATTTATTTAATTTTACAAAAATGCTACAAAATAGGCAAAGCCCAATTACATTATAGCATTAAATATATATCTAAATAATGAACAGCATGCTTACATTAATTTACTACAGAATATAATACAATAGGTCTATAAGGTTTTTATTTTATTTTTTATTTATTTTGTTTTTCCAAGAGCACTATAATAAAGATAAATTGAAAAAAGCTAAGCGTAAAACAATATCCAAGTAATAAATAAGTTCACAATCATGGACAAAATAAATTATCAATAAACATCTTTAAAAGACAATAATCAAGCACTATAATTAACAATAAATAACAGTGATCAACAATAGGACAACAAATAACAATAAAGGATGCAAAAATTCAGACGAAATAACAACAATACATAGAAATATAACTTATAAATACAACCAATAAATACAATGCATATAAATAATTAAAAATTTATTTTACTTAATGATTTACTAAATTTAGACTGAGTCTAGAAAAATATCAGTATCTGTGATTAAAAGAGAATTGTTAAGTCTCACCATAGTATTGATGGACGAATTAGACCCAATATTGGAGCGGGCAAAATGAGTGGAGAACAGCTGCCGATTACGGGAGTTTAAACGAGGCACAGATATATTTAATCTAGTCAGTAACGTCATATCGTCGATCACGCCGTTCACCAATTGATGCAAATAGATTAGCATTGCTATTTTTCGCCTCCTGTACAGTGAATCAAGATTAAACATTTGAATTAGCTCAGAATATGGAACTAAAGTTGTATAGTAACCAAAAGCTTTAAAATACAAATATCTCAAAAACCTTTTCTGAACACTTTCAATTACGTCTACCAAATATGCAACATGCGGATACCAGACAACAGACGCATACTCAAGCTTAGATCTAACAAGAGAACAATACAACAACTTCAAAGTATTCACACTACTTAAAAATTTCCAGATCTACGAATAAACCCTATAACGGAAAATGCAGATTTACAGATAGAAGTAACATGCTCATTAAAGTAAAATCTTGAATCAAAGTGCACACCGAGATCTTTTACTGAAGACTTTATATCTAACACTTTATTTCCCATTAAATAGTTATAATGCACAACATTTGATTCCAACTTTCGTGTGACAGACATTACAGCGCATTTGTCCACATGAAAACGTAAATTATGTTGACTCCAAACAAATAAACGATTTATGTCCTCCTGCACCTTTATACAATCAGCAACGCTTTCAATACTTCTGAACAATTTTAAATCATCAGCATACAGTAAATAATTGCAATTCAAAATGCAGCCTTTAATGTCATCAATAAACAAAACAAACAATAATGGGCCCAAATTTGATCCCTGGGGTACACCAGATTCAACTAAAAATTCAGAAGATGAAATACCTTCAAAAGATACATATTGCTTCCTACCCCTTAAATATGAACAGAAAAAAGTTATTAATGAATCAGACAAACCAAATGAATTTAATTTGGAAAGAAGTGCCAAATGATTTACTTTATCAAACGCTTTCTCAAAATCCGTATATAAAACATCAACCTGACTATTAATATCTAGGACAGAGAGACAAAATTCAGAAAAATTTAATAAATTAGAATTTATTGACCGGCCGGGAAAGAAACCATGCTGATGAGGACTGATGTAATTTTTGACATGCGTGAACAATCTATTATGTATAATTGACTCAAAAGCCTTCATAGGAGCTGACAAAATAGATACTGGCCTATAATTTTTAATGTCTGACCTTTCGTTCTTCTTGAAAATGGGTACAACTTTTGCACGTTTCCATTCAATCGTAAAACAATTGTTTTTTAAGAGAAAGATTTAAAATGTAGTGTAAGGGAGAAACAAACAATTCAGCACAAACCTTTAAAAATGTATGGAGGAATACCATCGGGTCTCACCGAAACCTTAGGTTTTAATTTTTTTAAAGCTGATAACACTTCAGAATGTGAAATGGAAGTGATAGAAAGACAAGAAATATTGTGGGGTATCGGTGAACGGAGCGCGCGACGACAGAGCTCGGCACTGTCCAGCGGGCAAGCCTCGTACACAGAGCTGAAATACGAGGCGAAACTTTCTGCTATTGCTGCTCTCCCCTCCACTTCCCCGCCATCAATTGACATTACAGTAGGGCTTTGATTTATTGTTCTCATGTTCTTAATCACTTTCCAAAATGATGCTGGATCCGAACTAATTCTCCTTTCTAACAGTGTTACGTAATTATTGTAAGCAAATCTTATGTTAGTTTTTATTTCACTACGTACATTTTTATATTCTATTAAAGTATCTTGTAAACCATGCTTGTTAAATTTACGCCGTGATGTTTAATGGTTCTGAGCTGTAATGCAGCGGAGAGCCGTCACAAATATCGTAGCAGATATACGAACAGAAGGCTTCCGAATGCACAGAAGTTTTCCAACGTTCATCGCTGTTCCTTTAATACCATTCTTTGGATAGGTGAATCCAAATTTACTCGTGAGGGTGTTTTCAACATACACAACGAGCATTACTTTATTGTAGAAAATCCTTACCTGGTACACGAGTCTTCTAATAAGTGAGGTTCAAATTGAACGTCTGGATTGGGCGCATTGCAAGTCGGATCATCATACCTCGACCTACCAACGCCTTAAATGGCATTCAATACTTAAATTGTCTAGTACTTTGCGTTTAAATATTAGCTGATTATAACTCTTTTTATTCCGAATCAGCTGGTTTAGATAACAAATTCAGCTGATACAGAAATTACTTATGTACAGTCATTAGTTCGGTGTTTGTAACCAATTCTATGAACCCTAATAGTGTTCATGAACCCAAATATGTTGACGTAATTTCAATATTATTTCATGTATGACCTCTTAATAGTTATACATCATTTTCAACATAAATAAATAAAGAAGCTTTTCCAGAATTTAACTGCTTTAATAGAGTTTGAAAGTAGAAGGTATGTAACAACAGTTTTCAAATGTACAGTTATTTAAAAATGTTGTTTAAGGGGTTGTTTTTTGAGAACTATGCTTAAAAGTATTTAGACATACCTGTCAATATATTTTTATTTGATATATGTAAAATATGTCAATATTGTTTATTCATATATGTCTAAATTTTTTAATGTTTACAGTTCCGGGGTACATCATATTATGAATTCTTATTAATTATGTTTCATTTATAGAGACTTTAATGTTATTTCACATGGTATTACTTTCGATGTCATTAATCAAATTGGTTTTGTTTTACCGTCAAACTAACAGTAACAAGTCATGTGATTTAAAAAAATTTAAAATGTGCCATTACAGCCAAAAGGTTGGCAATGGGACCATAGTTTATATGACCTTTTTTGTGTCTTTTTGTCAGTGGAACCCACGTTAATGTGAAAGTTAGTAGTGACTCACCCTTTATATTTAAAAATTTTTGACAAAAATACTTATCTATTTGAGGAAATAAAATTACAACAATTTATAGTCCAGTAAATAATGTTAGGGCGATATATTCAAGACGCAGTAAAGTACGATGCTGTTATCCTATAAATCTCTTCTGATATTTATTGATATGAACGAATAACATAATAGCTACTGAATTGTTCATATTTTGGATCTGCTGGGTTGATTAAAAGGGTTGTAATTTTAGAAAAGAACTTCGTGGGAGAGACAGGAATAGTAACGGGCTGGGGTGTGAAGAAGGCGGGTGGAGCCACGTCTGCTACTCTGCAAGAGGTCAAAGTCCCCATCATGTCCAACAATGAGTGCAAGAACTCTTCCTACGGGAGCTCCAGAATAACCGAAAACATGATGTGTGCCGGCTACCCTGAAGGAAAGAAGGACTCCTGTCAGGTATATCAGTTACATTGTCTGTACAATAATTTCAACTATTTGAACTATTTAATTTCAATGGAGGCTTCTGCTCACATCTAAAGTGTTATCAAACAACACAGAATGGTTTCACTTATCAGTAGGAGAACTCTAGGCTGTCCCGATTTATCGATAAGTACTGACTCGGTTACAAAGTCAAACCGGCCGCCATAGTTTCGTTGCAACGGTATTTAACCAATGAAACTAATTTTAAAGTACACATGTGACATCGTTTTTACAGGAAAAAACGAAGATTATAACGGCACAAAGTTATTACATTGTGATTGCGATAAATAACCATTATAAGCGTTAATATGAAAACCTCATTGTAACTCAGGAAACACATGATATTTTTGAACAGTGAAGACATCTTTATGTCATGCAAGTTTGACCAGTGTAAAAGTTTCGTAACTAACGAAAGTAGTTGATCAATCAACTGGAAATATTTTGGTAGTTTTCTTTACAATAGAGCTTTAAAGTCAAAACATTACAATTCGATGCAAGACTATTTTCGTTTTACTTTTGCAAACTAGACAACTTTATCTCGTATAAAGCAGAAGATTCTCTACAACTTTCAAATTTAAGGTTTCTATTTATTATAGTTTTCATTGAAAAAACTGTTTTATTATATAAATTGTAAGTAATTTAGTTACTTTATTGAATTGTTAATTTTCAACTGCCCCATTCTTGTTCTTCTGTCATATTTATATTAACTATTAGATTCTAGTCAGTTTTCAACTTCTTAGGACCCCAGTTTTGTTTTTTTCAGTTCTCTTTGATATTTTAAAAATATATTTTTACAT
This sequence comes from Stictocephala bisonia, assembly GCA_035578905.1. Lineage (NCBI taxonomy): Eukaryota > Metazoa > Arthropoda > Insecta > Hemiptera > Membracidae > Stictocephala > Stictocephala bisonia. The sequence continues at coordinate 662,578 of JAQJVL010000308.1, forward strand.
CTTGTAAAATTTATTTATCTATTGTCATTGTTATAACTATTTATATCCCATTTGAATTTATCTTTATATTTCTCTTAGAGATTTTGTTTAATTCATTAATCAATTTTTCCTAATTTAATATTTGCTAGATATATACGTAATAAAAAATAGAACAAGTAGAATAAGTTTATTCCAAAAGTTTTATATTATTGTGGCCCCGCTAAGTAACAAATAATACTTGTCAGTGGGGGGTCCATCTTAACTATAACATATAATACATCAAATAAATTAGTACATAGTAATATAATAAATTTAACATATTCTTATCAATAATTGTATTAGAAACAATGGCAATTGGTGGGCAAATAATTCACCTAGTGTATAAGTGGCAAACTTAAACAAGTTAACTGATATTACATAGATAGTTTATAATAACAAGTACTATGAATGTATTTATAAAAAGGTTGTTCCCAAAGATGGTGCCTTTGTACATTTCATGAGGAATGGGTGGAGCTGCTTAACTTCCCTTACCCCAACTTAAAAACAGGTTTCTCTGCCAGATGTGATTTAACATGTTCTCAAACTATCATCTGCTTTAACTAGTCAGTTTAGTATCAGCTCCAACCATGTGCACTATATGCTACAAGCTTACATGTTTTTCTGTATTGAACATTTTCAATTATGAAATAAACAAGAAATCAGCTCAATTAACTTATTCAACTGATAATCCCAAAAGTTCTCATTTGTAATGTGATTCTTACAGTACTAACCTGTATATTAATAAAATAATTGTGTATTATTTGTTATGTACTATGGAATATATTCAGTGTGCTATTGTGTTTCAAAGTGTTTGGTGTTATATGTAATCCAGATTTTAACTAACTTCATAGTTGTGGTGTTATAAGTGTGTATTTATCCACTAACTCCAAACTAATAAAAAACTGGAAACTAAGGCAGTCAGTACTATTCACGAACCAAATTTATCAGTAGTGATGCTTTTTGTTGAATGTAAGTACACTAACAGTATACATTTAATAAAAATTATATGTATCTAAAAATGAATTGAATTAACTCCAGTATTAACAACTTACCGGTACTCTAATATTTAAAAGTAAATACAAAAAAAGGTAATTCCACCAAATTTACTGGGAAAAAACCCTATTCTTAATGATGAACTTATAGTACATAATATTTATGTAGTGAGGTAGACTGCCATATCTTTAATTAGCTGTACAAACAGTTTTATTTTGGTGAGTGACCTAACAATTTGTGATAGTAAAAAAGAAGAACGTTGCATCCCAACTGTAGGTCAGTGAAATATCACCATAAATTATACAAAGTAATTTCCTAATCAGCTAGGCTACCACACCATCATAAGTAGTTTTATAAGTAATACTTGTTTAAATTAAGTATACTAAATATTACTATAAACTCTCAACTAACCAATTTGGCTAGAGAGTTTATTGTCATTAAAATGTATTTGATGTAACAATTGATTCAATAAATAATTGAAAACAATTAAGTGTTGTTTGAACAATATAAAGAACCATGCAGATGGTAACAAGAGATTCAATAAATAAAAATATACCTCAAAACTTAATGCTCAATAAATGTTGCGTTATTTAATACTTAATAGTTGGATTGTTAAGATGTGCACTTTAATGTTGCAGGGTGACAGTGGTGGGCCGCTGCATGTTGTCCTAGACGACCTACACCACATCGCAGGTAATTGTGTGAATGTTATATATTTGTGGACAAATCAACACTTAATAACGTAGCTTTTCATTGTTTTAACTCATTTTATTAAAATAATTCTAAACCACGGTCAAGTTAAATAGAATTAAATATGAACCTGGTGTCGAAAAGAGTTTTAATAGGATACAAAAATGAACAAAGATCATTTAGTCAAATGTAAGAAGAGACATTTTTTAGGATGGTAGGAGCGCAAACATGAATTTGGTGTGGGTAAAGGAAAATAGTTAGCCCTTGAAAAATGTTTGATTCTATGGTCCGGAGAGTAGCGACGTTATCGCAAGATAGCTGCGTCAAGAAACACCGAGCCTGGCTGTTCCTTGAATGGGTGACCGGGAACTATCCCGTCCTTGCACGCAGTCCGCTTGTCTGGTCACCGGTGGTAGGTAGTTTGTAAATGGTCCCTAAGATAAGTTTCTTAGCCCTAACTTTACCTGATAAAATAATATTTTCTTTTTATCCTTTTTTAAGTACTTTATATTATTGACTGCAACTATTACCATCAATATTTGTAAATCACGCTACAGTCAAATAGGTTTCAGTACATGTCAAGACACACGTAGATGCATGATTCGTTAATATTATATCAATCAAATAAATATATGTGAAAGGTTGGAATTTTGTATACGTGTTATAGTGAATTTATTGTTTAGTCCTAATTTAATAATCTAAATTGAATTATATTATGCGATACAGGTGAAACTTGAGAACGTTTAGTTCGTCTTTATAATTCCATACAATTTGTTTCAAGACTTTAAAAAGAGTTATAATTAAAATGTTCAACAAATTTCACTAACAACTCTACTAAGAACATACATTTAAGGAAGAGTAGGTAAGACATATGCACGCTCGTATATTCATTTAAGTAGGCCAGTTCACAACATAAGAATTTTGTCATAAGTAATGATCATCTAGGATTAACTAAAACTTCGTCAATTGAAATACTAATCACCACAAAAAAACACTGTGACCCAACTGCAAGTTGGAAAATTGTAAGGTCGCATTGTTTCCAATCGACGAGGATACTACTAGAGCAATTTGGAATGTCCCTGTTGGATGGAGCAGGTTCTGTTCTTGGACATGGGAGATAACTGAGTATCCGGCTTATCAGACCAATAGTATGTGGTTAAGAGTTCATGATAATGTAGTGTCATGATTAATTAATTGGGCTATCAATAATATCCCTCTCTCAGGATGCGTGGGCCTTGACTGTACAGATTACTCTCGTACATACATACTAGTCACATTCATTCGTAATGATAAAATAATTCTACTAAAATATAACAAAGAAAACTAGACAATATTACGTATACTGTTCTTGTAGGAGTGGTATCCTGGGGAGAGGGGTGTGCCCAAGCAGGCCATCCTGGCGTCTATACCCGGGTCAACCGCTACCTTACTTGGATCCAGAAGAACACCCGAGACGCTTGCTACTGCCAACACTTGGACAACTATCAGTCAACTTCTACTACAGCCTCGACCACTACCTCGAGTACCTATGCTCCTCCTGCGCCAGTTACCGAGGACGTTGCCGAGAAACTGTAGAGTGAAGACGTAGTATCTTCCATGTGATAAATCTTCTACTAGTCAAATAACACTTCAAATTTTATTATATTGTGAGACGAAAGTAAAACTATCATTTTAAGACTTAAAATAGTTTTCTATTCACCTTTAATTTATTGTGAAATAAATAAAAATTGTCAAAATAAAACCAGAAATGGTTTAATATTTGAATATTGCTTCTACAGACAAAAAGGCCAATTGGACTCATAAGAATAAAGATTCTCCGATTACGTACAATAACGTTAAACGTATATTCAGGAGTTGACATTCCAAGTCTTGTCCAGTAGTTGGTCGGTAGACTTTGTAGGGTTAAACATAGTGGTTTAGTTTTAGCTCAATTGTTTTTCTTAACGATGAGATATATATTATTTTTGATGCGGAAACACGTTAAATAGCTGTAACTAGAAAAAAAATTTATATATATATACAAAACGTGTATTAAATACAGTACAAATACACTATCAGATAATATGAACAGAGTAGTTTATATGTATGAAACAACTGTGATGTAAATGTAATTTAATTTTCATTTATATGTAAGCCAATTGCCATTGACTGACTGATCACAGTTTCTCAAAACCTCTACGACTTTGTAGCATAAAACATGGACGAACATATTATTTATAGGCTCTAGAGTCTAGATGAATATCAAAAAAGGATTTTAATCGTAACTGTAAATCATTGTAACAGTTTAATTGAAGTTTTCAGTCATTATCTTTTTAAATAGCTTAGTTATTACTAATAATTAACTGTTCAACATTAATCACTTAAAACAATTGTTCAATTCTGTCGTAACCATGTACCCTTTCATCAACCAGCAATCGGAAACAGTTTACCGTCTAGTTCTTTTCATATTCTCATAAGTCATATATGTTCAAAAACCAAAACATGTTCTTCTCTAATTGAACTACATCAAAATCACATGTTTTTAGTTCATCTATTATTTTTTAAGTGAGAGAGTTATACGTTTAATCTCATAAAGGAAACTACTTTACGGTTTGAAAAAACTTGAAAACACAAAAATGTAAATTTGAGCTTATTGTAAACTTTTCTTTTAAACTTTCTTCGAGCATATTTTTCAAATTCTGTGATAATTATAATTACTTAACTCTATATCTGTGTAGCTGCCACACTGTTACGTTTAAACTGACTATGTAGGCCTACATTGACGTCCAATACATATGAAAACATGTAAAAAGTGTAATGTCTAGCACATGAATATAACTTAAACTTTATATTCAATAGATATAAATGTCAAATGCAAAGTAAAAAGTTCGAACCGCCAACTGAGCTAGCGGTCCATACTCCATTCGTTGTATACCTCTGGGCCATGTAAACTGGTGATTTAAATTACAGAAAATTTTATTTGAAAAATATTTAGTAATGCCAATGGTTTTTCATCCTGTTTTACAGTAATTGTTCAGTTCATTCGGTTACGTATTTAATCGATACATCATGAAACAAGGACCTTCCTAGATATAGACTAAAAAATATATTAGATTGATGTAACAATCAAACGGAATAAAAATGACTGACATAGTATTCTTTATGAATGACTACATCATTTATAAAGTAGAAAAATGACTGACATAGTATTCTTTATGAATGACTACATCATTTATAAAGTAGAAAAATACTTGTTTTGTATTATTACTTTTAAAAATTATTATTATAATTTTTCATTATTTTAAGTACTGTACCATGCTATATAACATTTAAAAAAATCATTTATAATGTTGCATTAAATCTGTACCTAATGACCATGCCCATAGTATTATGTAGAGTCGTTCCAAAACCATCCGAAGGCAACAATTTTGTATTTAGTTGTTCAATAAACTTCTTGGTCTCTACCAATTGGACTCTTACAATTAGAATAAGGGACTATTATTCTTAGTGTTTAACACTAATTACCATTCGTCAACGAACCCTACAATAGGTCATCTAGTAGCTCATACAACCGCTGTTGGTTTCATCATCATCAGACCTGTCTTCCTAGTTGGGGACATGTGCAAGCTGTGGTGGTCCCACTGTATGGAGAGATGATGAGGCCTGAACGTGCATTATCAGCCTCTCTATTTCAAAAGCACATAAGTTGCCAAACACATGACTTTTCATTAACTTGATCTCTTGAATTTGAGTCATATGAAGATAAATAAGCTTTACAGACAGATCAATAATCTATGGGAAGTGGCAGAGTACGCTTAAAAACATATCGTTTTTTTTTTAATAAAGAACAGTGAATTTATTTTTGTATTATTAATACGCTAAAATCAAGGGTAAATTAGCGTAAGTATCAACTTACGTGGAAACACTAATTATAATCATTTCTATAGTAAAATAAATGTTAAGAGAAGAGGGATATAATGTATAAAATAACACAAATAGCAACAAAAATAATATAACTAACTAAAATACCAACCTTAATCAAGTTAAAGATTATTTCACAAATCAACTAATACAACTTAAACAAAAAGAAATAAATAACAACCCCTGAGGTAGCAGTGTTGGGGCATTTGTATCTACCTTATTTTACCTCTTTTAAAGAACATATTTTAAAATAATTTCTTAATATGCATCTAGAGCCCACAAAGAATATGTTCACCAAGTTTCAGGATCCAAAGCCTGTGATCAGTCAGGGAATCAATGGCAGTTGGCTTGTGTAAAAATGGAAATTAAATAGTGACATAGGCCTACCGAGTCTTAGAGGGACGTGATTGTGATGATGCTCCAAATAGTGACATAGGCCTACCGAGTCTTGGAGGGACGTGAATGTGATGATACTCCAAATAGTGACATAGGCCTACCGAGTCTTGGAGGGACGTAAATGTGATGATGCTCCAAATAGTGACATAGGCCTACCGAGTGTTGGAGGGACATGAATCTGATGATGCTCCATATAGTGACATAGGCCTACCGAGTCTTGGAGGGACGTGAATGTGATGATGCTCCAAATAGTGACATAGGCCTACCGAGTCTTGGAGGGACGTGAATGTGATGATCCTCCAAATAGTGACATAGGCCTACCTAGTCTTGGAGGGACGTGAATGTGATGATGCTCCAAATAGTTACATAGGCCTACCGAGTCTTGGAGGGACGTGAATGTGATGATGCTCCAAATAGTGACATAGGCCTACCGAGTCTTGGAGGGACGTGAATGTGATGACATAGGCCTACCGAGTCTTGGAGGGACGTGAATGTGATAATGCTCCAAATAGTGACATAGGCCTACTGTGTCTTGGAGGGACGTGAATGTGATGATGCTCCAAATCTCCAACTTCCCACAAATATTAACTTACAAGTGTCCCACTTCCAACATAAAGGTAAGAGTTCTGGTAAAACTGTTTTAACAATGAATCACCTTTAGTTTATGTCCATACAACTTTTATTTATTTATTCTTAATAACTTCTTGTTTATTTGTTCTTAATCTTAATCATCAAGTATTCATTCATTTATTCGTAGATTGAGTACTTGCTAAATAGATTTTATTAAAAACTAAAGTAACGTTCCGTTTTATTATCCACTCAAACCTTGCCAGTCACTCATCCACGTGGAGTTAGACGGTCTACCCCCTCCTCTACTCGTTCTATACCACCACTCACACTAGCATCCATCTGGATTTAGGATGTCTACCCCCTCCTCCACTCGTTCTATACCACCATTCACACTCTCAGCCACCTGGAGTTAGACGGTCTACCCCCTCCTCCACTCGTTCTATACCACCACTCACACTATCAGCCACGTGGAGTTAGAAGGTCTACCCCCTCCTCCACTTGTTCTATACCACCACTCACACTATCAGCCACCTGGAGTTAGACGGTCTACCCCCTCTTCCACTCGTTCTATACCACTCACACTATCAGCCATGTGGAGTTAGGATGTCTAAACCCTCCTCCAACCGTTCTATACCACCACTCACACTATCATCCACCTGGAGTTAGGATGTCTACCCCCTCCTCCACTCGTTCTATACCACCACTCACACTATCATCCACCTGGAGTTAAGATGTCTACCCCCCTCCTCTACTCGTTCCATACCACTCACACTCTAATCCACGTGTAATTAGACGGCCTACCCTCTCCCCCACTTGTTCCATACCACTCGAATCTCATCCATTTAGAGTTAAACTGCCCCTCATCCACTCATTCCATACCACTTACAGTACACTCTCATCCACGTGGATATAGACGGTCTACCTCCTTCCCCACTCGTTCCATACTCACACTCTCATCCAAGTGGAGTTAAACGTCTACCCCTCCTCCACTCTTCCCTTACCACTCATCCTCTCATCCACGTGGAGTTGCACGGTCTATCCCCTCCTCCACTCGTTCTATATCACCACTCACACTATCAGCCACCTGGAGTTAGGATGTCTACCTCCTCCTCTACTCGTTCCATACCACTCACACTCTAATCCACGTGTAATTAGACGGCCTACCCTCTCCCCCACTTGTTCCATACCACTCACATCTCATCTACTTAGAGTTAAACTGCCCCTCATCCACTCATTCCATACCACTTACACTCTCATCCACGTGGATATAGACGGTCTACCTCCTCCCCCACTCGTTCCATACTCACACTCTCATCCAAGTGGAGTTAAACGTCTACTCCTCCTCCACTCTTCCCTTACCACTCATCCTCTCATCCACGTGGAGTTGCACGGTCTATCCCCTCCTCCACTCGATCCATACCACTCACACTCTCATTCACGTGGAGTTAGACAGCCTACCCTCTCCCCCACTCGTTCCATACCACTCAAACTCTCATCAACCTGGAGTTAAACGGTCTACCCACTCTACCACTCGCTACATACTACTCACACTCTCATCCACGTGGAATTTAACGGTCTACCCACTCTTCCACTCACTCCATACCATTCACACTCTCATCCACGTGGAAATAGATGGTCTACCCTCTCCCTTACTCATCACTTTAGACCACCCTTCCAAACAAACTACACTGGTTTTGCTTATCATGCCTTAGATGTCCCTTCTTTTAAATTGAAGCAAAACTATATTGATATCTTGATTTTTGTAGTTTTTATATATAAGTCTATGTTAGTAACTAATGAATTATTATTATTATTGTTGCATTATACTCCCACGGTTGTATATTTTCCAATTTTTGTTAGAAAGAAACTCTTAAAAATCAGACCTAACCTAAAAATCAAACTAATTTAACTAGGGTTACTTACCCGATACCGTCAACGATTCTAGTGATGTTTAGTAATTGCTGATTACTACAGTTTCGACCTCATTGGGTCATTATCAAATCATACAAGACGTCAGTTTCACAATCTCACTTCTGACTTGAAGTTTGTCAATTGCATGTAATTTAAATGGAATGATAAAACTGTGGACTTGTAACACATATTCACATTAACACTTATACACATCTATATACTATTACATTTAGCACACTTAACACGTATTAAAAGTTAAAAAGGAGTTCGGTATCGCAACGCCGGCCGGCAACAACTTTTAATACGTGTTAAGTGTGCTAAATGTAATAGTATATAGATGTGTATAAGTGTTAATGTGAATATGTGTTACAAGTCCACAGTTTTATCATTCCATTTAAATTACATGCAATTGACAAACTTCAAGTCAGAAGTGAGATTGTGAAACTGACGTTTTGTATGATTTGATAATGACCCAATGAGGTCGAAACTATAGTAATCAGCAATTACTAAACATCACTAGAATAGTTGACGGTATCGGGTAAGTAACCCTAGTTAAATTAGTTACTAAAACGATTCTGGAGGCAAAAAAAAATATGAATAAAAATCAAATTATAAAATGGTGTTTTTCTTGTAAATCATATTTTAATTATTAGTCATTCTGAATAAGTCAGTTTGAATGGATAATCAATTTTAATATATATTCGAGAGATGAAACAGAAATGCCATCTGTACTAATTACAAACAAGATGATATTAAAGCTTTTAGAAATTTAATGTAATAATGTAGAAATAAGTGTATTTACTATGTATGGTCCTTCCAAGTGATAAAAAAATGTAAATTAAGCATGGCAGTTGCTTGTTGACAGGTGAGGTCGTATTACTGAGTCAAGCAGGCAAAACCATTCTATCACACCACTAGAAGCCATGTAACCAAAAGCGGAACCAATATTGGCCCTCCAGTGTCAGGTCACCAATAGGCTTCATAAACAAGAGATCATTCCACTATCGTGTTCATCACTTTACAGTACCTGACAAATATTTAGTCAAACTCATTGCATCACTAGGGTCTATAAGGCTTCATACTAATATAAAATTGCATTGTTCATTTTTGATACAGAATTAGAGTAGTACCAATTAACGAAGATAACATGTAGAGGAAATAAAGTAGCTGTGAAAAACAAACTTCCTGACTACCTCTTCAAAGACTCCTAGATTGCTTGCCGTCCGTATTAGCGAAAATGATGTGACAATCCTCTTCAGTTACTTCCCACAACTGGACTTGCATTCTCACATTTCTAATTGGAGCCACACTCTTTGCCATCTATCCCATTCATTCCAAGGAGTTGTGCTGTTATGATTTATGAATTAGGTATCAATATACTTGTTAAACCTTATAACTTGATCGTTTCCATTTGTCTTTCGATAGTCTAAAACAGTTTTATGTTGAAGGTTTTAAGAAATATCACACACTGACATCCTGTTGTAATTCTATGAATAGAGGAAGGAATACTCCCTCGACCATACAGTGTTTTACTTGCCCCCTCCTCCGTACTGCTCATGAATGTCCTTCCACTAAACCAACCATATCACCCCTTATAAGAGATTATATGAGTCAAGAACACTTCCCATAATGACGAGCACACAACCATAGTATTTTTATCGATACGATTACTAATGATAACAATTATATGATATTCGTAATAGCAATAACTATCTATTTATTATATTAATTGCCATTATCCTCATCAAATTATAATCATTTTGCATCAAATAGGTTGTGTCAATTGTAACTCTATTAATTTTACTTTTTTGTCAATTAGCGAAAATTTTTAAATAAAGTTTGTATCTGAAAAGCCCGCCACAGACTGCCGAGCCAAGCGGTGAACCGTAACAGATATTGACATGTTACGGTAGTGTGTGGTAGATCCGAGCGTCGTTGCGAGCATCTGGGCGAGCAGAGCTCCGAATCATCAGTTGTCGGTTTGTCCCCGACGCATCAAAGGCATGTTACGGCTCGGCTCGCTAAAAGTGTGTGGCAGGTTCGTAACATCGTACCGTAACTTCCTTCCCTAACAATAAAAAATCAGAGCATCAAGCTACATCTAGCACGTATGTGTTGTTAATTTGTTATTAGTTGTAATATGTTTTAATAGGCTTAAAGTAATTGTAATACGTCCAGCGATGGAGTGCAGTGAAGAAGGTACTTAACATTTATATATCGAAGGTTACAAAAGCCGCTCTCTTGTGGGATTTAGATCTCTTTTGGTGACATGTGGGTAAAATTATTGTAGGCTATATACCGCTTACATTCTGAGACTTCAGGGTCAACGTAACACTGTACCACAATTTCTTCTTTACAGAAATGTTTCTTGCCAACAACATCTCTTCTCATTGCTTTCCTTTCATAATTGTTGTTAAATGAAGATAAATACATGCAGCCGCTGCTATTTTCTGTGAACTAGCCATGAATAAATTGTGAAACTGTAGAACATCTGTTACGGTACTCTAAAACAATAAATAAATAAACTATTAGCATTGTATGAATAAATAAATTATCCCAAAAATGCTCGCGTAGAATAAAACATTTACATCAACTTTAACATTAATCAACAGCACTTATAAAATTGAAAAACCTTATACAATCAACATTGAATATTTTTCTATTGTCTTTAACAAAACATGAGGGGTTGCACAAAAAAGTTTTAAAATTTTGACTTTACAAATTACAATACAACTACACATAACTTGAAATTGAGTTAAGGAACGTAATCTTGTATCGATGTACTTAACCAGAGTTGTGGTTTAGCCAAAACGTTGCGAAGCGATGCTCGGTTCGCCTTTCGGCTCGGTAGTGTGTGACGGGCTTTACCTTCTTAGCGTATTTTTCTAAAGATATTCAGTGATTTCTGCGTTATTTTACCTATAAATATGATGTGAACCATTTAAATCATCTTCTGGTTTGACTGTACAACAATAATAAAAACTATACTACAAAAGTTTACTTACACACAAAATTAAAGTAAGTTAATATCAGTATCTTGTACTGATAACAAATTAAATACCAATACCTTTTTATGCATATAATTGTCTGTCTAGAAATTCTATCAACTTACTTAAAAAGTACAATTTATTGAAAAACTCTTGTTGAAGAGAACTGCTACAACCCTACAATCAGTTGTACAATATAGCGACCACTATTTTACGTGTTCGGTCCTCCAAACCGGAGCTCTGGTCCCTAGGCTTATTATAACTTGACGTCAGCTTACCTCCACTGCCTGCTTACCATATAAATTAAAAGCAACTGGAATCATAGTTATGATCTGCATTCGACAATGCCTGACAGTTTTATTTACACGGTAGTTTTACTCTGTATTATATGTAACGAACATTTAAAGAGTCAGCACATAAAAACCTCCATTATCAATATAATTTCTACCTAACTACATATCATGTAAACAGAAAAGGAGAATCTTGTAGACTTTAATTTCTTAAAAAGTGTCATTCTAAACACACCATTAATTTTTTTAAAATATTTTTTGATGTAATATATGATACCGTTAATTTTTAAGTAAAACACTCCATACAGACTGTGTTTCCCATTAACTGTAAAACACTACATACAGACTGTGCCCCTCATTCACTGTAAAAGACTCCATACAGACTGTGCTTCCCATTAACTGTAAAACACTCCATACAGACTGTGCTTCCCATTAACTGTAAAACACTCCATACAGACTGTGCCCCTCATTCACTGTAAAAGACTCCATACAGACTGTGCTTCCCATTAACTGTAAAACACTCCATACAGACTGTGCTTCCCATTAACTGTAAAACACTCCATACAGACTGTGCTTCCCATTCACTGTAAAAGACTCCATACAGACTGTGCTTCCCATTAACTGTAAAACACTCCATACAGACTGTGCCCCTCATTCACTGTAAAAGACTCCATACTGACTGTGCTCCTCCATTCACTGTAAAACACTACATACAGACTGTGCCATCCATTCACTGTAAAACACTATATACAGACTGTGCTTCCCATTCACTGTAAAACACTCCATACAGACTGCGCTTCCCATTCACTGTAAAACACTCCATACAGACTGTGCTTCCCATTAACTGTAAAACACTAAATACAGACTGTGCCCCTCATTCACTGTAAAAGACTCCATACTGACTGTGCTCCTCCATTCACTGTAAAACACTACATACAGACTGTGCCATCCATTCACTGTAAAACACTACATACAGACTGTGCTCCTCCATTCACTGTAAAACACTACATACAGACTGTGCCATCCATTCACTGTAAAACACTACACACAGACTGTGCTTCCCATTCACTGTAAAACACTCCATACAGACTGTGCTTCCCATTCACTGTAAAAGACTCCATACTGACTGTGCTCCTCCATTCACTGTAAAACACTACATACAGACTGTGCCATCCATTCACTGTAAAACACTACATACAGACTGTGCTTCCCATTAACTGTAAAACACTCCATACAGACTGTGCTTCCCATTCACTGTAAAAGACTCCATACAGACTGTGCTTCCCATTAACTGTAAAACACTCCATACAGACTGTGCTTCCCATTAACTGTAAAACACTCCATACAGACTGTGCTTCCCATTAACTGTAAAACACTCCATACAGACTGTGCTTCCAATTCACTGTAAAAGACTCCATACAGATTGTGCTTCCCATTAACTGTAAAACACTACATACAGACTGTGCCCCTCATTCACTGTAAAAGACTCCATACTGACTGTGCTCCTCCATTCACTGTAAAACACTACATACAGACTGTGCCATCCATTCACTGTAAAACACTACATACAGACTGTGCTTCCCATTCACTGTAAAACATTCCATACAGACTGTGCTCCCCATTAACTGGAAAACACTACATACAGACTGTGCCGCTCATTCACTGTAAAACACTCCATACAGATTGTGCTTCCCATTCACTGTAAAACATTCCATACAGACTGTGCTCCCCATTAACTGGAAAACACTACATACAGACTGTGCCATCCATTCACTGTAAAACACTACATACAGACTGTGCCCCTCATTCACTGTAAAACATTCCATACAGACTGTGCTCCCCATTCACTGTAAAACACTCCATACAGACTGTGCCCCATAAGCTGTAAAACAATCTATACAGACTGTGCTCACTATTTATTGTAAAATAACCATACAGGCTGTGCTCTCCATTCACTGTAAAACACTACATACAGACTGTGCCCCTCATTCACTGTAAAACATTCCATACGAACTGTGCTCCCCATTAACTGCAAAACACTCCATACAGACTGTTCACGCCATTCACTGTAAAACACTACATACAGACTGTGCCCTCAATTAAATTAAAAACATTCCATACAGCCTGTGCCCCCCATTCACCGTAAAACACTCCATACAGACTGTGCTCCCCGTTTATTATAAAACATTCGATATAGACTGTGCTGTGCACAGATAGTTCCATCCATTCACTGTATAATATTCAACACAGACTGTGCCCCCTTTCACTGTAAGGAGACTGTGTTACAGTTAATAGAGGGAACATTAAGTATGGAGAGTTTTGCAAAAAATAGTGGCAAAATTTGTATGGAGTGTTTAAAGTAAATGGAGGGGACAGTATGAATGGAGTGTTTTACAGTGAAAAGAATACAGACTGTATGGAATATTTTACAGTGAATTGAGGACACAGTGTGTTTGGAGTGTTTTACTGTAAATGGAGGGCACAGACTTATATGGAGTGTTTTACAGTAAATGGTGGGCACAGTCTGTTTGGTTGTTTTACAGTGAGGGGGGCACAGTATGTATTTAGCGTTTTACAGTAAATGGTGGTACACTATTTATGGAGCGTTTTACAGTTAAAGGAGGGCACAGTTTATATGGAGTGTTATAGAGTGTGAATGGAGGGAACAGTATGTATGGAGTGTTTTACAATGAAAGGAGGGCACAGGCTGTATGGATTATTTTACAGTGAGTGGGGGCTAAGTCTGAATGGAGTGTTTTACAGTGAATGGAGGGCACAGTATGTATGGAGCGTTTTATTGTATATGGAGGAAACAGTATGTATGAAGTGTTTTATAATGAATTGAGGGCACAGATAGTATGAAGTGTTTTACAGTGAATGGATGGCACAGTATGTTTGGAGTGTTCTACAGTAGGGGAGGGCACAGTTTGTATGCCGTGTTTTACGGTGAATGGATGGCACAGTATGTTTGGAGTGTTCTACAGTAAGGGTGGGCACAGTTTGTATGCCGTGTTTTACGGTGAATGGATGGCACATTATGTTTGGAGTGTTCTACAGTAAGGAAGGGCACAGATTGTATGCCGTGTTTTACAGTGAATGGATGGCACAGTATGTTTGGAGTGTTCTACAGTAAGGGAGGGCACAGTTTGTATGCCGTGTTTTACAGTGAATGGATGGCACAGTATGTTTGGAGTGTTCTACAGTTAGGGAGGGCACAGTTTGTATGCCGTGTTTCACAGTGAATGGATGGCACAGTATGTTTGGAGTGTTCTACAGTAAGGGAGGGCACAGTTTTTATGCCGTGTTTTACAGTGAATGGATGGCACAGTATGTTTGGAGTGTTCTACAGTAAGGGGGGGCACAGTTTGTATGCCGTGTTTTACGGTGAATGGATGGCACAGTATGTTTGGAGTGTTCTACAGTAAGGGGGGGCACAGTTTGTATGCCGTGTTTAACGGTGAATGGATGGCACATTATGTTTGGAGTGTTCTACAGTAAGGGGGGGCACAGTTTGTATGCCGTGTTTTACGGTGAATGGATGGCACAGTATGTTTGTAGTGTTCTACAGTAAGGGAGGGCACAGTTTGTATGCCGTGTTTTACGCTGAATGGATGGCACAGTATGTTTGGAGTGTTCTACAGTAAGGGGGGGCACAGTTTGTATGCCGTGTTTTACGGTGAATGGATGGCACATTATGTTTGGAGTGTTCTACAGTAAGGGAGGGCACAGTTTGTATGCCGTGTTTTACAGTGAATGGATGGCACAGTATGTTTGGAGTGTTCTACAGTAAGGGGGGGCACAGTTTGTATGCCGTGTTTTACAGTGAATGGATGGCACGGTATGTTAGGAGTGTTCTACAGTAAGGGAGGGCACAGTTTGTATGCCGTGTTTTACGGTGAATGGATGGCACATTACGTTTGGAGTGTTTTACAGTAAGGGAGTGCACAGTAGTGTAGTGTTTTACAGTGAGTTGAGGGAACAGTATGTACGTAGTGTTTTACAGTGAATCGAGGGCACTGTTTGTATGGAGTGTTTTTACAGTGAATGGATGGCACAGTATGTTTGGAGTGTTCTACAGTAAGGGGGGGCACAGTTTGCATGCCGTGTTTTACGGTGAATGGATGGCACAGTATGTTTGGAGTGTTCTACAGTAAGGGGGGGCACAGTTTGTATGCCGTGTTTTACGGTGAATGGATGGCACGTTATGTTTGGAGTGTTCTACAGTAAGGGAGGGCACAGTTTGTATGCCGTGTTTTACAGTGAATGGATGGCACAGTATGTTTGGAGTGTTCTACAGTAAGGGGGGGCACAGTTTGTATGCCGTGTTTTACAGTGAATGGATGGCACGGTATTTTAGGAGTGTTCTACAGTAAGGGAGGGCACAGTTTGTATGCCGTGTTTTACGGTGAATGGATGGCACATTACGTTTGGAGTGTTTTACAGTAAGGGAGTGCACAGTAGTATAGTGTTTTACAGTGAGTTGAGGGAACAGTATGTACGTAGTGTTTTACAGTGAATCGAGGGCACTGTTTGTATGGAGTGTTTTTACAGTGAATGGATGGCACAGTATGTTTGGAGTGTTCTACAGTAAGGGAGGGCACAGTTTGTATGCCGTGTTTTACGGTGAATGGATGGCACATTATATTTGGAGTGTTTTACAGTAAGGGAGTGCACAGTAGTATAGAGTGTTTTACAGTGAGTTGAGGGAACAGTATGTACGTAGTGTTTTACAGTGAATCGAGGGCACTGTTTGTATGGAGTGTTTTACAGTGAATGGATGGCACAGTATGTTTGGAGTGTTCTACAGTAAGGGAGGGCACAGTTTGTATGCCGTGTTTTACGGTGAATGGATGGCACATTATGATTGGAGTGTTTTACAGTAAGGGAGTGCACAGTAGTATAGAGTTTTTTACAGTGAGTTGAGGGAACAGTATGTACGTAGTGTTTTACAGTGAATCGAGGGCACTGTTTGTATGGAGTGTTTTACAGTAAATGGATGGCACAGTATGTTTGGAGTGTTTTACAGTAAGGGAGGGCACAGTTTGTATGCCGTGTTTTACGTTGAATGGATGGCACATTATGTTTGGAGTGTTTTACAGTAAGGGAGTGCACAGTAGTATAGAGTGTTTTACAGTGAGTTGAGGGAACAGTATGTACATAGTGTTTTACAGTGAATCGTGGGCACTGTTTGTATGGAGTGTTTTACAGTGAATGGATGGCACAGTATGTTAGGAGTGTTCTACAGTAAGGGAGGGCACAGTTTGTATGCCGTGTTTTAGGGTGAATGGATGGCACATTATGTTTGGAGTGTTCTACAGTAAGGGAGGGCACTGTTTGTATGCCGTGTTTTACGGTGAATGGATGGCACAGTATGTTTGGAGTGTTCTACAGTAAGGGAGGGCACAGTTTGTATGCCGTGTTTTACCGTGAATGGATGGCACAGTATGTTTAGAGTGTTCTACAATAAGGGAGGGCACTGTTTGTATGCCGTGTTTTACGGTGAATGGATGGCACAGTATGTTTGGAGTGTTCTACAGTAAGGGAGGGCACAGTTTGTATGCCGTGTTTTACGGTGAATGGATGGCACATTATGTTTGGAGTGTTTTACAGTAAGGGAGGGCACAGTTTGTATGCCGTGTTTTACGGTGAATGGATGGCACATTATGTTTGGAGTGATTTACAGTAAGGGAGTGCACAGTTTATATGTCGTGTTTTACGGTGAATGGATGGCACATTATGTTTGGAGTGTTCTACAGTAAGGGAGTGCATAGTAGTATAGAGTGTTTTACAGTGAGTTGAGGGAACAGTATGTACGTAGTGTTTTACAGTGAATGGATGGCACAGTATGTTTGGAGTGTTTTACAGTAAGGGAGGGCACAGTTTGTATGCCGTGTTTTACAGTGAATGGATGGCGCAGTATGTTTGAAGTGTTTTACAGTAAGGGAGTGCACAGTAGTATAGAGTGTTTTACAGTGAGTTGAGGGAACAGTATGTACGTAGTGTTTTACAGCGAATCGAGGGCACTGTTTGTATGGAGTGTTTTACGGTGAATGGAGGGAACAGTATTTTTGGTGTTTTTAACAGTGAATAGATGGCACAATATGTATGGCGTGTTTTACAGTGAATGGAGGACACAGTCAGTATGTAGTGTTTTACGGTGAATTGAGGGAACAGTCTATATGGATTGTTTTACAATGAATATGGGTGGACAGTGTGTATGTTTGTTTTACAGTGAATGGGGGCACAGTCTGATTTGAGTGTTTTACAGTTAACGGAGGGCACAGTCTGATTTGAGTGTTTTACAGTTAACGGAGGGCACAGTCTGATTTGAGTGTTTTACAGTTAACGGAGGGCACAGTCTGATTTGAGTGTTTTACAGTTAACGGAGGGCACAGACTTATTTGAGTGTTTTACAGTTAACGGAGGGCACAGTCTGATTTGAGTGTTTTACAGTTAACGGAGGGCACAGACTAATTTGAGTGTTTTACAGTTAACGGAGGGCACAGTCTTATTTGAGTGTTTTACAGTTAACGGAGGGCACAGTCTGATTTGAGTGTTTTACAGTTAACGGAGGGCACAATCTGATTTGAGTGTTTTACAGTTAACGGAGGGCACAGTCTTATTTGAGTGTTTTACAGTTAACGGAGGGCACAGTCTGATTTGAATGTTTTACAGTTAACGGAGGGCACAATCTGATTTGAGTGTTTTACAGTTAACGGAGGGCACAGTCTTATTTGAATGTTTTACAGTTAATGGAGGGCACAGTCTTATTTGAGTGTTTTACAGTTAACGGAGGGCACAGTCTGATTTGAGTGTTTTACAGTTAACGGAGGGCACAGTCTGATTTGAGTGTTTTACAGTTAACGGAGGGCACAGACTTATTTGAGTGTTTTACAGTTAACGGAGGGCACAGTCTGATTTGAGTGTTTTACAGTTAACGGCGTGCACAGACTTATTTGAGTGTTTTACAGTTAACGGAGGGCACAGTCTGATTTGAGTGTTTTACAGTTAACGGAGGTCACAGTCTGATTTAAGTGTTTTACAGTTAACGGAGGGCACAATCTGATTTGAGTGTTTTACAGTTAACGGAGGGCACAGTCTGATTTGAGTGTTTTACAGTTAACGGAGGGCACAGACTTATTTGAGTGTTTTACAGTTAACGGAGGGCACAGTCTTATTTGAGTGTTTTACAGTTAACGGAGGGCACAGTCTGATTTGAGTGTTTTACAGTTAACGGTGGGCACAGTCTTATTTGAGTGTTTTACAGTTAACGGAGGGCACAGTCTGATTTGAGTGTTTTACAGTTAACGGTGGGCACAATCTGATTTGAGTGTTTTACAGTTAACGGAGGGCATAGTCTTATTTGAATGTTTTACAGTTAATGGAGGGCACAGTCTTATTTGAGTGTATTACAGTTAACGGAGGTCACAGTCTGATTTGAGTGTTTTACAGTTAACGGAGGGCACAGTCTGATTTGAGTGTTTTACAGTTAACGGAGGGCACAGACTTATTTGAGTGTTTTACAGTTAACGGAGGGCACAGTCTGATTTGAGTGTTTTACAGTTAACGGAGGGCACAGACTTATTTGAGTGTTTTACAGTTATCGGAGGGCACAGTCTGATTTGAGTGTTTTACAGTTAACGGAGGTCACAGTCTGATTTGAGTATTTTACAGTTAACGGAGGGCACAATCTGATTTGAGTGTTTTACAGTTAACGGAGGGCACAGTCTTATTTGAGTGTTTTACAGTTAACGGAGGGCACAGTCTGATTTGAGTGTTTTACAGTTAACGGAGGGCACAATCTGATTTGAGTGTTTTACAGTTAACGGAGGGCACAGTCTTATTTGAGTGTTTTACAGTTAACGGAGGGCACAATCTGATTTGAGTGTTTTACAGTTAACGGAGGGCACAGTCTTATTTGAGTGTTTTACAGTTAACGGAGGGCACAATCTGATTTGAGTGTTTTACTGTTAACGGAGGGCACAGTCTGATTTGAGTGTTTTACAGTTAACGGAGGGCACAGTCTTATTTGAGTGTTTTACAGTTAACGGAGGGCACAGTCTGATTTGAGTGTTTTACAGTTAACGGAGGGCACAGTCTGATTTGAGTGTTTTACAGTTAACGGAGGGCACATACTTATTTGAGTGTTTTACAGTTAACGGAGGGCACAGTCTGATTTGAGTGTTTTACAGTTAACGGAGGGCACAGTCTGATTTGAGTGTTTTACAGTTAACGGAGGGCACAGTATGATTTGAGTGTTTTACAGTTAACGGAGGGCACAGACTTATTTGAGTGTTTTACAGTTAACGGAGGGCACAGTCTGATTTGAGTGTTTTACAGTTAACGGAGGGCACAGTCTGATTTGAGTGTTTTACAGTTAACGGAGGGCACAGTCTGATTTGAGTGTTTTACAGTTAACGGAGGGCACAGACTTATTTGAGTGTTTTACAGTTAACGGAGGGCACAGTCTGATTTGAGTGTTTTACAGTTAACGGAGGGCACAGACTAATTTGAGTGTTTTACAGTTAACGGAGGGCACAGTCTTATTTGAGTGTTTTACAGTTAACGGAGGGCACAGTCTGATTTGAGTGTTTTACAGTTAACGGAGGGCACAATCTGATTTGAGTGTTTTACAGTTAACGGAGGGCACAGTCTTATTTGAGTGTTTTACAGTTAACGGAGGGCACAGTCTGATTTGAATGTTTTACAGTTAACGGAGGGCACAATCTGATTTGAGTGTTTTACAGTTAACGGAGGGCACAGTCTTATTTGAATGTTTTACAGTTAATGGAGGGCACAGTCTTATTTGAGTGTTTTACAGTTAACGGAGGGCACAGTCTGATTTGAGTGTTTTACAGTTAACGGAGGGCACAGTCTGATTTGAGTGTTTTACAGTTAACGGAGGGCACAGACTTATTTGAGTGTTTTACAGTTAACGGAGGGCACAGTCTGATTTGAGTGTTTTACAGTTAACGGCGTGCACAGACTTATTTGAGTGTTTTACAGTTAACGGAGGGCACAGTCTGATTTGAGTGTTTTACAGTTAACGGAGGTCACAGTCTGATTTGAGTGTTTTACAGTTAACGGAGGGCACAATCTGATTTGAGTGTTTTACAGTTAACGGAGGGCACAGTCTGATTTGAGTGTTTTACAGTTAACGGAGGGCACAGACTTATTTGAGTGTTTTACAGTTAACGGAGGGCACAGTCTTATTTGAGTGTTTTACAGTTAACGGAGGGCACAGTCTGATTTGAGTGTTTTACAGTTAACGGTGGGCACAGTCTTATTTGAGTGTTTTACAGTTAACGGAGGGCACAGTCTGATTTGAGTGTTTTACAGTTAACGGTGGGCACAATCTGATTTGAGTGTTTTACAGTTAACGGAGGGCATAGTCTTATTTGAATGTTTTACAGTTAATGGAGGGCACAGTCTTATTTGAGTGTATTACAGTTAACGGAGGTCACAGTCTGATTTGAGTGTTTTACAGTTAACGGAGGGCACAGTCTGATTTGAGTGTTTTACAGTTAACGGAGGGCACAGACTTATTTGAGTGTTTTACAGTTAACGGAGGGCACAGTCTGATTTGAGTGTTTTACAGTTAACGGAGGGCACAGACTTATTTGAGTGTTTTACAGTTATCGGAGGGCACAGTCTGATTTGAGTGTTTTACAGTTAACGGAGGTCACAGTCTGATTTGAGTATTTTACAGTTAACGGAGGGCACAATCTGATTTGAGTGTTTTACAGTTAACGGAGGGCACAGTCTTATTTGAGTGTTTTACAGTTAACGGAGGGCACAGTCTGATTTGAGTGTTTTACAGTTAACGGAGGGCACAATCTGATTTGAGTGTTTTACAGTTAACGGAGGGCACAGTCTTATTTGAGTGTTTTACAGTTAACGGAGGGCACAATCTGATTTGAGTGTTTTACAGTTAACGGAGGGCACAGTCTTATTTGAGTGTTTTACAGTTAACGGAGGGCACAATCTGATTTGAGTGTTTTACTGTTAACGGAGGGCACAGTCTGATTTGAGTGTTTTACAGTTAACGGAGGGCACAGTCTTATTTGAGTGTTTTACAGTTAACGGAGGGCACAGTCTGATTTGAGTGTTTTACAGTTAACGGAGGGCACAGTCTGATTTGAGTGTTTTACAGTTAACGGAGGGCACAGACTTATTTGAGTGTTTTACAGTTAACGGAGGGCACAGTCTGATTTGAGTGTTTTACAGTTAACGGAGGGCACAGTCTGATTTGAGTGTTTTACAGTTAACGGAGGGCACAGTATGATTTGAGTGTTTTACAGTTAACGGAGGGCACAGACTTATTTGAGTGTTTTACTGTTAACGGAGGGCACAGTCTGATTTGAGTGTTTTACAGTTAACGGAGGGCACAGTCTGATTTGAGTGTTTTACAGTTAACGGAGGGCTCAGTCTGTATGTATTGTTTTACAGTTAACGGAGGGCTCAGTCTGTATGTAGTGTTTTACAGTTAACGGAGGGCACAGTCTGATTTGAGTGTTTTACAGTTAACGGAGGGCACAATCTGATTTGAGTGTTTTACAGTTAACGGAGGGCACAGTCTTATTTGAGTGTTTTACAGTTAACGGAGGGCACAATCTGATTTGAGTGTTTTACAGTTAACGGAGGGCACAGTCTTATTTGAGTGTTTTACAGTTAACGGAGGGCACAATCTGATTTGAGTGTTTTACAGTTAACGGAGGGCACAGTCTTATTTGAATGTTTTACAGTTAATGGAGGGCACAGTCTTATTTGAGTGTTTTACAGTTAACGGAGGGCACAGTCTGATTTGAGTGTTTTACAGTTAACGGAGGGCACAGTCTGATTTGAGTGTTTTACAGTTAACGGAGGGCACAGACTTATTTGAGTGTTTTACAGTTAACGGAGGGCACAGTCTGATTTGAGTGTTTTACAGTTAACGGCGTGCACAGACTTATTTGAGTGTTTTACAGTTAACGGAGGGCACAGTCTGATTTGAGTGTTTTACAGTTAACGGAGGTCACAGTCTGATTTGAGTGTTTTACAGTTAACGGAGGGCACAATCTGATTTGAGTGTTTTACAGTTAACGGAGGACACAGTCTGATTTGAGTGTTTTACAGTTAACGGAGGGCACAGACTTATTTGAGTGTTTTACAGTTAACGGAGGGCACAGTCTTATTTGAGTGTTTTACAGTTAACGGAGGGCACAGTCTGATTTGAGTGTTTTACAGTTAACGGTGGGCACAGTCTTATTTGAGTGTTTTACAGTTAACGGAGGGCACAGTCTGATTTGAGTGTTTTACAGTTAACGGTGGGCACAATCTGATTTGAGTGTTTTACAGTTAACGGAGGGCATAGTCTTATTTGAATGTTTTACAGTTAATGGAGGGCACAGTCTTATTTGAGTGTATTACAGTTAACGGAGGTCACAGTCTGATTTGAGTGTTTTACAGTTATCGGAGGGCACAGTCTGATTTGAGTGTTTTACAGTTAACGGAGGGCACAGACTTATTTGAGTGTTTTACAGTTAACGGAGGGCACAGTCTGATTTGAGTGTTTTACAGTTAACGGAGGGCACAGACTTATTTGAGTGTTTTACAGTTATCGGAGGGCACAGTCTGATTTGAGTGTTTTACAGTTAACGGAGGTCACAGTCTGATTTGAGTATTTTACAGTTAACGGAGGGCACAATCTGATTTGAGTGTTTTACAGTTAACGGAGGGCACAGTCTTATTTGAGTGTTTTACAGTTAACGGAGGGCACAGTCTGATTTGAGTGTTTTACAGTTAACGGAGGGCACAATCTGATTTGAGTGTTTTACAGTTAACGGAGGGCACAGTCTTATTTGAGTGTTTTACAGTTAACGGAGGGCACAATCTGATTTGAGTGTTTTACAGTTAACGGAGGGCACAGTCTTATTTGAGTGTTTTACAGTTAACGGAGGGCACAATCTGATTTGAGTGTTTTACTGTTAACGGAGGGCACAGTCTGATTTGAGTGTTTTACAGTTAACGGAGGGCACAGTCTTATTTGAGTGTTTTACAGTTAACGGAGGGCACAGTCTGATTTGAGTGTTTTACAGTTAACGGAGGGCACAGTCTGATTTGAGTGTTTTACAGTTAACGGAGGGCACAGACTTATTTGAGTGTTTTACAGTTAACGGAGGGCACAGTCTGATTTGAGTGTTTTACAGTTAACGGAGGGCACAGTCTGATTTGAGTGTTTTACAGTTAACGGAGGGCACAGTATGATTTGAGTGTTTTACAGTTAACGGAGGGCACAGACTTATTTGAGTGTTTTACAGTTAACGGAGGGCACAGTCTGATTTGAGTGTTTTACAGTTAACGGAGGGCACAGTCTGATTTGAGTGTTTTACAGTTAACGGAGGGCTCAGTCTGTATGTATTGTTTTACAGTTAACGGAGGGCTCAGTCTGTATGTAGTGTTTTACAGTTAACGGAGGGCTCAGTCTGTATATTTTTTACAGCGTTTTACAGTGAATATTTCTTAGTTCCTTCCTTCTCCAATATATCAAATCATTCCTCACGATGAGAACAGATTGTCGATTTCGTCGCTCGTAGGCCAAACCAGAGTCTCTCAAATACCTGTGTATGTTCCTTTTGCTAAATGATGGAAAGCTGTCGTCTTCTATAATCTGTTTGGTAAACACTTCTAGTGTTCGCCCGAAACATGTTATGATTTATTCTCCTTATTCCAGTTTTAGTGAAATCATCTCATTTAACTATTTTAGTTCTTGTCCCTACGGCTCGTGGTCACTTCTTCTCTTTAGTTGAAAGAGGTTCTCCTATGTTGACTGCCTGTTTTATCTGTTCAACTGTTGCCCTACTGGTACCAGTCAAAATTTCCGTACGTTCTTATAGATCTTTTATAGGTACATCAGGGCATTCCACTAAAAAATTTCCAAAAACAGTTAAAACAATCTCCCTCTGTCCGGTGTTAAGTGGTTTACCTCGCGGGTGGATCTTTATGTATTTCTCCACCAGGATGGTCCTATCTGGAGTCCTCAGTGACATGTTTACTGGTCCGATGGTGACAAAGAAATAAGAAAATTGAATGGTGGCTTGAAGATGAGTCATTTTTGACAGTTGAAAAATTCTTGGAATTGGAACAATCCAGGGTGAGTTCGTCACTCACGAGCTACCAATGCAGTAACTCACTCGGGGGTGAGAAATATAATTATTATACATGTTTAGTTCCACAAGCTTAGTACTACAAGAAGTGATTTAGATTCTTCTGGATGGCCTATTAATACTCAATGTATGGCACTGAGCCGAGGTTACGTAAAATGTTGTAGTGAACCGATTTCAATGGGACAAAAACTTTTGTTTTTCTTTTTAAAAGTAGGTTATAAAAAAAGGTCGTTGTTACTTAAATATAACATGCAATTTTTTTCAGCTTATACTGGGGAGAGCTCGTAGCCCTATCTCACTGGACTAGGGAAAGTCCACACGAAGTGTTGAGCGCGTCGACCTTCCGTCCCGTCGTTAGTCTCAGGTAGCGGGCACAAATTAAGGTGGCACATCTAATAGAACATTTTTTTTATGTTTGAATCCTTACTATTCTCAATTGGATTCATAACTATATAATACTAATAATACTTTATTTACCAAAAATATATTACAATTGACATTTGTTGATTAACATAGACACAAATCGGTAAGTAATAGATACCGCTAGGCAGAGCCCGTTTGAGGTTCCATCATATTATTAACTAAAGTAAACTAAGAGGATAGGTACCAACTGTGTAAAAAATAAGTTCATTAACTTATAATATTAGATTACAAAGAGAAAGTTTCTGTTAGAATAGCCTACACATACAAAAATTAAAGTAAAAACTAAAATACACAGCCAACCCAAAATACTTACATACATACATTATTGCATGACAATTCAATTACAAATGTTTATTTATTTATTGATATCTATGCATTTACAATATCTTTTTCTTATATAGTTTACTTATTTATCCCTCTATCTCAACAATAATTGAGAGACATACTAATTATTTTTACTACATTTCTAGGTACTAGAATAATAGGTACAAAAAAAGGAAAAGCTACAACGAAATATTGTATGGTTACAAATACATATAGAAATTATAAATGTTTAAAAAGTTTCAATTAATTGTTATGATGTTTATTTTACCAGTAACTTTCTTGCTATTAACAATTTTTTAAATATTACAATCATATTTTGTTTATGTTTTGTTGATGGGAAATATAAATAATCGAGAAAAAACAGAAATTTCAAAATATCAATATGTAAAATAAGATATGTATCAGATATAAATTAATGATCTACCTGTATAATAACAAAGAATATTTATACTTTACAGTTATTTTTGTACGTTTAGGCCTACTGAAACAATAAAATAGAGAATTAACACACACACAAAACATTAAATAGAATAATTGTTGGCCTATATAACAATGATAACAAACCAAATTGATAATTAGACTAAGAAAGCTAAGCAATATTATAAATATAAAAATAAACAAATAACCATAAATAATATTATAAATTAGTAGAACCAGACAAACTATCTCGTATAAAACTTTAACAGACATTGCTAGTAAGTTTTGCAAATGTACAAGTTATGAGTCATAGGGCAGGACTGATTTACTTAGTTTTTCTACCATTGAATTTAATTTAATTATTAAACAAATATTTAGTTAGTAAATTAAGGTCATTTTGCATGAGACTAATCTCTGAGTTAACATTTGTATGTACTAAAAACAATATATTATCGTTTGCATATTGCAATATTTTACTGTTATGTTTTTAAATAAGCTAATTCTTAATGTAAATGTTAAATAGTGTAGGAGACAAAATACTTCCTTGTATCAAACCAGTACTTTGATTGGTACAGTCATTCACAATAGCTCCAATAGAAGTGCAAATCTTTCTTTCTTTAAAGTAATTACTAAATAACTCTTCACATATTCCAATAGCAGATGGTTTTCTCATCATGATATCACAATATGCCAAGTCAAATGCCTTTGTCAGATCTGTTGTTACTGCTATGACGAATTTGTTCTCATTCAAAGCTCTATTTATTTCCTATGTTAAATTTTCTAGTAAATGGATTGTTGATTATTTGCCATGAAACCAAATTGCTGTTTGCTAATTATATCAAACTTATTTAAGTATTTATTTAACTGGGAGTTTACATAATGCTCTAATATTTTTGTATGGACAGATATTAATCCAATTGGTCTATACCAATTTAAGTCTCGTTTATTTCCCTGCTTGAATATAGGCCTCAAATGAGTCATTTTCATATTCAAATGTATAATACCTGTATCAATGACTTGTTTTAATTAAATGAATTAATAATCACTTTAAATGATGGATATTGTTTTTAATATCTTGTGGTCTTGTGTTATCAGGACCTGACGAGGAATGTAAATTGACCCTACTAAGAGCCCTTTTTCATTAATATTAATTAAGTTCATACACAATCAATTTCCCATCTTTTAGTTACCTTCCTTCATTTCATCGTGTATATCAAAAAGCTGACCAACCATTTAATTATTTGTGTTTTTTACTATTTTATCAAAATTAGAGTTAAAATCCTTTTTCAGACATTTATATCTTCATTCGAATCAATTTTAAAGTTTCGTTTGATTGATTCTATAATGGATGGCCTCTTTAATGACTTGGTCTACTATATCCCATGTTTTCCGTATATTTTTCGATTTTGAATGAGATTAAAAAACGATAATTCATGTTCGCAATATAATTATAATGTAGTGAATAGAATTTTAAAATAAACACGTACTAATTTCCATAAAAAAAATTTACCCAAATAAATTTTCAACATCTTCAATGTTTAAAAGCAGCTTTTTTATTTTATCTAAATATCCCGTGGTATCACTGTCCTGAAAAATACTTGCTGTCGTATTGAATAGTTTAGGTGCAGTGCTGTAAAACAGTTTAAACTATGTTAAAAACGGTCTGCGAATTGGCATAGAAAAATTGTTTCGTAAACTATATTATAGTGTTGTTAATATTTGGACTTCTTTTTCACCTGAAAGAGGAGATCAAATCATACCATAGATTCAAAACTGTCAGAAATTTGTCCATGGACACACTAAGAATGGAATATTGCCAAAACTTTTACAATATACACATCACTAGACAGACACTGTCCGTACCTGGTCAGTGTTAACCCCTACACTGGATAATTTACCATTTTACGGAAGAATTCAAATTGGTTTTGTTGCGATGTGACAAAGTAGTATTATTCGATGAATGAAATACATATAATGCGACATAGAATAGTGATAACTATTGTTGTCACCCATCCATAATGTCTCAAAAGAGAAAAATATATCGGTATCAAGAGTTAAACAAACTATATATTTAAAGTAAATACGAGTTTCGTGATTGATTGTGGTTGAAAAGTGCTTTGACTTGAAATACCGTTCACAAAGGCTCGTCAGAGCACATTACTGTTATTAATATCTATTTGCATTTTTAGTTTTATTACACTTTATATTTTTAACTAACATTACATTTTAACTACATTAAAGAGTATTGCTGTTAACTATCACACTGGTTATTCCATCCAGACCAATGACAATTTTAAGCATCTGCATTAGGCTATTTAGATAGAAATAGTTGTTTGGCTCTATCAAAACTTCCCATTATTAAATTTTAAAACACAGGAATGTAAAACAAGGGATATCTCTAAAACACCACAATAATGAATAGTAAACCACCAACTAAACATTTGTTTAAATGTTTATCAAACAAAAACATTGTTGCTTAGTCTTAGCGGGTTCCTCTTGTTATACCAAACATGAACCAGTGGGGTTTGGTTGGCCAGATATAGCCAGTTATGAAGGAGTCTACTATGTGGAGTGATTGATCATAATGACAAAACGGGCAATGAAGCATGGGAAATACGAACCTGTGTCAATTACAAAGCTTTGTGCAACAATATGACTTCATTTCAGTCCAAACATTGTACCTGATACTGTTTCGGTTGTAGGCTTTGATGATGTGTTAGCTGGGGGTCTCAGTGCACTATATAGAATCACATTACTTCATTTATACGAGTGTCAATAGGTTCAGTTTATATTGTTCTTGTTTAACCAGTTATATTCTCTGTATTTAAAAAAATTCAATCAAACTTCTTATTGTGAGTGGAATGGTTTCAACTCTTCTTATTAGAAACAGGCTTCAATTTTATGAAATACTATCTTATGTGCTCCAACTGCTATTCGTATGTCTCTTATTATGTACGATTGTGACTATGCATCATAATTAAAACACTTTCTTGACTATAGCATGAAAGCAAAGATAATTTAATTCTTAAGAAATGCATAGATTCAACAGTTCTCAAAACTTATGCAACTTTAAATCTGTTTACTGAGAAAACAGTTTAATACAGAAAAACAGTCAATAGATCAAAGTTACGAAAACTTAATATCATGCGTTTTGGAAGGAGGAAGGGGATTTCCATCACCATCATACATTATTGATGGATGTGAGGGTGGTTAGTATGAAATTCATACTATGTAAATGGGGAGTGACGTCAACGACTTTCTTGCTAAGTGGGGATGGGGAGATCCATTCCCTCATAAATTAGTTGATGGATGGGAGAGTTGTTAATTTTATTATATGCAAGTGTTAGAGACGCTAACGACTTACTTGCTAAGTGGATATGATAGGGAGATCTATCTCCTCATAAATTAGTTGATGGACGGGAGAGCTGTTAATTTCATACCATATGAATGGGGAGTGACGCCATGAAGGATACACCGCTATTGCGCACTAAGATTCAGGTAGTCACAGTTATTGCGCACTTGGTTGAAAGGCCGCCTCTCGGGACTCGAGAACATCCTAGTTGCGCCTAAAGTATACCTGAGGTATCCCTAAAACATCCTAGTTACGCCTCAAGTATAACTGAGGTATCTCTAAAACATCCTAGTTACGCCTCAAGTATAACTGAGGTATCTCTAAAACATCCCAGTTACGCCTCAAGTATAACTGAGGTATCTCTAAAACATCCTAGTTACGCTTTAAGTATAACTGAGGTATCCCTAAAACATCCTAGTTACGCCTCAAGTATAACTGAGGTATCTCTAAAACATCCTAGTTACGCCTCAAGTATAACTGAGTTATCTCTAAAACATCATAGTTGCGCCTCAAGTATAGCTGACGTATCTCTAAAACATACTAGTTGCTCCTCAAGAATACCTGAGGTATCTCTAAAACATCCTAGTTGTGCCTCGTACCCAAAACTTGTCCCAATAGAACATCCTAGTAGGGCCTCAAGTATAACTGAGGTATCTCTAAAACATCCTAGTAGGGCCTCAAGTATACCTGAGGTATCTCTAAAAGATCCTAGTTGCACCTCAAGTATAACTGAGGTATCTCTAAAACATCCTAGTTACGCCTCAAGTATAACTGAGGTATCTCTAAAACATCCCAGTTACGCCTCAAATATAACTGAGGTATCTCTAAAACATCCTAGTTGCGCCTCAAGTATACCTGAGGTATCTCTAAAACATCCTAGTTGTGCCTCGTACCCAAAACTTGTCCCAATAGAACATCCTAGTAGGGCCTCAAGTATAACTGAGGTATCTCTAAAACATCCTAGTAGGGCCTCAAGTATACCTGAGGTATCTCTAAAAGATCCTAGTTGCGCCTAAAGTATACCTGAGGTATCCCTAAAACATCCTAGTTGCACCTCAAGTATAACTGAGGTATCTCTAAAACATCCTAGTTACGCCTCAAGTATAACTGAGGTATCTCTAAAACATCCTAGTAGGGCCTCAAGTATACCTGAGGTATCTCTAAAAGATCCTAGTTGCGCCTAAAATATACCTGAGGTATCCCTAAAACATCCTAGTTGCACCTCAAGTATAACTGAGGTATCTCTAAAACATCCTAGTTACGCCTCAAGTATAACTGAGGTATCTCTAAAACATCCTAGTTGTGCCTCGTACCCAAAACTTGTCCCAATAGAACATCCTAGTAGGGCCTCAAGTATAACTGAGGTATCTCTAAAACATCCTAGTAGGGCCTCAAGTATACCTGAGGTATCTCTAAAAGATCCTAGTTGCGCCTAAAGTATACCTGAGGTATCCCTAAAACATCCTAGTTGCACCTCAAGTATAACTGAGGTATCTCTAAAACATCCTAGTTACGCCTCAAGTATAACTGAGGTATCTCTAAAACATCCTAGTAGGGCCTCAAGTATACCTGAGGTATCTCTAAAAGATCCTAGTTGCGCCTAAAGTATACCTGAGGTATCCCTAAAACATCCTAGTTGCACCTCAAGTATAACTGAGGTATCTCTAAAACATCCTAGTTACGCCTCAAGTATAACTGAGGTATCTCTAAAACATCCTAGTAGGGCCTCAAGTATACCTGAGGTATCTCTAAAAGATCCTAGTTGCGCCTAAAGTATACCTGAGGTATCCCTAAAACATCCTAGTTACGCCTCAAGTATAACTGATGTATCCCTAAAACATCCTAGTAGGGCCTCAAGTATACCTGAGGTATCTCTAAAAGATCCTAGTTGCGCCTAAAGTATACCTGAGGTATCCCTAAAACATCCTAGTTACGCCTCAAGTATAACTGAGGTATCTCTAAAACATCCTAGTTACGCCTCAAGTATAACTGAGGTATCTCTAAAACATCCCAGTTACGCCTCAAATATAACTGATGTATCTCTAAAACATCCTAGTTGCGCCTCAAGTATACCTGAGGTATCTCTAAAACATCCTAGTTACGCCTCAAGTATAAGTGAGGTATCTCTAAAACATCCTAGTTACGCCGCAAGTATAACTGAGGTATCTCTAAAACATCTTAGTTACGCCTCAAGTATAACTGAGGTATCTCTAAAACATCCTAGTTACGACTCAAGTATAACTGAGGTATCTCTAAAACATCCTAGTTACGCCTCAAGTATAACTGAGGTATCTCTAAAACATCCTAGTTACGCCTCAAGTATAAATGAGGTATCTCTAAAACATCCTAGTTACGCCTCAAGTATAACTGAGGTATCTCTAAAACATCCTAGTTACGCCTCAAGTATAACTGAGGTATCTCTAAAACATCCTAGTTACGCCTCAAGTATAACTGAGGTATCTCTAAAACATCCTAGTTACGCCTCAAGTATAAATGAGGTATCTCTAAAACATCCTAGTTACGCCTCAAGTATAACTGAGGTATCTCTAAAACATCATAGTTGCGCCTCAAGTATAGCTGAGGTATCTCTAAAACATACTAGTTGCTCCTCAAGAATACCTGAGGTATCTCTAAAACATCCTAGTTACGCCTTAAGTATAACTGAGGTATCTCTAAAACATCCTAGTTACGCCTCAAGTATAACTGAGGTATCTCTAAAACATCATAGTTGCGCCTCAAGTATAGCTGAGGTATCTCTAAAACATACTAGTTGCTCCTCAAGAATACCTGAGGTATCTCTAAAACATCCTAGTTACGCCTCAAGTATAAATGAGGTATCTCTAAAACATCCTAGTTACGCCTCAAGTATAACTGAGGTATCTCTAAAACATCATAGTTGCGCCTCAAGTATAGCTGAGGTATCTCTAAAACATACTAGTTGCTCCTCAAGAATACCTGAGGTATCTCTAAAACATCCTAGTTACGCCTCAAGTATAACTGAGGTATCTCTAAAACATCCTAGTTACGCCTCAAGTATAACTGAGGTCTCTAAAACATACTAGTTACGCCTCAAGTATAACTGAGGTATCTCTAAAACATCCTAGATGCTCCTCGTACCCAAATCTGGTGCCAATAGAACATCCTAGTTGTTGGTAGCTCTGTACCATGATGCTACCGGACAAGGAATTTCTATTATTAGTTCAATCTAACTTACAATTAAGTCAACTTGTTCAATATACAGGGTGAATGGTACGTGGTGTTTAAAAATCTAGGGGCTTAAACTACATGCTTGGGGCTACTTAAAAACGCAAATTTCAGTTTGATATGCCAAATGATTAGTGTGGTATGTTCAAATTAAAATGTTTTTTAAATTGTGGACCTAACCATAAAACAGCTTTATTACTCACTCAAAAGATCATATTTTTTATATTGTGACACCGTTTTTGAAATCTACATTAAATTTTCAACAAGAATAATGAGCTAGTAAGATGCGTAAATTAAGATTGGTGTTTAAAATTATTCGTTAAATTAAAAAAATCATATTTTTGTAAAATTTTAAACAATGTTTTACGCGTAGTTCCTAAATTGTGGTAACGGACATAATGTGTCAAACCATACAGAAAACTGTGTAATTTAATGTTCTTTTCAATGGTATAATTGTGATTTTAATTATTTTGTTTCGTCATCGAAAACGTTAGGTGAAACTGAATTAAAACACAGTTTGCAGAAAACTTGAAGCTTTGACTATTTATTACAAGAAAGATTATAATACTTTGAATTGACATAATATTAAGACATACTAATTACATTCGTAAAAATAATTGAAAAAAAGGTCAACTTAAAAGAATAAGATTTACAAATGTTGTTCAAACTGCCTTCCTCCATTTCTGATGCAGGCCCGTGCTCTCTTGCGCATTTGTTGAACTGTCACTTTTGTAGAGACTTCTTGGCGCACTACTTCAGCAACCGCAGTTATTCTCTTGTTCTGTGTTGATAGGTGCAGAATAGACTTTTTGTTTCATCTATCCACATACACAGAAATCCATGGGACTAAGGTCCGGTGATCTAGCTAGCCAAGGTATGGTTCCACCCCGTCCAATCCATGTAGGATAATTGAGCGTCGACCAGTGACGCACTTCTGCGGGGTGAAATGCGGTGTAGCTCCATCTTGTTGGAAAATGAGACTGTCTCTTTTTTCTTGGTTGAGATGGTTTAGCAGCAAAGGGAGACTGTGCTGTAAAAAGTCCAAAAAGTGTTCCCCGTTAAGGTTTCCCTCGAAAAAATATGGGCCAATAAGCGTTTCACCTACTACCCCAACCCATACCATAATGTGAAATCTACTTTGAAAAGATCGTTCTTTGGTTGCTCTTGGGTTATCTTCCACCCATATGTGCATATTATGTGTATTAAAGATTCCTTGTCTTGTAAATATGGCCTCATCTGTACAAAGGATCTTTTTGAAGAAATTATACTGCTCAATATCGCTATTGAGCAACCATCTACAGAACTGAACACGAGAAGCGAAGTATTGAGCTTCAAGTACTTGTACAGGCGTGAAGTGGTATGGATGAAACTTGTTTATATGAAGAATATCCAACACTTTCCACTGAGAAATATTTAGTTGAGCCGCAATTGCCCTACTACTACTCTCTGGGTTTTCTTGAAAGGTATTTAGAATCAATTATTCAACACCTACACCATAATTAACTGGACCTACCTCAAAAGACTTTCTTTGAACTTTTCCACTTTTCACTAACCTCTGGTGAAGTCTAGTGAACACCTGTGCGCTGGGAGCTTTTCGATCTGGGTACCTTAAACTGTACTCTCTTTGCACAGCAAGTGCATTGCCGTTGCAAAATCCATAAACAAAATGCATTTCTGCATATTCTCTTTCTCTCCATGATGCTACAGAACTGAATAGCTTATACACAGACCCGGTCTAAAGAGTAAACAGATAATGGATTCCAGTTTTCCTTGTGATAAGAACTTTAAAAGAAACTAACTTTTGTTAAACTAAGCAGGTAGTGGAATTTCCCAGTCATTAAGGACAATAGACAAAACTATTGATAAGGTTGGGGTGTATGCCGGGTCTAAGAATTGTGACAAAACCCCATTCGTCCCTGATTTACATGTGTTTTTAATCACATAACGTTATTTGAATGTCCAGTCCTAGTTGCTGGCTAGTATGATAGTCTTACAATTTTTTAACCACTCTGAGTTTCTTTCTATTCAAATAATAATAAAAAATGGAACATTGTACGATAATACAAACAAAAGCATATAACTGGAAAGAACATTAAATTATGCAGTTTTCTGTATAGCTTGACACATTATATCCGTTACCATAATTTAGTAACTACGTGTAAAACATTGTTTAAAATTTTAAAAAAACATGATTTTTTGCTTTAAAGCATAATTTTAAGTACCAACCTTAATTTATGCAGGCTGCTAGCTCATTATTCTTGTTAACAATTTAATGTAGATTTCAAAAATGGTGTCATAGTTTAAAAATATGATCTTTTGAGTAAGTGATAAAGCTTTTTTTATGGTTAGGTCCACGATTTAAAAAGAAATCTTAATTTGAACATACCACACTAACCATTTGGCATATAAAACTGAAATTTGCGTTTTTAAGTAGCCCCAAGCATGTAATTTAAGCCCTTAAATTTTTAAACACCACGAACCATTCACCCTGTATTTGTCATCTATTCATTCATCTTGAATTAACTATATTATGTGAGCTTTTTAAATGATAAAACTGGCATTTAAGTGTATTTTAATAAATATTGGCAGGTCTAAACTGGCCTTGAGATTCGGTTCGCTATACTTATAAGTACAAAACACTACTAAAATTTATTCACTAGATTGTTTTCCCAAACTGCTATTCTACAATAATATTGTACAATTAGTTGTAGTATTGAAAATCGTAGGCCTAATTGTCTATGCAATTGCAAATTATCGGTTACTTTGATAGCTATATGTGTTAGTTAATAGACTATATAAAGTTGACGAATTTTCTTATATAAATAATATATAAACACACGCTTATATAAAGACTAGTTATAAAGGGTTTACGTTACAATGGTATGATATCAAAATTATATTATTACATCAAGGTTTAAAAATATCCACAAACGTGTTTGTTATATAAATGTTATATTTAATTAATACCTGTTACATATGTTATTTTATATTTATTACATATAATATTTTCATTATCGATCATTATGTAAATATTATGATCGAACATTGTTATTTTGGTGTTTACTGAATTAATGTTTCCTGAAATACAGAATGTTTGTGTTAAATATAATCTTATTAATTTACTTCATATTTTTAATATATGAAAGTGGCAACGAGGAAAATTGTAAAACCAAAAGAGAATTTAATAGATCAGAATATTGAGAGGGGAAGAACACTTCAACTTCGGACGAACAAAGTGAAGAATGACATACATATAACTGAACTATCTAAGAAACTTGTTCACATTTTCAAAAGAAAATAACTGATATATGGACAGAAATTGAAATCATACAACCAGAAATTGAGTTATCTAGCAATAAATTGGAAGGTGAATTGGAAGTAAGATGGCACTTAGAAGATAGTTACTAATCTACAAAGTTGTACCTTGAAACAGAAATTAAAAAGTATGAAAATCACATGCGGACAGCAGGAGCTCCTCATCGTTATACACTTCAAATATTCCTTTCCAACCGTATACACCAGATGAGAGTTTTCAGAATTTTACAAGTAATTTCGAAAACTACATTCGTTTAAGCGGAGACATTAGCTCAACTGTTAAGGTAAATTTGTTTTACAAACACTTACTCCACAATTGCCAGAACAACTTTATGATGCTTGTATTCCGGACCTGCCACAGAACAAAACCTACGAGGAAATCATTCAGTTGTTAATGGCCAAAGGAGAGCCAAAAACCTAGTATTTGGGCTCGTTAACACAAATTCATAACACGAAACCAATTGAGAGAAGAATCTATTCAAGACTGTGCTACTGCCCTTAAGAAAATAAGTGACGACTGCCTTTTTACTTGTACAAAATGCAATGAATCGGTTTCTGACACACTACTACGCATCCAGTTTGTAAGGAAATTAAAAGACGATAATATTTGCGTTTTGCTTCTAAAAGATACTTTACTGCAAACATTTAATAAAGTGATAGAAAAGGCAACAACATTAAAGTTAGCAAAACTTGAAAGTACAGTAATAAACCATCAAAATGAAATTCACCAAATAACGAAGAAGAACATTCAGTCAAAGAACGATGTGAGAATGAACAAAGCAATGATAAATGAGCACATTTCTCCTGGTTATCAATTACGATTTGAGAATCTTAAAAACAAATGTTACAGATGTGGAGATGCTTCACATAGAGCTCATCCAGTGTAGATATAAATTTACTGAACGTAATTACTGCAAAATAATTGGATACTTATCACGAGTTTCTTTGAAGAAGTCAGGTAGGAAACTAAAACAATCTGAAGAAACTTGTGAAGATACACATGAAATATTCCAGCTGAATTAAAAATCAAACGAGACATTTATTATTGAAGTAAAACTAGAAGGAAGATTAACATCGATGGAACTGGATATTGAAGCAGCACTCAGTGTTATATCATATGATACGTTCAACATTCTGAATATAACAAAAAGTAATATTTTTAATACTTATGTTGAACTCCAGACATTAGTGTAGTTATTTGGCTTACACTAATGTCCAGACGATTGGCTTAATTATTTCAACTGATGAAATAACTAAGCCAAAATGTTTTTTTTTTTTTTTTAGCCAAAAGTAATATTTTTGAATGTTGACTTACGATAATATCAACATCGTACTTTATTGGTAAACTTTAGATCGTGAACAAGAAGGTAGATTCAATATTTGGAAGAGACTGGATAAAACAAATTCAGCTCGATCCAGCAGATATTCGTACACTGAAAACAGAAATCAAGAGAAACTGTTTACCCGAATTGGATTCCTTAATGATTTACTACAATGGTATTTTTAAAGGAGTTGGAAAAATACCAAATGAACTGAACTGGTCCATTTCAAGATGGACCAAATTTACATAAAACCTAGGCATTTGCCATACGCATTAAAAGACAGAGTAGAAGATGAGCTAAAGAGGCCAGAAGATTTAGATATTATTACACAAGTAGAAATGTCGGATTGGGGCACACCAATTATTCCAGTCGTCGTTAAACCAAACGGTTCCGTTAGAGTTTGTGCTGATTACAAGGTATAATTAAGGAGAATTATTAGAATTTGTGCTGAATAAGATAATTAAGGATGAACACTACCCTATTCCAACAATAGAAAACTTATTTTCTAAGATGCATGATGGTGGATTGTTTTGCACGCTTGACATAAGAAACGCCTATTTACATTTACAGATGAATGTGGACAGTGCAATCATGCAAACAATAAGCTCACATCGAGGATTGTTCAAGGTCAACAGACATGTTCGGAGTGAAAGTGTCACCAATCATCTGGCAAAGCTTTATCGAAAAAACATTACAGGATTTAGAAGGTGTGCAATGTTTCTTCTACGATATAATCATTCAGGGCTCAACGCAAGGACAATTATTACTATGTCGACTGAAACAGGTATTTGGACGTCTAAGGCTCAATGATTTGAAGTTAAATAGAGAAAAATGTAAATTTTCCATACTAAAATTGAATTTTTAGGACATGTAATTGATAGTCAAGGTATTCACAAGTCTGATAGCAAGATACAAAGCATTTTAAAAAGCAAACGTCCTGAAAATGTATCTGAACTATGAACCTTCCTTGGCCTTGCGAACTATTATAACAAATTCATAATGATTTGGCCGTATTACTACATGCTTTGAACCAATTACTACGAAAAGGAGTCATTTTTACCTTAGAACTCAGCCTGTGAAAATAGTTTTCAAAAAATTAAACATTTCATTAAAGTATGATGTATTAGTTTTTTTTTTTTTTATCCAAAGCGGCCATTAGTGTTAGCTACAGATGCTTCACCTGTATTATCACATCGATTTGAAGACGGCACAGATAAACCAACTTTCTAAGCTAAGTCGAACTCAGATAGTAACAATGACTACACTCGTTCATCTACACTCATCACATTCATTCGGAATCCACATTCGCCCATATCTTGACGATCGGCGTCTTAAGAATAAATAAAATAAAAAATCGTTTTTCTTGCGGTTATGAGCGCAAGTTTACATTGATAACTGATCATAAACCATTAGTGTTTATTTTAAATCTAGAAAAA
Source organism: Stictocephala bisonia (assembly GCA_035578905.1). Taxonomy (NCBI): domain Eukaryota; kingdom Metazoa; phylum Arthropoda; class Insecta; order Hemiptera; family Membracidae; genus Stictocephala; species Stictocephala bisonia. The sequence continues at coordinate 701,271 of JAQJVL010000308.1, forward strand.
ACACTACCTACTATATCAACTACATGCATATTTAACTATGTCCATTTTATATTCGGTTTTGATTATGAAATATAATATAGAAATACAAACACAGTAATGCTGATTACCTATCACGTTTCCCAACTGTGTTGATACATGAGAATATGGTTGGCAGCCATTTTATTTACCAAATAAATCAACTAGATATATTAAAATTTCAATAGTACTATAATACCTAATGGAACTGTTAAAGATTTGACACTGGGTTCAATACTGCAAGCATTAAAGTCAGGACAATCGGTGGAACGATATAGATTCCACGACAAGATGGTTGCATAATGAGGGCATGGAGAGTGTTAATTCCGGATACTTTGCTTCGTGACCTACATATCTCCCACTTGGGCGTTAAGATGAAAGCTTTGGCTCGCAGTTTTTCCTGGTGGAAAACTATGGAGAAAGATATTGAAGCAATGGTTGCATCATGCCGACAATGTACTGAAAAACGCAACGAACCTGCTAAAACAATACATCCATGGGAACAACTATCAAACCAATGGGAAAGGGCTCATATTGACTACACGGAGCCGACAGATGGTTGTTGTTGATGCTTTCAGTAAATGGGTTGAAGTTATTTCTGCATGAACTACAACAAGTACTTGGACGATACAAGAGTTACGGATATTATCAACTTTTGGATTTCCCCAAATACTGGTCTCAGATAATGGTAGACAATTCAGTTCTGATGATTTTAAGGTATTCTTAAACACATGTGGTATTATTCCTAAGATATCTGCTCCGAACTATCCCAACTCTAATGGCCAAGCTGAGATGTATATACAGACAGTGAAGAAATCATTAAGGTCAATGGAGAGGGGAAAGGGTTCACTCCAATACAAACTACAAAGGTTATTAATGCAACTTCGTCAGTCTCCAAATGCAACTGGTACTTCGGCATAGCATCTGATATTTGGGGAAATATCAGGACGAACCTATCAATAATTGTTCCTAAAATAGTAAAAGTAAATTCAACAAAACAAAACGAAACAGTTGGAATCAGAAGAGTTTTAAAAATACAGGATAGAGTACAAGCCCGAAAATATACAAATGGACAAAGTAAATGGTGTGTTGGATATATAAGTTCAAGAGAAGAGAACGTGATGTATACAGTAAAATTGGATGATGGTCGAATTTGAAAAAGACACATTGATCAACTCATTAAATGTAGAATACCACTTAAGACGTAATTAGTGTTGGAGGTGTTACATATGTTATTAATTATGCCTGCAAATCGTGTGTTATTTGTTTATAAAATCGAACATTGTTGTTTTGATGTTTACAGAATGAATGTTTCCTAAAATACAGACTGTTTGTGTCAAATATCTTCTTATTGATTTACTTAATATTTTAAATATATGAAAATACCTATAGAAATATGGAAATTATTGTTTATATACATAAAGACTGTTATCAGTGTACACAGACTGAATACAATGTTTTATATTTTAAATGGAGAGCTACTGAACATATCACATTAAAACAATTACAAGATACATAATATCAATAAAAAATTCCAAGCGCACAAATATACTTAGATATACACTCAAAGTTATACATAAATAATTATAAAACATTTGTGTAAAACACCGTTTTGGATAATAAAAATATATAATAACTTGTCATTCAGACAGGTTTGGTACGGCACCTGAATGAAATTCCCTTCAGAACGTTAGTATATCTATTTATTTATTTTTTTAGCTGGTGAAGCTTTGTATCGATAAAAACCTGTTTTTCTTTCATTCATTTGACGGTGTTACAAATTGGCCCGATTGAACACTATTAAGTTTTAAAAAAAGGAACTTACCCTAAATAAAAAAACTATTACTTCTGACAAATTCTAAATCAAAACTAAAATTAAATGTACACTTTCTTAACGAATATGATACACTTTTCAATACAATTCACCAAAATTAACTGGGGTTTATCAGAAAAATGTTACCTCACCCTTCTATGACACCCATTCCAAGTATCTTTGGAATGTATGTTGGGTTGAAGGTGACAGCTGGATGGATTTGAAATAAACAATTTGTAAAATCTAGGAGTTAGCCCATAGTGAGTTTCTGTAATTACCAGCCTTAACTGTATATGATGTATTTACAAGCCTTCGTCACTAAAGAATGTGGCAAGGGGTGGTCGCTGGTTCTTTGATATTCTGCCTGAAACGGTCGAGGTGCAACTTGGATGTTTAGTTTTATAACCCTTTTCCTGACCCCCGGGACTCACCAATATTGCCACCTACCCTTCCGAGAACTCTTAGGGTGATTAAGCAAAGGTGAAAATGAATAACAACTGATTTGTCAACACGCATTGATTGGCGCTGAACTCGGGAAGTTCTTATCAACGACGTTATTTAGTGATTGTTAAATCACATCGACATACGACTGATTTATTTATTTACTAAGCTGCCCAATCTTCTTTAGTAGAAGTCCCTTCTCTTACATATTCTAGTTTGGATGTCGGGAATTTCGTTAATGTTTAGCCACACAAATGTGTCTGCGAGCATGGATTTTAGGCATTACAGATACAGATACTTATTTTGTCACATAATATTACTACATAGTGCAGTAATTGCTGCTGTAACATATGACACGTCTTATGAACTAGGATTTAGTCTAGTCTTAAAATTAGATTTTCCACTTATATTTGTTATATTTACTTATATTTATGAATTTACAATGTCTGATAAACGTGTTTATTTTTTACATAAATACACACACACACACACACACACACACACACACACACACACACACACACACACACACACACACACACACACACACACACACACACACACACACACACGCACGCACGCACGCACACACACACACACACACACACGCACACACACACACACACACACACACACACACACACACACACACACACACACACACACACACACACACACGCGCGCGCGCGCGCGCACACACACACACGCGCGCGCGCGCACACACGCACACACACACACACACACACACACACACACACACACACACACACACACACACACACACACACACACACATATATATATATGTATATGTATATGTATATATCGGCACAATGCTTAATCAGTATTATCATTAAGAAATTCGTTGACTGAATAGTAGGCCTGATGGATTAGGTGATCTTTCAGAAGACTTTTAAATTTGTGTAAGTTGGTTTCTTCCCGAATAAATCGTGGCAGGTGATTAAACATCCTCAAGCCAGAGTAGTGAGGAGCGCGCTCATAAAGCGTTGTACGATGAATTGGGTAACGTAGAAGAGACGAATCTCTCAAAGAGTACCCATAGCGACGCCGATCTCTCTCAACTACTTGTTTGAGTTTACACTGCAATATTGTTTCGTAAATGTAAAGGCTGGGGAGGGTTAGTATTTTCAACTCTTTAAAAAGAAACTTGCACGATTCTCTGAAACCAATGTTTCCTATAATTCTGATGCATGACTTTTGAATTTTAAAAATCTTTGAAGAAAATGTTGAATTTCCCCAAAAGATCACCTCATATCTCAGATGCGGATACACAAAGGCATAATAAACTGACAAAACAACATGGTTGTCTGTTACTTTGGAGATGACCCTCAGAGCAAATGAGGCAGAACTTAGTTTGGCTGGCAGATTTTGAATGTGTTGTTTCCAGTTTAAATTTTCGTCTATTGTAACTCACAGAAAACATGAATTGTTTGTAGTGTGGATTATATCTGTGTTATGAGAGATTGAAATTTTGTTTTCTGTTCGTTTAGTACCAAATTGGATTAGTTGAGATTTTTCTGTGTTCAACTTCAAGCCATTTGCTGTAAACCAGTCATTTGCTTGCCTAAAGACCTCATTTGCAGACAATCTCAAGCACTCCAAATCGGTTCTGAATATGGTCAGTGTTGTGTCATCTGCAAAGAGCGTCACCTTCGCATTATCGATGTTCCCGGGAAGGTCGTTTACATAGAGTAAAAAGAGGATTGGCCCTAAAATAGATCCTTGAGGGACACCATGAGAGCAGACCTCCCAGGGAGATCGATAGCGACTTGACTCACTGTCAGAGTACTCGACGCACTGTTTTCGTCGCCAGAGGTAGGACTGAAACCAGTCAAGCACCTTTCCTCTAATTCCATAGAGCTCCAGCTTGCCAAGCAACACAGCCATGGTCCACGCAGTCAAATGCTTTACTAAGGTCACAGAACACAGAAGCTGCTTGGCCTTTTTTATCGATTTGATCTGATACTGAATTAATTAAAGATATTATTGCTGCTTGAGTTGAGAGCCCCTTACGAAATCCAAACTGGCAGTCAGTGAGAATATTGTTAGTATCCAAGCATTTTAAAAATATACAACTATTCGAATGCAGTGAGCTCTTCTTGTTAGACCACACTATTGTTCTGATTGTAGACTTCAGTTAATTATAGATATGTTCTATATAGCAATTTGTTATCCTACGTGACAGTGGAATAATTTTAGTATGCGACAAAATGCGTATAAAGTGACAATAATTAATTAATTTTCTAGAGACTTTATATACATCACCTTATTTGCTATCTTTTTTTTTAAATCAATTTAATGAAAAATAATTTAATCAAATCAACTGAAATCTATAAAAATGTATCGTGTTTACAGTGCTTCCCCATTATCAGACCCACACATTGCTGAATACTGCAATACTATTGCACATGTTACGCTATTAAATAAGAAATATATTTTAATATAAATATGTTTATACTGGTTATAAATTAGTTTATAATTATAATATGTATTATAATAATTTCATACATAAAATACACATTATTTTGATTGTTAGATACATGAAATATTTTGTATTTAATAACAATAAACTAATTATTCGTTGAAAGTTCAGCCATATTTTAAAATAAGGTATACTATATTATTAAACTGAACTATATTATTAAACGATAAGGATCAGATCGTGTGTCAGACAGAACGAGATTCTAAAACCAATCTATGTAGCAAGTTTTCGGGACGATTAGTAAGCTAACGTACTGTATCGTTATGAATATTTCATAAAATACATTTTCATTTCTTTGTATTACAAGGCTTATATACTTATTACCACATTCCAAGAGTCACCTTAGATACAAAACATATAGAATAACTTTAGTCATCACGATTTGTTTCCTATCCCTATTAAAAAAATATTATTATTAGTCAAAATATATTAAGCAAAGTCAACTTTAATATATATTTTAAACAAAAATAGTTCACTGATATAAAACCACAGTACCACATTTCACTCAATAAGGATTATCTGTTATCCATGACAAAATGCCATCACATTTAAATAAACCATACACAACAATAATTTTAAAAAACTAACTAAAATATTGTATCTATTAATCCCCAACATTGTACTTTATTATTATATCTACGAGTATACAGACGGTTATTTGTTCTGTTTTCAACAGAAAGTGTTGAGCAAGCTCATGCTCGTTATTGTAGTGCAAGCAGTGAGGGGTGAAAATATATACGGCCAAAACAAAACACGGGTTCTATTCGTCATCCCGCAAGAAGCCCGCAACAACCATGGGGGTAAGACGTTGATGTTCTAAAATTGAACCTATAAGGATCGTACGAATACGAAAGGCAAAAGTGACAAATTCCAAAGCTATTACGGTGGACACTGAGGACTCAGGTACCTGCTTGGGTCAAGTGCGCAATAGCAGCGAGGAGGTTGAGGAACCCTTTTGGGGATTAAGGGTTGGTGCGCGATATCGGTGCACCGGCCATAAACTACTTGCTAAGTGGGGTGGGGAGATTCATCACCATCATACATTAGTTGATGCACAAGAGAGTTGATAAATTCATACATAGAAAATGAAATTATATTAAAATTAACTGAACATCTTTTTTACTAGGGGTGAAGTTAGGACTATGTCTTCTTTCCACTAAACCCCATGGAATGAATGTGGAGTAACGCTAACGACTTACGTGTTAAGTGGTGATGGAATATCCATCACCATTATACATTATTTGATAGATAGGAGAGTTGATAATTTCATATGAGAATGGGGAGTGACGCCAATTTATTTGCTATTATGTGCTAAGTAGGGATGGAGAGATCCATCAGCCTCACAAATTAGTAAATGGATGTGAGAGTTGATCATTTCATACTATATGGACGAGAAGTGACGCCAATGATTGACGTGAGAGATCCACTGCCACTGTATGTTAATGTATATACATTCTTAAATGTTTTGCTTTTGCATTCATAATGAATGTACAAACAACAGATCATCATAGAACACACAGTTTTCTAATAAACTCTGTTCTTGTGCTTTTTATTTTACAAAGGGAACACATATTGTATACCTGCATTAGACCCGTAGGAGGTGGTCTCATTCTTGGCCCTTTAGAGCATAGCACCACATTGATCAACGAACCACGATAAGTTAAAATATTAATTGAAAAGTTCACAATGTTGTTAAATATTTACGTCCATGCGAAACAGTGCGACCAAACATTTCTTTTTTGCTGCATCACAAAATATTGTTTTATTGACAATATAATAAAAACAAATCTATTTTACTAAATCATAGGAGATGTTCAATGAATACGAGAACAAATACATATGACAACTGGAACTAAACTAAATACAAATCGCGTATTCCTGTGTCTGGGAAATAGTAACAAAACCATTCCGCTCCGGCGCTTCCCTCGATCTGTTATTGTCGCAGCGTGTGAGACAGAAGTTTGCCAACTTATAATGACCTGCCATTTCTCACCTGGTCAATTATCTCCAACTTATCTGAGCCTATTAAAAACAACTTTTGGGTCGTTAGAGTCGACACGTTACCTTCATCATTATGAGTCGGAAACAGATTGTTCACGTTATTTCGTGTGCTTTAAAAGTTTTAATTGTAATTGCTAATAGTATAGTGCCAAAAGGGAAAATAATAAACCTTTGGAACAACAGTGTAATTGAATTGAGACCCATCCCTCACCAAACTGGAAGTTGTGCCATACTGGGGGATGGCTCAAAACCATAAAAGCGTTAGGATCACGGGCGGCAGTCGGAGGGTTAAATCATAACTCGGCAGCTGATCGGAAAAGCTATTTAATACAAAAGAAAGAAGTAGTTTACACAAAATAAACAAAGAAGTACGATTTATACAAAAAATAAGCAAAAGCTACAAATACAAAAAATGACATCTAGACGTGCCTATCTGCATTACTAGAAAAACAAATTTAAGAGAAAATTTATATTGAAAAAAATGTATCAATGTTAACAAAACAAAAAATCGGCAATTTAGCCCACATCCCATGATTTCACCGAGGCCAGGGAGACAGCCGGAATCCCTGGATAGCTCCGAATTGAAGAAATGTCAAAACTTTATTAAATAAACTTCCCTTTTGGTGAAAAGTTTAAAAATTAAGAAATTAAAAAGAAAATATAGCACGGTACCGTTTTATTAATAACTTACTTCAATAATGCAATTAACGAAATAAATAACACAAACAAATGTAACCGCTAGGCACAACTAGAAAACAAACAATCCCATAATTTAAACAGTAGAAATAGAAAATGTTAAAGGCATACGTAAATATTTAGAAGTAACAGATATAAATTATTCAAAAAATGTTTAACTGTAGGGGCCTAAAAAAAATAAAATGTAAAAGAATATAACAATAAAATAAACTAATTAAAGATTAACAATAACAGTAAATTGCTCCATAGACAACATAAAATGTTTAAAAATAAATATATAGCTGTTAAATGGCTGTGGTGGAAGAAAGTTTATGTTCATAGGCAATTCGTAGGCCTAGGCATATTATTTAACGGTTCCACACAACATGGATTTTTTCAATTTACCATCCGCCGGGAATAAAAATGGAACGCACTGACCTGAGGACAGAAGAATCTCACCCACAGATGTAGGGAAGGCAGTGGAGGCAAAACTTGGCTCTATAACATGGTCCCCAGGCCAGAATAGCACAGTTGAGATGTCAGAAATTCGGCCGGGTGGCAGGCTGAGGTCAAACGTCCAACTCAAGGACCCTGAGTTTAGAGCAATTAGCCAGACATAGCTGGTGGTACGGGTAGCTAAAGAAGACAAGTGTAAAAACCGGACAACCAGACAGACCGAGAGCTGGAATCATGGAAAGACCAGAGTCCAAACCAACGGCCATGAAAGTAACATATCGACATCGCAAGAGCAATCTCAGGCAGCATGGCAAACCAAAATGAAAAGTAACAAATAAAATAATAATAATAATAATGTGCCGGTCAAACAACCCGGTACAGAATGATGCTTAAAAAATACGTAAATAAACATAAAAACGTAGTTTAGAAGTTTGGGAATCGTGCAAACAAGGGCATATGACTCTTATTATGATTTTTTTAAATAAATAAATAAAAAACGTAGAATAATGAAGGTGATAACTGTATTTTTAGAGCTTCGTCCGGTTTATATCCAACAATGATGCAACTCAGTTGGATATAGATGACAGTATGCTTCTTCAGGGTCCGTATGAGACCCTGAAGAAGCACTCCGAAGCACCCCGAAGAAACACTAAAAAACGACATCGTATGAAGAGCTCGCCGAGGTAACTCTGCAAATGACATCGTATGAGGAGCTCGCCGAGGTAACTCTGCAAACGATACTGTATGAGGAGCTCGCTGAGGTAACTCTGCAAACGATACTGTATGAGGAGCTTGCTGAGGTAACTCTGCAAACGAAATAGAATGATGAGCTTGCCGAGGTAACTCTGTAAACGACACCGTATGAGGAGCTCGCCGAGGTAACTCTGCTATTAAAACCGTATGAAGAGCTCGCCAAGGTAACTCTGTAAACTACACCGTATGTATGAAGAGCTCGCCGAGGTAACTCTGTAAACTACACCGTATGAGGAGCTCGCCGAGGTAACTCTGCTATTGACACCGTATGAAGAGCTCGCCGAGGTAACTCTGTAAACTACACCGTATGAGGAGCATGGAGAGGTAACTCTGCAATCGACACCGTATGAAGAGCTCGCCAAGGTAACTCTGCAGTTGACATCGGATGAGGAGCTTGCTGATCAAACGTGTAGCTCATATTTATGTGTACAATAACATCCTAAATTATTAAAAAGCCTTTTCTGATCTCCCTGGATGTTGTCAACTAATAAACAGTTTTAGAAAAAGGGTTAAATTTATTTTATGTTTTCGAAAAAGGCAAATTTAATTTCATAGACCTTATTTGATCTGTGTTGAATTTTGACACAAATATACTACAGTAAAATAGCGTGTTATTTTAGCAAACATGTAAATACAGTAAATATTTTAAAGTCTTAAGAATGATGTATCAAATTTGTGTTTGACTTCATTAGTGAATGACCACAATGGGTGATAAAACATAATCCAAGTACTAAATTTAGTTGTCAGTAATTAAAACAGCTTATTGCAAATAAACTACGATATAATTTATTGATTCAAAATGAAACAACTATCTAGATACACAACTACTAAACCTCGAGGACCAGAATTTACCTACAATTAAGGAGGAATACATCAATGTTTGGGCTTCATTGTGATCGAACTCCCCAGAGGTCTCTTGGCTTATTATAACTTGGCTGTCTGGTCGACCAATCTGCCTGTTTACCATATAAATTAAATATAACTGGGATCTAGATATCTGATCTAGCAACGACCCAAACCTGCTTACAACTGATACACGTTACTGAATACATATCTAATTTAATAATATTGTAAGTAAAATAGTCACTGGTTATAATGTATTCATAAATTTAATATAAATGTTAAAATATGCATAGCCAGCTCATTTATTCAACTTACAGTTCTAGAGTTTAAGAAAACATGTTTATGATTTATGTTTATGAACAACACTTTTACCAAGAAAAAAGTTTCTACCTCAGAATCTAAAAATGTATTAGACATTCATATAGGAAGTTAACTTAATTTACAGTACAAGTAAACGTCACACAACACAAATTGTATTACAATATAAGCACAAAATGCACAAATATATTACAACACAAGTACAAAATGCACAAATATTATGGTGATCGATTTCGGTGAACCACGCTCACCTTCCTCAGACCAGAGGGATTCACAAAAGAATGGAAAATGGTGTTCAACAACTCAATTTATAGGCCTATGATCACGTGACCCCATTGGCTGTAATTGTCAAAATGGTGGCTGCTGTGATATTATTGGTTAATCCCTATTAGCTGTTACTTCTGTTCTTTTTAGTTGCTGAAAATACATTATTAAAAACTATTTCAGAATCAAAATTAACCTGTTAATTCATTAATTTATCACGATCCTTACATTTTTCTTTAAAAATAAATAACTCTTCCCAAGCATTCATAACACGGCCCTTCTTACAAACTTTTAGAATATCTACATTTTCATCTATTTTATTCAAACTTTGGGTACAATTCAGAAGGTGTTTAGCTACATTAGATCTTTCAGGTTTCTTATTTTTAAAAGCAGAGACAAGGTTTTTATATATTTTGCTAAAATTGGCAGTCTTACCTATGTAAAACATACTACAACCATTACAGTTAATCCTATATATTCCTTAATTATTGAATTTATCTTCACTTTCAATATTCGGGTGTAAAATGTGAATTATATTTTGTATAATTATGTTGTGTGATAGTTTTTTTAAGAAATGTTGACTTTCAACAGTAATCTTTAGTATCTAGCATGTAGTATTAAGCCTTTTCTGACTTAGTATGGGTTAAGGTATAAAAAAAATAAATAAATTTTAAAAAATGTTTTAGATGTAGGCTAAGTTAGGAAGTACACCTGAAGACGGCAGGAGTTTGTTATACCTGTCGAAACGTTGTGTTTGTTTCTTAAACACTTAAAGCATTGGAAATCTCAAATTTTATCTACATATCATTAACAAAATTTGTTTGAGGTAAATATTTAATGCCTTTGGCGTCCTGGTAAATAGAATTTTTCGGAGTAAACAGTTTATAAAATTAACGCAATTCTATGGATTGCTCTTATAATTTTGCCCAGTGCAATAGCTGTCCCTGCCTTTGGTTTCATAACTGTGGATGTCAGTCCCTCTTGTCATCACACATTTTGACATACTGTAACAAAAACTAACTCATACATTGGAAAACAAACTCAATACAATTCTTCCAAGTTTGTCGATTATAATTAGGACTTTGTTGATGTATATTCTGAGGAATTTTGTTGATTGTACTTATTCCACCTCTACATCATCAAACATAATGGCTAGAGTGGATTCGAAGTTTGATGGTCGAAGAAAAAAGCTAATAAAATGTTATTTTATTAGGGTTTGTTTATAGAATGATGATACAGAGATGCTGTATGCAGCTATTTAGATCCATAAGTGTTTCAGTTTCTAAATGTAATGTTGATTTTTGTCTAAAACAGAGAGTGGTGTCATCAGCATATTACACAACTCACTCTTGCTGAATAAATGACGATTTATCGTTTACATGGATAAGAAATAGTAAGAGGCTAAGCATAGATCCCTGAGGGACACCAAAGCTCAATTGATTCATTTTTTAAATTTTGTTTGAAATTTGGACGGCCTGATTTCTACAGTCTAAATAAGATTTCATCCTCGAGTGTGACACTTATCTTACACCACAGAATTCTAAACTGTGGAGTAACATACTGTGATCAACGCAGTGGTGGCCTTGGAAAGATCGAAAAAAAACACTTAGAGTGGCTTTGAGTTTTTCAAAGCTCTCCACAACTTGATACAAGTAGACTCACTACTGCTTCTATCGTTGATTTCCCCTTCCTGAAACCAAACTGGTCATTCAAGAATAGGTTTTGTTTTTCCAAAAAATTGTAGCTTTCAGGTTAGAAAGGTTTTCTTCAGGAATTGAGATTGGTCTGAAATAATTAATTGAATTGGGTTCGCCTTTCTTGTAAATCGAAATTACTTTTGTTACTTTTAGAGAAGAAAGAATTTCTATGAAATTATAAATTTATCAGGTAAGTTAAGGGGCTCAACCGATGCTTATAGCACCCTTGATGAGCCAAGTTGACATGTAATAATTTATGTAATTTGACTTTTTTGAGAGGAACTATTGGATCCAAAACTGGATCCAATGACATTGAGGAGGTTGGACTTTTAAATAAGTATGGAATGTTGATTATCCCGGCGTGAGAGGAACCCAGATTGAGTGACATAACTGACAAAATTTGTTGAACTCGTCAGCTACTTTCGTAATGTCAGTTAATTGTTCTCCATCAATGATTAGTTTAGCAAGTGCCTTTTGTTGACCGTTGTAAAAATGAATAATTTTTTATGATAGTTGATTCTGGCTGTTTGGATAGTCGAAAATTTTGGAGTTTCGAGATTTTAGAAATGTCATAGGCTTTAGCTTCTTTCATGACATTTCTGTGAATGTGTTTGTAGTTTTTCATAAACTGCTTAAAATCTGGTCTGTTTGAAGACTTTGCTATTTCACAGTAAAATTTTAATTTTTCCCTTGAAATCAGGATACCTTTGGCAACCCATAAACAGGGTTTACTTTTGTTTCTGGTTTAAATTTCTTTTATTGGGCAGGACATATCCAAACAACAGTTAAATTTTATTTCAAAGTTCGAAATTGTTTTTCAAAGGTATCTGTTGAGTTTAGAAAATTCAAGTTTTCTTTGGAAAGAGAAGAATTTAGATTGTGCATATTTGAAGGTCTCGTGTCTCTTTTTTTCTGTGAGGTAGGAGAATTGCTTGATGGGCAGAACCCAGTTTGAGCGTCTGTTGGGCTTAGTGATCAGCTATATTATACTAATAGTAGAAATTTCCGTACTTTGACTAAACTAGGTTGACTGTGAAATCAGTTCATAATTAATTATACTATCTAACCCCAGTGAGTTTACCCTAGGATGAACTCTTGGCTACGAATATCTTGGAGCGAATAGTTGGCTACGAGTAACAATTGTAATCTCATGTTTGTATATAGTTTTTTTATGTAATTGTATGTCTGTAGATGTGTAACGAGTCAAGGAGGTAACGTGTTTAGGAACGAGGACTTAACTCACTGGGATTTAAGATTTGTACTACTTAAAAATAAATATATCCATAAAAATTTGTCTCACGGTAAGAAAAACAGCACTCAATTTTTTTTCGTACTTCAAAGTTGTACCAGGCTCACACTTTGTTGTCTTGTAATCTAGAAAGATATAAAAATAACAGAATTCTTTATCTATTCAATAAATCATTTTGTTTTCCATTTCTATCAGTTAACACAAGAAATATGAAGCTACGTTGGTACTACAGATTGTGTTATTACTGATATAACAAGTGATACTTTTCATTGTGGTTTATCAACAAACTATGGTAAAGGCAATTTTAAGGAATGTTTCATTGTTTTATGTCTTAAGAATTAGAAGAATTGTAATTTCTTATAGCAGACTCAAACAATTGGGGAAAGAAGCCGATGCAACGTGTCTAGAACATTAATTACAATCGTCAGTATTAATAGCATCTAAAATAGAACACCTCAGTTGCCAGCTCAGTCAATTTCTCCATACAGCTGGCTGATTTCTCCATACAAGTGATCTTGTGCCAGCTGATTGATTTCTTGACAAAGCTATTGATGATGTGTTGGTATTATTAAACTTGGCTCCTCGTTTCACAATGCCAATATTTAAACATAATCCTGAAGGTACACAAAAATTAACATGATTTTAACAATGGTTTGAAACACATCTGACATTAAGTACAACGTATCACGTATATTATTCATGTATTATCTATTACTACAAAAATACAAGTTTTTAGAAAATGTCACTGACCGACTCACAATGACTACAAAGTTGGAGCTTTTACTGAAGGTACGGCTGTAAGTGAAAATAGAAACAATAGAATTTTGAAGACTTAATCGTCTGAAAATCTAAGAACTATCAGCGAAAATAGTATAATAAATATATTACAATGCTTATTGTGTTGTAGTTAACATAAGGTAAGTAAGTAAATGAGCAGCTGTGAATGTTTAGGAAGACATACTGATATCGACTATGTATTGTTACAATAACGTAGTCCACTACGAGTGGTCCACAGTTCTTTGAGTGAGAGAGTGGGTCTAAATCATTGAGTAAATCTAAAAATTGAAAACAATTACGATTTATATCTCATATTATTAAACTTTGAAGGGGTGTTTATATATTAAAATCAAGGCCATGTTATTGGCAGATCTTAATTGGAATCATGTTGAACATTGCCTCATTAAAATACGGGGTGTTTTAAAAAGAATGACCCGATTTTAAACATCTATATTTATTAGAATAAAGGACTTTACCCAAACATATAGGACACTAAAATACTCACAAAAGAATTAATTTAAAGAAAATATATCATAAATGTTCAATGTGTCCAACATTTGCAGCATGAATGACGTCTAGTCGATAGCTGAATTTCAAATAAACACCTTACATACAGTTTGAAACGATCTCAGCTATAGACTAGATGTCATGCTAGCTGCATATGGAGCACATATTGAACATATATGTTACATTTTCGTAAACTGCATTATTTTATGATTATTTTAATATATAATATGTTTTTTATATAAATCCCTTGTTTCTAATAAATATAGCTATTTAAGATCGGGTAATTCTTTTTTAAACACTCTGTACATTAGATTTTATGTTCAACTGTGTATATCGTTTGGATGTATATTGCATGGATATATAGTTAAAAGCCTGATGATTTGATAAATAAATTAGAGTCATTGATTTAATAAATATTAACTAATGTGATGAGAAACGCACTCGGTCTGAGTTGACAAGTAATTGACGTGAACTTGAGGTATAAAATAAATATATTCCTATATGCACGATAGGGTATCCCCTGATTAGCGTCCGTTTGTATTTTAAATACCACCAGGTTGTACGAAAAATGTCCACAAATTTAAATTTAGTATGGTTTATACTTTTTTGTCTCTAATGATATAATATAGGGTAACTATTCCAGGAAGCAAGTTAGGTTTGCATTAAATTCGCATTAGGTGAACAGACTGTTAATTACTTCAATAAAAAGTTGTAATTTGTCGGAGGAGTCTACTGCTGGCTGGATTGGATCCCGTCATGCATTTTATATTAACTCATCTTGAACGGAGCCCTGGAGACTGCTACGGTTTCATATCACGACGTCAGCAATGTTACAATTTCTCGATAATAAGTTGTATATTTTAGTTATTTTATATAAGTTCTTATTTATACAACAGTTTCAGTCAAATTGACATGAAACTCATTTCAACTCAATCTTGTTTTTATATTACTTGCCGTTATAAGTTTCGAGCTTGTCCAGAATTGGTACACTAGACAAACATTTAATTTTACCAAGCAATATTTTATTGCTTATAAGAATTATTCTATTATTTTAGTAAATACATCGTAGTTTTATGTAATATTATGCAAGTATGGCTACGTTTACACATGTTATCTATAGTTATAATTTTAACAATAATAATTAAAAAATACACACTATACAGACACTTAAATGTGATATATTCCAAAAATAAAAAATTATAAAAATGAGGTTTTAAAATGTTACACTTTGGTATCAATTTGTCATCTTAAAACCTGTCAAATTTCAAGTACATATATTATTTATAAAAGTAATATATATGTAAAAATACAAACATTAATGGAATTGTTAAAAAAGGTATTATATTACAGAAGCTTATTTACATTATCTTTTAAAAAGGTTGATAGTTAAAAATTAATGATCTAATGCAAAAGTATTATGTTAAAATGTTATTTATCATATTTTTAGTTATATTTTTACATTTTACAAAATCTAAAGACTGTTACTTCAGCAGAAACAGACAGATTTTTGTTTATGTAGAATATGTATTAACTACACAGAAACAATTATGATAAAAGCTGTAACGATAAAGCCATATAAATCGTTTTGATCATGATATTTCAATAAAAGGACTGTGACAACAATAAAATTATAAAAGTTGTATATATAATGAATACAATATTTAAGTGAATAATTGAATACTGTATTTATTTTAGTAGCTTAGAAAGATATAAACTGCATATTGAATCGTGTACCTACAGTAAATGTGAATGTATAGACGAGTTCTGCGAAGTTGTGTGTGTATGGTCAGCTGTATGTGTATGGTCAGTTGTATGTGTACGGTCAGCTGTATGTGTATGGTCAGCTGTAAGTGTATGGTCAGCTGTATGTGTATGGTCAGGTGTAAGTGTATGGTCATCTGTATGTGTTTGGTCAGCTGTATGTGTATAGTCAGTTGTATGTGTACGGTCAGCTGTATGTGTATGTCAGTTGTATGTGTATGGTCAGCTGTAAGCGTATGGTCATCTGTATGTGTTTGGTCAGGTGTATGTGTATGGTCAGTTGTATGTATATGGTCAGCTGTATATGTATGGTGAGCTGTATGTGTACGGTCAGCTGTATGTGTATGGTCAGTTGTATGTGTAAGGTCAGCTGTATGTGTATGGTCAGCTGTATGTGTATGGTCAGCTGTATGTGTATGGTCAGTTGTATGTGTATGGTCAGCTATATGTGTATGGTAAGTTGTATGTGTATAGTCAACTCTATGTGTATGGTCAGTTGTATGTGTATGGTCAGCTGTATGTGTATGGTCAGCTGTATATGTATGGTCAGTTGTATGTGTATGGTCAGTTGTATGTGTATGGTCAGCTGTATGTGTATGGTCAGTTGTATGTGTATGGTCAGCTGTATGTGTATGGTCAGCTATATTTAGATGGTCAGTTTTATGTGTAGGTCAAAGTATGTGTATGGTCAGCTGTATGTGTATGGTCAGTTGTATGTGTATGGTCAGCTGTATGTGTACGGTCAGTTGTATGTGTATGGTCAGCTGTATGTGTATGGTCAGCTGTATGTGTATGGTCAGTTGTATGTGTAATGTCAGTTGTATGTGTACGGTCAGCTGTATGTGTATGGTCAGTTGTATGTGTATGGTCAGCTGTATGTGTATGGTCAGCTGTATGTATATGGTCAGTTGTATGTGTACGGTCAGCTGTATGTGTATGGTCAGTTGTATGTGTATGGTCAGCTGTATGTGTATGGTCAGCTGTATGTGTATGGTCAGTTGTATGTGTAAGGTCAGCTGTATGTGTATGGTCAGTTGTATGTGTACGTTCAGCTGTATGTGTATGGTCAGCTGTAAGTGTATGGTCATCTGTATGTTTTTGGTCAGCTGTATGTATAGTCAGTTGTATGTGTACGGTCTGCTATATGTGTATGGTCAGCTGTAAGTGTATGGTCATCTGTATGTTTTTGGTCAGCAGTATGTATAGTCAGTTGTATGTGTACAGTCTGCTATATGTGTATGGTCAGCTGTATGTGTATGGTCAGTTGTATGTGTACGGTCAGCTGTATGTGTATGGTCAGCTGTATGTGTATTGTCAGTTGTATGTGTATGGTCAGCTGTATGTATATGGTCAGTTGTATGTGTATGGTCAGCTGTATGTGTATGGTCAGCTGTATGTGTATGGTCAGTTGTATGTGTAATGTCAGTTGTATGTGTACGGTCAGCTGTATGTGTATGGTCAGTTGTATGTATATGGTCAGCTGTATGTGTATGGTCAGCTGTATGTGTATAGTCAGCTGTATGTGTATGGTCAGTTGTATGTGTATGGTCAGCTGTATGTGTATGGTCAGTTGTATTTGTATGGTCAGCTGTATGTATATGGTCAGCTGTATGTGTATGGTCAGCTGTATGTGTATGGTCTGTTGTATGTGTATGGTCAGCTTTATGCGTATGGTCTGCTGTAAGTGTATGGTCAGTTGTATGTGTACGGTCAGCTCTATGTGTATGGTCAGGTGTATGTGTACGGTCAGCTGTTATATCAGCTGTCACTTGTATACTCGGCTCGCCACTTATATACTCGGCTCACCACTTATATACTCGGCTCGCCACTTGTATACTCGGCTCGCCACTTGTATACTCGGCTCGCCACTTGTATACTCGGCTCGCCACTTGTATACTCGGCTCGCCACTTATATACTCGGCTCGCCACTTATATACTCGGCTCGCCACTTATATACTCGGCTCGCCACTTGTATACTCGGCTCGCCACTTATATACTCGGCTCGCCACTTGTATACTCGGCTCGCCACTTGTATACTCGGCTCGCCACTTGTATACTCGGCTCGCCACTTGTATACTCGAATAGACGACTCATAACATAACCTGAATAATATATAAATAATTCAGGAGAATAATATCTTTAATTTCATACTCAAAAGTTATGCGTTAAGTTATCACTAAATTCATGCTTTTCTTATATATTTTACTGTGGGTTTATTTATTTGAATTTGTTAAAACCTGGAGGTGTTTGGGACAAAGGAAACGAATAATTTTAATATCTCATTCGAATTTGCTTTTTCGGTAACAGTGAGGCTAGATTTGGACTTGTATTCGTGAGTGTGGATGGACCTATCTATGTATGTCATTTTTAGGCGTTTACCTCTACTTCGCTTCTCTGAATTAGTAGAAACCAAGGCATTGTCAAAAAGAGTTCTTGGTGGACGGAGTTCAGTATTATGGACTGTTTTTGGTGTAAATGTGCCCGGCTATTGTATGCCTATTATTCATACTTTTTTACTTGTTTTGCGTCTTGCGGAACTGCTTTTGTAGAATAGTCCCTATGGCCTGTTTGAAATGTAGAAATATACTATTTTAATTTTCTTTGTTTAGGGAACCATGCATTTATTCTATATTTGGAGGTTAGCAAGTTAAATCTATTGAATTTGTTATTTTCTGGGTTTATGTTACCTATGCTGCTGCAAGTTTAAATGGTTCTATAATTCTATGATGTCGGTATAAGGTCTTTCTGAAGCAGAGGCTGTCGGCCGTGTTGGTTTTAATCCCATAAGAACAATGTTATTTGCGAATCCTTATTTTTTCGTTATTTATTGAACAAAAGTTGTGCATGAGGTGTCATTTTAAACTTTATCGAATTGCACATTTTGTTTGCTTTTGATATTTTGAATACATACGCCTAGTTTTGAAAAATAGGAGAAAATAAAAAACTTTAATCTAAATATGTTTTATATATAAGTAATTAGGAGTTCGCAGAACAATCTGTTAATTCCATTGTATGTGTAAGTTCAGTTGTATGTGTATGTTCAGCTGTATGTGTATGTTCAGATGTATGTGTATGGTCAGCTGTATGTGTATTGTCAGTTGTATGTGTATGGTCAGTTGTATGTGTATGGTTAGTTATATATGTATGGTCAGTTGTATGTGTATGTTAAGCTGTATGTGTTTGGTCAGCTATATGTGTATGTTCAGTTGTATGTGTATGGTCAGTTGTAGGTGTATGGTCAGTTGTATGTGTATGTTCAGCTGTATGTGTATGTTCAGATGTATGTGTATGGTCAGCTGTATGTGTATGGTCAGTTGTATGTGTATGATCAGCTGTATGTGTATGTGCAGCTGTATTTGTATGTTCAGATGTATGTGTATGGTAAGGTGTATGTGTATGGTTAGTTGTATGTGTATGGTCAGCATTATGTGTATGGTCAGTTGTATGTGTATGGTCAGCTGTATGTGTATGGTCAGCTGTATGTGTATGTTTAGATGTATGTGTATGGTCAGTTGTATGTGTTTGATAGGCTGTATGTGTATGGTCAGCTGTATGCGTATGGTGAGTTGTATGTGTTTGGTCAGCTGTATGTGTATAGTCAGAAATATGTGTATGGTCAGTTGTATGTGTTTGGTCAGCTGTCTGTGTATGGTCAGCTGTATTTGTATGGTCAGTTGTATGTGTATGGTCAGTTGTATGTGTATGGTCAGTTGTATATGTATAGTCAGCTGTATGTGTATGATCAGATATATGTGTATAGTCAGCTGTATGTGTATGGTCAGCTGTATGTGAATGGTCAGTTACATGTGTATGGTCAGCTGTATGTGTATGTTCAGTTATATGTGTTAGGTCAGCTATATGTGTATGGTATGTTGTATGTGTATAGTAAGTTGTATGTGTATGGTGAGTTATATATGTATGGTCAGTTGTATGTGTATGTTCAGCTGTATGTATATGATCAGATGTATGTGTATGGTCAGTTGTATGTGTATGTTCAGTTGTATGTGTATGGTCAGCTGTATGTGAATGGTCAGTTGTATGTGTATGGTCAGCTATATGTGTATGGTCAGTTGTATGTGTATGGTCAGTTGTATGTGTATAGTCAGTTGTATGTATATGATGAGTTATATGTGTATGGTCAGTTGTATGTGTATGGTCAGTTGTATGTGTATGTTCAGTTTTATGTGTATGTTCAGCTCTACGTGTATGTTCAGATGTATGTGTATGGTCAGCTGTATGTGTATGGTCAGTTGTATGTGTATGGTCAGTTGTATGTGTATGGTGAGTTATATGTGAATGGTCAGTTGTATGTGTATGGTCAGCTGTATGTGTATGGTAAGTTGTATGTGTATGTTCAGTTGTATGTGTATGGTCAGTTGTATGTGTATGGTCAGTTGTATGTGTATGTTCAGCTGTATGTGTTTGTTCAGATGTATGTGTATGGTCAGCTGTATGTGTATGGTCGGTTGTATGTATATGGTCAGTTTTATGTGTATGGTCAGTTTTACGTGTATGTTCAGTTGTATGTGTTTGGTCAGCTATATGTGTATGGTCAGTTGTATGTGTATGTTCAGTTGTATGTGTATGTTCAGCTGTATGTGTATGTTCAGATGTATGTGTATGGTCAGCTGTATGTCTATGGTCAGTTGTATGTGTATGGTGAGTTATATATGTATGGTCAGTTGTACGTGTATGTTCAGCTGTATATGTATGTTCAGATGTATGTGTATGGTCAGCTGTATGTGTGTGGTCAGTTTTATGTGTATGTTCAGTTTTATGTGTATGTTCAGCTGTATGTGTATGTTCAGATGTATGTGTATGGTCAGCTGTATGTGTATGGTCAGTTGTATGTGTATGGTCAGTTGTATGTGTATGGTCAGTTGTATGTGTATGGTGAGTTATATATGTATGGTCAGTTGTATGTGTATGGTCAGCTGTATGTGTATGGTAAGTTGTATGTGTATGTTCAGTTGTATGTGTATGGTCAGTTGTATGTGTATGGTCAGTTGTATGTGTATGGTCAGTTGTATGTGTATGTTCAGCTGTATGTGTATGTTCAGATGTATGTGTATGGTCAGCTTTATGTGTATGGTCAGTTGTATGTGTATGATCAGCTGTATGTGTATGTGCAGCTGTATTTGTATGTTCAGATGTATGTGTATGGTAAGCTGTATGTGTATGGTCAGTTGTATGTGTATGGTCAGCTGTATGTGTATGGTCAGTTGTATGTGTATGGTCAGCTGTATGTGTATGGTCAGTTATATGTGTTAGGTCAGCTATAAGTGTATTGTAAGTTGTATGTGTATAATCAGTTGTATGTGTATAGTCAGTTGTATGTGTATGGTGAGTTATATATGTATGGTCAGTTGTATGTGTATGTTCAGCTGTATGTGTTTGTTCAGATGTATGTGTATGATCAGCTGTATGTGTATGGTCAGTTGTATTTGTATGTTCAGTTGTATGTGTATGGTCAGCTGTATGTATATGGTCAGTTGTATGTGTATGGTCAGCTATATGTGTATGGTCAGTTGTATGTGTATGGTCAGTTGTATGTGTATGGTCAGTTGTATGTGTATGTTCAGATGTATGTGTATGTTCAGATGTATGTGTATGGTCAGCTGTATGTGTATGGTCAGTTGTATGTATATGGTTAGTTTTATGTGTATAGTCAGTTGTATGTGTATGGTCAGCTGTATGTGTATGGTCAGTTGTATGTGTATGTTCAGTTGTATGTGTATGTTCAGCTGTATGTGTATGTTCAGATGTATGTGTATGGTCAGCTGTATGTGTATGGTCAGTTGTATGTGTATGGTGAGTTATAAATGTATGGTCAGTTGTATGTGTATGTTCAGCTCTATGTGTATGTTCAGATGTATGTCTATGGTCAGCTGTATGTGTATGGTCAGTTGTATGTCTATGGTCAGTTTTATGTGTATGGTCAGTTGTATGTGTATGTTCAGTTGTATGTGTATGTTCAGCTGTATGTGTATGTTCAGATGTATGTGTATGGTCAGCTGTGTGTGTATGGTCAGTTGTATGTGTATGGTCAGTTGTATGTGTATGGTGAGTTATATGTGTATGGTAAGTTGTATAAGTATGGTCAGCTGTATGTTTATGGTCAGTTGTATTTGTATGTTCAATTGTATGTGTATGGTCAGTTTTATGTGTATGTTCAGCTATATGTGTACGTTCAGATGTATGTTTATAGTCAGCTGTATGTGTATGGTCAGTTGTATGTGTATGGTCAGCTGTATGTGTATGGTCAGTTGTGTGTGTATGATCAGTTGTATGTGAATGGTCAGTGGTATGTGTTTGGTGAGTTATATGTGTATGTACAGTTGTATGTGTATAGTCAGCTGTATGTGTATGTTCAGATGTATGTGTATGGCCAGCTGTATGTGTATGGTCAGTTGTATGTGTATGGCCAGTTGTATGTGTATGGTCAGCTATATGTGTATGGTCAATTGTATGTGTATGGTCAGCTGTATGTGTATGGTCAGTTGTATGTGTATCGTCAGTTGTATGTTTATGGTCAGTTGTATGTGTATGGTGAGTTATATGTGTATGGTCAGTTGTATGTGTATGGTCAGCTGTATGTGTATGGTCAGTTGTATGTGTATGTTCAGTTGTATGTGTATGGTCAGTTGTATGTGTATGTTCAGCTGTATGTGTATTTTCAGATGTATGTGTATGTTCAGATGTATGTGTATATTCAGTTGTATGTCTATGTTCAGTGTTATGTGTATGGTCAGTTGTATGTGTATGGTCAGCTGTATTTGTATGTTCAGATATATGTGTATGTTCAGCTGTATGTGTATGTTCAGATGTATGTGTATGGTCAGCTGTATGTGTATGGTCAGTTGTATGTCAATGGTCAGTTTTATGTGTTTGGTCAGTTGTATGTATTTGTTCAGTTGTATGTGTATGTTCAGCTGTATGTGTATGTTCAGATGTATGTGTATGGTCAGCTGTATGTGTATGGTCAGTTGTATGTGTATGGTTAGCTGTATGTGTATGGTCAGTTTTATGTGTATGGTCAGTTGTATGTGTATGGTGAGTTATATGTGTATGGTCAGCTGTATGTGTATGGTCAGCTGTATGTGTATGTTCAGTTGTATGTGTATGGTCAGTTGTATGTGTATGGTCAGCTGCATGTGTATGGTCAGTTGTATGTGTTTGGTCAGCTGTATGTGTATGGTCAGCTATATGTGTATGGTCTGTTGTATGTGTATGGTCAGCTGTATGTGTATGGTCAGCTGTATGTGTATGGTCAGTTGTATGTGTATGGTCAGTTGTATGTGTATGATAAGTTAAATGTGTATGGTCAGTTTTATGTGTATGGTCAGTTGAATGGACATGTTCAGTTGTATGTGAATGTTCAGCTGTATGTGTATATTCAGATCTATGTGTATGGTTAGCTGTATGTGTATGGTCAGTTGTATGTGTATATTCAGTTTTATGTGTATGGTCAGTTGTATGTGTATGGTGAGTTATATGTGTATGGTCAGCTGTATGTGTATGGTCAGCTGTATGTGTATGTTCAGTTGTATGTGTATGGTCAGCTGTATGTGTATGGTCAGCTGTATGTGTATGTTTAGATGTATGTGTATGGTCAGTTGTATGTGTTTTATAGGCTGTATGTGTATGGTCAGCTGTATGTGTATAGTCAGTTGTATGTGTTTGGTCAGCTGTATGTGTATAGTCAGAAATATGTGTATGGTCAGTTGTATGTGTTTGGTCAGCTTCTGTGTATGGTCAGCTGTATTTTTATGGTCAGTTGTATGTGTATGGACAGTTGTATGTGTATGGTCAGTTGTATATGTATAGTCAGCTGTATGTGTATGTTCAGCTGTATGTGTATGATCAGATGTATGTGTATGGTCAGCTGTATGTGTATGGTCAGCTGTATGTGAATGGTCAGTTATATGTGTATGGTCAGCTATATGTGAATGTTCAGATGTATGTGTATGGTCAGCTATATGTGTATGGTCATTTGTATGTGTATGGTCAGTTGTATGTATACGGTGAGTTATATGTGTATGGTCAGTTGTATGTGTATGTTCAGTTGTATGTATATGTTCAGCTGTATGTGTATGTTCAGATGTATGTGTATGGTCAGCTGTATGTGTATTGTCAGTTGTATGTGTATGGTCAGTTGTATGTGTATGGTGAGTTATATATGTATGGTCAGTTGTATGTGTATGGTCAGCTGTATGTGTATGGTAAGTTGTATGTGTATGTTCAGTTGTATGTGTATGGTCAGTTGTATGTGTATGGTCAGTTGTATGTATATGTTCAGCTGTATTTGTATGTTCAGATGTATGTGTATGGTCAGCTGTATGTGTATGGTCAGTTGTATATGTATGATCAGCTGTATGTGTATGTGCAGCTGTATTTGTATGTTCAGATGTATGTGTATGGTAAGCTGTATGTGTATGGTTAGTTGTATGTGTATGGTCAGCATTATGGGTATGGTCAGTTGTATGTGTATGGTCAGCTGTATGTGTATGGTCAGTTATATGTGTATGTTCAGATGTATGTGTATGGTCAGCTGTATGTGTATGGTCAGTTGTATGTGTATGGTCAGTTGTATGTGTATAGTCAGCTGTATGTGAATGGTCAGTTGTATGTGTATGGTCAGCTATATGTGTATGTTCAGATGTATGTGTATGGTCAGCTGTATGTGTATGGTCAGTTGTATGTGTATGTTTAGTTGTATGTGTATGATCAGCTGTATGTGAATGGTCAGTTGTATGTGTATGGTCAGCTATATGTGTATGGTCAGTTGTATGTGTATGGTCAGTTGTATGTGTATGGTCAGTTGTATGTATTTGATGAGTTATATGTGTATGGTCAGTTGTATGTGTATGGTCAGTTGTATGTGTATGTTCAGTTTTATGTGTATGTTCAGCTGTATGTGTATGTTCAGCTGTATGTGTATGGTCAGCTGTATGTGTATGATCAGTTGTATGTGTATGGTCAGTTGTATGTGTATGGTGAGTTATATGTGTATGGTCAGTTGTATGTGTATGGTCAGCTGTATGTGTATGGTCAGTTGTATGTGTATGGTGAGTTATATGTGTATGGTCAGTTGTATGTGTATGGTCAGCTGTATGTGTATGGTAAGTTGTATGTGTATGTTCAGTTGTATGTGTATGGTCAGTTGTATGTGTATGGTCAGTTGTATGTGTATGTTCAGCTGTATGTGTATGTTCAGATGTATGTGTATGCTCAGCTGTATGTGTATGGTCAGTTGTATGTATATGGTCAGTTTTATGTGTATGGTCAGTTGTATGTGTATGTTCAGTTGTATGTGTATGGTCAGCTGTATGTGTATGGTCAGTTGTATGTGTATGTTCAGTTGTATGTGTATGTTCAGCTGTATGTGTATGTTCAGCTGTATGTGTATGGTCAGCTGTATGTGTATGATCAGTTGTATGTGTATGGTCAGTTGTATGTGTATGGTGAGTTATATGTGTATGGTCAGTTGTATGTGTATGGTCAGTTGTATGTGTATGTTCAGTTGTATGTGTATGTTTAGCTGTAAGTGTATGTTCAGATGTATGTGTATGGTCAGCTGTATGTGTATGGTCAGTTGTATGTGTATGGTCAGTTGTATGTGTATGTTCAGTTGTATGTGTATGGTCAGTTGTATGTGTATGTTCAGCTGTATGTGTATGTTCAGATGTATGTGTATGGTCAGCTTTATGTGTATGGTCAGTTGTATGTGTATGATCAGCTGTATGTGTATGTGCAGCTGTATTTGTATGTTCAGATGTATGTGTATGGTCAGCTGTATGTGTATGGTCAGTTGTATGTATATGGTCAGTTTTATGTGTATAGTCAGTTGTATGTGTATGTTCAGTTGTATGTGTATGGTAAGCTGTATGTGTATGGTCAGTTGTATGTGTATGTTCAGTTGTATGTGTATGTTCAGCTGTATGTGTATGTTCAGATGTATGTGTATGGTCA
This sequence comes from Stictocephala bisonia, assembly GCA_035578905.1. Classification (NCBI taxonomy): domain Eukaryota; kingdom Metazoa; phylum Arthropoda; class Insecta; order Hemiptera; family Membracidae; genus Stictocephala; species Stictocephala bisonia. The sequence goes on from JAQJVL010000308.1 coordinate 727,316, forward strand.
GCTGTATGTGTATTGTCAGTTGTATGTCTATGGTCAGTTTTATGTATATGGTCAGTTGTATGTGTATGTTCAGTTGTATGGGTATGTTCAGCTGTATGTGTATGTTCAAATGTATGTGTATGGTCAGCTGTATGTGTATGGTCAGTTGTATGTGTATGGTCAGTTTTATGTGTATGGTGAGTTATATGTGTATGGTCAGTTGTATAAGTATGGTCAGCTGTATGTTTATGGTCAGTTGTATGTGTATGTTCAATTGTATGTGTATGGTCAGTTTTATGTGTATATTCAGCTGTATGTGTATGTTCAGATGTATGTTTATAGTCAGCTGTATGTGTATGGTCAGTTGTATGTGTATGGTCAGCTGTATGTGTATGGTCAGTTGTGTGTGTATGATCAGTTGTATGTGAATGGTCAGTGGTATGTGTTTGGTGAGTTATATGTGTATGGACAGTTGTATGTGTATGGTCAGCTGTATGTGTATGTTCAGATGTATGTGTATGGTCAGCTGTATATATATGGTCAGTTGTATGTGTATGGCTTGTTGTATGTGTATGGTCAGCTATATGTGTATGGTCAGTTGTATGTGTATGGTCAGCTGTATGTGTATGGTCAGTTGTATGTGTATCGTCAGTTGTATGTTTATGGTCAGTTGTATGTGTATGGTGAGTTATATGTGTATGGTCAGTTGTATGTGTATGGTCAGTTGTATGTGTATGGTCAGCTATATGTATATGGTCAGTTGTATGTGTATGTTCAGTTGTATGTGTATGGTCAGTTGTATGTGTATGTTCAGCTGTATGTGTATTTTCAGATGTATGTGTATGTTCAGATGTATGTGAATGGTCAGTTGTATGTGTTTGGTGAGTTATATGTGTATGGTCAGTTGTATGTGTATAGTCAGCGGTATGTGTATGTTCAGATATATGTGTATGTTCAGCTGTATGTGTATGTTCAGATGTATGTGTATGGTCAGCTGTATATGTATGGTCAGTTGTATGTCAATGGTCAGTTTTATGTGTTTGGTCAGTTTTATGTATTTGTTCAGTTGTATGTGTATGTTCAGCTGTATGTGTATGTTCAGATGTATGTGTATGGTCAGCTGTATGTGTATGGTCAGTTGTATGTGTATGGTTAGCTGTATGTGTATGGTCAGTTTTATGTGTATGGTCAGTTGTATGTGTATGGTGAGTTATATGTGTATGGTCAGCTGTATGTGTATGGTCAGCTGTATGTGTATGTTCAGTTGTATGTGTATGGTCAGTTGTATGTGTATGTTCAGCTGTATGTGTATGTTCAGTTGTATGTTTATGGTCAGGTGTAGGTGTATGGTCAGTTGAATGTGTATGGTCAGCTGTATATGTATGTTCAGCTGTATGTGTATGTTCAGATGTATGTGTATGGTCAGCTGTATGTGTATGGTCAGTTATATGTGTATGGTCAGCTGTATGTGTATGGTCAGTTCAATGTGTATGGTCAGCTGTATGTGTATGGTCAGTTGTATGTGTTAGGTCAGCTATATGAGTATGGTAAGTTGTATGTGTATGGTCAGTTGTATGTGTATGGTGAGTTATATTTGTATGGTCAGTTGTATGTGTATGTTTAGCTGTATGTGTATGTTTAGATGTATGTGTATGGTCAGGTGTATGTGTATGGTCAGTTGTATGTCTATGGTCAGTTTAATGTGTATGGTCAGTTTTATGTGTATGTTCAGTTGTATGTGTATGTTCAGCTGCATGTGTATGTTCAAATGTATGTGTATGGTCAGCTGTATGTGTATGGTCAGTTGTATGTGTATGGTGAGTTATATATGTATGGTCAGTTGTATGTGTATGTTCAGCTGTATGTGTATGTTCAGATGTATGTGTATGGTCAGCTGTATGTGTATGGTCAGTTGTATGTCTATGGTCAGTTTTATGTGTATGGTCAGTTGTATGTGTATATTCAGTTGTATGTGTATGGTCAGCTGTATATGTATGGTCAGCTGTATGTGTATGGTCAGTTGTATGTGTATGGTCAGCTGTATGTGTATATTCTTATGTATATGTATGGTCACCTGTTTGTGTATGGTCAGTTGTATGTGTATGGTCAGTTGTATGTGTATGATCAGCTGTATGTGTATGGTCAGTTGTATGTGTATGTTTAGTTGTATGTGTATGGTCAGCTGTATGTTTATGGTCAGTTGTATGTGTATGGTCAGCTGCATGTGTATGGTCAACTGTATGTGTTTGGTCAGCTGTATGTGTATGGTCAGCTATATGTGTATGGTCAGTTGTATGTGTATGGTCAGCTGTATGTGTATGGGCAGCTGTATGTGTATGGTCAGTTGTATGTGTATGGTCAGTTGTATGTTTATGGTCAGTTGTATGTGTATGGCCAGTTGTATGTGTATGGTCAGCTATATGTGTATGGTCAGTTGTATGTGTTTGGTCAGTTGTATGTCTATGGTCAGTTTTATGTGTATGGTCAGTTGTATGTGTATGTTCAGTTGTATGTGTATGTTCAGCTGTATGTGTATGTTCAGATGTACGTGTATGGTCAATTGTATGTGTATGGTCAGTTGTATGTGTATGTTTAGTTGTATGTGTATGGTCAGCTGTATGTTTATGGTCAGTTGTATGTGTATGGTCAGCTTCATGTGTATGGTCAACTGTATGTGTTTGGTCAGCTGTATGTGTATGGTCAGCTATATGTGTATGGTCAGTTGTATGTGTATGGTCAGCTGTATGTGTATGGTCAGCTGTATGTGTATGGTCAATTGTATGTGTATGGTCAGTTGTATGTGTATGATGAGTTAAATGTGTATGGTCAGTTTTATGTGTATGGTCAGTTGAATGAGCATGTTCAGTTGTATGTGTATGGTCAGTTGTATGTGTATGGTGAGTTATATGTGTATCGTCAGTTGTATGTGTATGGTTAGCTGTATGTGTATGGTCAGTTGTATGTGTATATTCAGTTTTATGTGTATGGTCAGTTGTATGTGTATGGTGAGTTATATGTGTATGGTCAGCTGTATGTGTATTGTCAGCTGTATGTGTATGTTCAGTTGTATGTGTATGGTCAGCTGTATGTGTATGGTCAGCTGTATGTGTATGTTTAGATGAATGTGTATGGTCAGTTGTATGTGTTTTATAGGCTGTATGTGTATGGTCAGCTGTATGTGTATAGTCAGTTGTATGTGTTTGGTCAGCTGTATGTGTATAGTCAGAAATATGTGTATGGTCAGTTGTATGTGTATGGACAGTTGTATGTGTATGGTCAGTTGTATATGTATAGTCAGCTGTATGTGTATGTTCAGCTGTATGTGTATGATCAGATGTATGTGTATGGTCAGCTGTATGTTTATGGTCAGCTGTATGTGAATGGTCAGTTATATGTGTATGGTCAGCTATATGTGAATGTTCAGTTGTATGTGTATGGTCAGCTATATGTGTATGGTCATTTGTATGTGTATGGTCAGTTGTATGTATACGGTGAGTTATATGTGTATGGTCAGTTGTATGTGTATGGTCAGTTGTATGTGTATGTTCAGTTTTATGTGTATGTTCAGCTGTATGTGTATGTTCAGATGTATGTGTATGGTCAGCTGTATGTGTATTGTCAGTTGTATGTGTATTGTCAGTTGTATGTGTATGGTCAGTTGTATGTGTATGGTGAGTTATATATGTATGGTCAGTTGTATGTGTATGGTCAGCTGTATGTGTATGGTAAGTTGTATGTGTATGTTCAGTTGTATGTGTATGGTCAGTTGTATGTGTATGGTCAGCTGTATGTGTATGGTCAGTTATATGTGTTAGGTCAGCTATAAGTGTATGGTAAGTTGTATGTGTATGGTCAGTTGTATGTGTATAGTCAGCTGTATGTGAATGGTCAGTTGTATGTGTATGGTCAGCTATATGTGTATGTTCAGATGTATGTGTATGGTCAGCTGTATGTGTATGGTCAGTTGTATGTGTATGTTCAGTTGTATGTGTATGATCAGCTGTATGTGAATGGTCAGTTGTATGTGTATGGTCAGCTATATGTGTATGGTCAGTTGTATATGTATGGTCAGTTGTATGTGTATGGTCAGTTGTATGTATATGATGAGTTATATGTGTATGGTCAGTTGTATGTGTATGGTCAGTTGTATGTGTATGTTCAGTTTTATGTGTATGTTCAGCTGTATGTGTATTTTCAGCTGTATGTGTATGGTCAGCTGTATGTGTATGATCAGTTGTATGTGTATGGTCAGTTGTATGTGTATGGTGAGTTATATGTGTATGGTCAGTTGTATGTGTATGGTCAGCTGTATGTGCATGGTAAGTTGTATGTGTATGTTCAGTTGTATGTGTATGGTCAGTTGTATGTGTATGGTCAGTTGTATGTGTATGTTCAGCTGTATGTGTATGTTCAGATGTATGTGTATGCTCAGCTGTATGTGTATGGTCAGTTGTATGTATATGGTCAGTTTTATGTGTATGGTCAGTTGTATGTGTATGTTCAGTTGTATGTGTATGGTCAGCTGTATGTGTATGGTCAGTTGTATGTGTATGTTCAGTTGTATGTGTATGTTCAGCTGTATGTGTATGTTCAGCTGTATGTGTATGGTCAGCTGTATGTGTATCGTCAGTTGTATGTGTATTGTCAGCTGTATGTGTATGGTGAGTTATATGTGTATGGTCAGTTGTATGTGTATGGTCAGTTGTATGTGTATGTTCAGTTGTATGTGTATGTTTAGCTGTAAGTGTATGTTCAGATGTATGTGTATGGTCAGCTGTGTGTGTATGATCAGTTGTATGTGTATGGTCAGTTGTATGTGTATGGTGAGTTATATATGTATGGTCAGTTGTATGTGTAACGTCAGCTGTATGTGTATGGTAAGTTGTATGTGTATGTTCAGTTGTATGTGTATGGTCAGTTGTATGTGTATGTTCAGCTGTATGTGTATGTTCAGATGTATGTGTATGGTCAGCTTCATGTGTATGGTCAGTTGTATGTGTATGATCAGCTGTATGTGTATGTGCAGCTGTATTTGTATGTTCAGATGTATGTGTATGGTCAGCTGTATGTGTATGGTCAGTTGTATGTATATTGTCAGTTTTATGTGTATAGTCAGTTGTATGTGTATGTTCAGTTGTATGTGTATGGTCAGCTGTATGTGTATGGTCAGTTGTATGTGTATGTTCAGTTGTATGTGTATGTTCAGCTGTATGTGTATGTTCAGATGTATGTGTATGGTCAGCTGTATGTGTATGGTCAGTTGTATGTCTATGGTCAGTTTTATGTATATGGTCAGTTGTATGTGTATGTTTAGTTGTATGTGTATGTTCAGCTGTATGTGTATGTTCAAATGTATGTGTATGGTCAGCTGTATGTGTATGGTCAGTTGTATGTGTATGGTCAGTTTTATGTGTATGGTGAGTTATATGTGTATGGTCAGTTGTATAAGTATGGTCAGCTGTATGTTTATGGTCAGTTGTATGTGTATGTTCAATTGTATGTGTATGGTCAGTTTTATGTGTATATTCAGCTGTATGTGTATGTTCAGATGTATGTTTATAGTCAGCTGTATGTGTATGGTCAGTTGTATGTGTATGGTCAGCTGTATTTGTATGGTCAGTTGTGTGTGTATGATCAGTTGTATGTGAATGGTCAGTGGTATGTGTTTGGTGAGTTATATGTGTATGGACAGTTGTATGTGTATGGTCAGCTGTATGTGTATGTTCAGATGTATGTGTATGGTCAGCTGTATATGTATGGTCAGTTGTATGTGTATGGCTAGTTGTATGTGTATGGTCAGCTATATGTGTATGGTCAGTTGTATGTGTATGGTCAGCTGTATGTGTATGGTCAGTTGTATGTGTATCGTCAGTTGTATGTTTATGGTCAGTTGTATGTGTATGGTGAGTTATATGTGTATGGTCAGTTGTATGTGTATGGTCAGCTGTATGTATATGGTCAGTTGTATGTGTATGTTCAGTTGTATGTGTATGGTCAGTTGTATGTGTATGTTCAGCTGTATGTGTATTTTCAGATGTATGTGTATGTTCAGATGTATGTGAATGGTCAGTTGTATGTGTTTGGTGAGTTATATGTGTATGGTCAGTTGTATGTGTATGGTCAGTGGTATGTGTATGTTCAGATATATGTGTATGTTCAGCTGTATGTGTATGTTCAGATGTATGTGTATGGTCAGCTGTATATGTATGGTCAGTTGTATGTCAATGGTCAGTTTTATGTGTTTGGTCAGTTTTATGTATTTGTTCAGTTGTATGTGTATGTTCAGCTGTATGTGTATGTTCAGATGTATGTGTATGGTCAGCTGTATGTGTATGGTCAGTTGTATGTGTATGGTTAGCTGTATGTGTATGGTCAGTTTTATGTGTATGGTCAGTTGTATGTGTATGGTGAGTTATATGTGTATGGTCAGCTGTATGTGTATGGTCAGCTGTATGTGTATGTTCAGTTGTATGTGTATGGTCAGTTGTATGTGTATGTTCAGCTGTATGTGTATGTTCAGTTGTATGTTTATGGTCAGGTGTATGTGTATGGTCAGTTGAATGTGTATGGTCAGCTGTATATGTATGTTCAGCTGTATGTGTATGTTCAGATGTATGTGTATGGTCAGCTGTATGTGTATGGTCAGTTATATGTGTATGGTCAGCTGTATGTGTATGGTCAGTTCAATGTGTATGGTCAGCTGTATGTGTATGGTCAGTTGTATGTGTTAGGTCAGCTATATGTGTATGGTAAGTTGTATGTGTATGGTCAGTTGTATGTGTATGGTCAGTTGTATGTGTATGGTGAGTTATATTTGTATGGTCAGTTGTATGTGTATGTTTAGCTGTATGTGTATGTTCAGATGTATGTGTATGGTCAGGTGTATGTGTATGGTCAGTTGTATGTCTATGGTCAGTTTTATGTGTATGGTCAGTTTTATGTGTATGTTCAGTTGTATGTGTAAGGTCAGCTGTATGTGTATGGTCAGTTGTATCTGTATGTTAAGTTGTATGTGTATGTTCAGCTGTATGTGTATGTTCAAATGTATGTGTATGGTCAGCTGTATGTGTATGGTCAGTTGTATGTGTATGGTGAGTTATATATGTATGGTCAGTTGTATGTGTATGTTCAGCTGTATGTGTATGTTCAGATGTATGTGTATGGTCAGCTGTATGTGTATGGTCAGTTGTATGACTATGGTCAGTTTTATGTGTATGGTCAGTTGTATGTGTATGTTCAGTTGTATGTGTATGGTCAGCTGTATATGTATGGTCAGCTGTATGTGTATGGTCAGTTGTATGTGTATGGTCAGCTGTATGTGTATATTCTTATGTATATGTATGGTCACCTGTTTGTGTATGGTCAGTTGTATGTGTATGGTCAGTTGTATGTGTATGATCAGCTGTATGTGTATGGTCAGTTGTATGTGTATGTTTAGTTGTATGTGTATGGTCAGCTGTATGTTTATGGTCAGTTGTATGTGTATGGTCAGCTGCATGTGTATGGTCAACTGTATGTGTTTGGTCAGCTGTATGTGTATGGTCAGCTATATGTGTATGGTCAGTTGTATGTGTATGGTCAGCTGTATGTGTATGGTCAGTTGTATGTTTATGGTCAGTTGTATGTGTATGGCCAGTTGTATGTGTATGGTCAGCTATATGTGTATGGTCAGTTGTATGTGTTTGGTCAGTTGTATGTCTATGGTCAGTTTTATGTGTATGGTCAGTTGTATGTGTATGTTCAGTTGTATGTGTATGTTCAGCTGTATGTGTATGTTCAGATGTACGTGTATGGTCAATTGTATGTGTATGGTCAGTTGTATGTGTATGTTTAGTTGTATGTGTATGGTCAGCTGTATGTTTATGGTCAGTTGGTTGTGTATGGTCAGCTGCATGTGTATGGTCAACTGTATGTGTTTGGTCAGCTGTATGTGTATGGTCAGCTATATGTGTATGGTCAGTTGTATGTGTATGGTCAGCTGTATGTGTATGGTCAGCTGTATGTGTATGGTCAATTGTATGTGTATGGTCAGTTGTATGTGTATGATGAGTTAAATGTGTATGGTCAGTTTTATGTGTATGGTCAGTTGAATGAGCATGTTCAGTTGTATGTGTATGGTCAGTTGTATGTGTATGGTGAGTTATATGTGTATCGTCAGTTGTATGTGTATTGTCAGCTGTATGTGTATGGTCAGTTGTATGTGTATGGTCAGTTGTATGTTTATGGTCAGTTGTATGTGTATGGCCAGTTGTATGTGTACGGTCAGCTATATGTGTATGGTCAGTTGTATGTGTTTGGTCAGCTATATGTGTATGGTCAGTTGTATTTGTATGGTCAGTTATGTGTATGGTCAGTTGTGTGAGTATGGTGTTTTATATGTGTATGGTCTTTTGAAATTGTGTGAGTCAGTCATAATTTGGCTGTTGAGGTACCGTCACTCATACAGTCGACTCTTGGCTAATATAGTTGACTTAGCTAATAGTATGTATGTCATTTTTAGGCGTTTACCTCTACTTCGCTTCTCTGTATTAGTAGAAACCATGGCATTGTCAAAAAGAGTTCTTGGTGGACGGAGTTCAGTATTATGGACTGTTCTTGGTGTAAATGTGCCCGGCTATTGTATGCCTATTATTCATACTTTTTTACTTGTTTTGCGTCTGGAATTCAATAGTGCGGAACTGCTTTTGTAGAATAGTCCCTATGGCCTGTTTGAAATGTAGAAATATACTATTTTAATTTTCTTTGTTTAGGGAACCATGCATTTATTCTATATTTGGAGGTTAGCAAGTTAAATCTATTGAATTTGTTATTTTCTGGGTTTATGTTACCTATGCTGCTGCAAGTTTAAATGGTTCTATAATTCTATGATATCGGTATAAGGTCTTTCCGGAGCTGAGGCTGTCGGCCGTGTTGGTTTTAATCCCATAAGAACAATGTTATTTGCGAATCCTTATTTTTTCGTTATTTATTGACCAAAAGTTGTGCATGAGGTATCATTTTAAACTTTATCGAATTGCACATTAGGTTTGCTTTTGATATTTTGAATACATACGCCTAGTTTTGAAAAATAGGAGAAAATAAAAACTTTAATCTAAATATGTTTTATATATAAGTAATTAGGAGTTCGCAGAACAATCTCAACGCACAATTAATTCCATTCTTGATCATCAAATTCAATTTGTTTGGAAAATCTGTTTAAAAATAACTGTTTAGTTTCGATATGTGTGATTGTATGTCAGGTACGGAAATAACATTGTTCTTATGGGGTTAAAACCAAAATGGTTGACAGCCTCCAACACACTCTGCAGACTCATAATTTAAAGTTAGTCAGAATGTTCTTGCTTAAACATAGTGGATTATTTTATTTTTTAATATATTGTATTTTATAATAATAAAGTATAAAATGTGACATAAAATAATCTAATATTATATTTTTTATTATTTTACTATATCACATTTTATATAATTAACTTATAATAAATAATAACATATTACCTTTTATTACTAATATTCATCGTAAACAATAATAAATTTACGGATAAACGGAGGTATAGTATAAAACCGTGGAAGACCGAATTCAGAATAATCCAAAAAGAAGATGGCAATATAGGCAGCAACTGAAATAAGATTTCTACAAGAGGTTCCGAAGTGAATATCTTGAAAAATTACTACTACATTCAAAGACAAAAAATAAAAACAATACAAAATGGTAATGTAGTAATTGTGGGCAGTGACAACTTGAAGTGTCTAGGCTTGACCTTGAGCAAACATTGAAAACTGTATCCTGGTAAAGATAGAACTATTTGAATGGTTCATCTTAAACTTCAAAAGTGATATCAATTGTAAGGCCTAAAACTATTTATACTTTGGAATATGCAGCTGCAGTTCCGAAAAAGAAAGAAAGGTCATCTCAAAAAAAAAATAACAAAGATAATTAAATTAAAGAACAGAGAGAGACAAGAAAATGTATTCACACAGGACGGAAATAAAACATCAATGAGGTATATACAATACAAATATTTAACATACGTAGAGTTCTTACCAATGGCTCAAGTGGGAGAATGTTGGTATTGTATTATGGGATTATATTTTCATTAAGGGTATTCGTCCGAGCGCCCAGTTTAGCGCTCTAAGGAATTTTGTTATAGATTTTATCACAACTGCCGCTAAGAGTAGTAATGATCCTGACTCACTAACGAACTAGCAATGTATTCCCTCCCCTCTCTCCCCCTTATAGCCCGAATCTGCCCCGCCCCGCAAATTCGACAGATGGGCATAACTTTCAAATTTATAGTAAACTCTAACAATGAATTATATATATATTATTAATCTACTTTTTTTTGCAAAAGATGACTGTACAAATTTCAACTCAACATTTGAACAAATAACATTTATAGAAAAATAATTGGTATCACTTCAAAAATTATTATTTTTTTTTTTTTTTAGATTTATAATATACTAAGTTGATTAGTACCTTTTGTCCACTATATTCTCAAAATTTTGATAAATTTTATCACACGGTTTGTTCATGCATTATGCACCAAAAGGGCCAAATTAGTCACTTTAGGCAGCCTTATCTCCATAAAGACACTTTTTATAATGTTTTCCCGTAACACATTTATTACCTACATAGATACTAACAATTTTACTAAACAAAATTTTCAGAATACAATTTTTACTTAAGAATACTATGTTTATTTCAAAATATAGAGTTTCTGTGGCAGCTCTTGCGAGAGTTGTTGTATTTTATTGATTGTGAAATGTGGACAGTAGGCCGAAAGGAAAATAATGAATTACTTTTTATTTTGTTTTTACATTGTTAATTTAATATATTTTGTGGTGTTTGACTTCCACGATGAACTTTTTCACGATATGTTTAGCCTTTTATTGTAATATTGTAGCCTTCTACAAGACCGTAATCCTGCAAGTCGTTCACGCCTACACCATATTATGTATGGCTTTCCATCAGTGATTGGCTATTTTGTAAATATCTTTTATAGTTATATTTTTCCCAGTGTCACATTGGAATAATCCAAAACTATAGTATTTCCATTGGAAGGATAAAATAGTACTTATTCTAAAATACCAAAAGTGAGGCTTGTAATATATTATAATTTGGGAAAGTATAAGCTCCCCTCGCATATTGCGTCGAAATAAATCACGATTTTGTAAATATAGGTCTCATATTTTTCAAATATATTATAGTATAAATGATTCTTCTCTTATAATGACTTCCACTCAGTAGACTGCCTCATAATATTAGGAAAAATATCAACGCAAAATCATCAAATTCTCCATGTTTTAACGATTAAAATAACGAGCTATACTATGAATTTTTCATATAAAATAAAAGTGAATGTATAAAAGGAAATCCATGGCCTATATTTAAGACTCGATAAAGAACTGTAGCGGATACAAACCGGACTTTGGTAGGCGTCCCTACTATTATTTCCTTTTCTCTTGTGTGCAGAACGTGGACTCCCGTTATAGCTTCCTCCTATAGTCTCGCGCTGTCAGTCGCGCTTCCTCAGTCAGTCTCGCGCTGTCTCAGGCATGCCATTAGCTAATGATGCGTCCCGATACAGTCGCTGCCCTGTCCTTCAGTTGACCAGTGATGGCCGCCCCCGCCACCCTCCTCATCATCTTGTTTGCCTCCCATGTTTTGGTGAGTGATAAGCTATCCAAATGGCAAAAAAGTTTGTTTAATCGTGTTAGAAATTAATTAGAATATTTATGGTTTTTATAATTATTATTTGTAGTTGTGGGGAATCATTGAAACGCTCTTTTCCCTTTAAAACTGTATGAACGAAATATATAAAAACACTATTTATAATAAGGGAATCTAATCAACACTTTTTGAGTTCTTTGTACACATACAAACGGAAGTTTGATTTTTGTATATGTTGATACATTGAAATGAAAATATATCAATAATAAACCCAACATTATGAAAGACTGTGTACAACATTAAGAGAGAAACGTAGGTACAAAAGAGAATATAACCCTCGTATGTATGAGTACATGTAGCCTACCGTTGAATTTTGTTGTTTTAGTATGACTTTTAATTAGCATTTATTTCAAACCCATCTTTTTCTTTAATTTTGTTTAACTGGAACAATTTTCTTATTTATTTTTGAAAGAGGTAAAATAAAACAATACAAAAAGTTAAGTCAAATATGTAAAAATGTGTAGTGAATGATGCTCCTAAACGTCAAATATTCTACTTCGAAATATTTTAATCTTAAACAATATAATCTAAATACTGGCTCAGTGAAAGTATCACCAAACCGATACTTCTCTAACTTCAGTTTGTTGATCTAGTACTGTCAATTTTCATTCTTAAATTTGTTAGGTTGTTTTATTAATAAGTTAAAGGATGTCTAATTTTACCAAGTGAAGTTAAGTCTAAGAAGTCTTTTCTAACATTTAACCTGGGATTGTCAGGTGTCTAAATCAAAATGTGTGACAAATCACAATACACAAGATGAATTATCAACACATGTTTATTTACCAATCGTTAGTTATGTGATTAAATCTATATATATAAGCGAAAGTTAGTGTGTTTGTCATTTATGTATTACTAAACCACTCACCGAATTGCCATGAGACTTTGGGAAGTTGTAGAGTTCACTCCCTGCGAGGTTTCTGGCTGGCTTCATTAACTTCCAGCTCAAGGGCTCCACCCCAGTGGCTTTTAAAGTTTCAATGATGATGTAATCAAGTTACTTTATTTATTTGACACCATCAGCTGTTAGATAAAAACAAATAAAATGAACACTTTTGAAATATGCCAAGTGATGCTTATTGAAATTTAAATTTAAAATAAACTAACATTGTTAATCTCGAGTCAAGGTACGTGTAAAGAGTTAGTTTGTACTAAAGAGCTAGTTTGCACTAAAAAAATACTCTTTGAATTAAATTCGTAACAGCTAAAAAGTAGGCTATATTTATGACAATAACTGTAAACAGAACGAAAATTTAGTGCTATTGGATTTTGAATTTTTTTTACTAAAAAGATTTCCTTATTTCAACACATTTACTCAACAAAATATGCGCAAAACAGTTTTTTTAATAAAAAGAACCTATCCAGACCATCTGCATGTAATTGGGTTAAAATAAGTGTAGGTCTATTGCGAACTGAGAGCACTGCATCACAGATCAGTAAAAGGCAACTGAACAATTAAACCCCTTTAGGTATTTAAACACAGTTTCTTTGGATTTAAAACGATATTTTTTATGTTTAAATCATCATTTAGAGCCAACTTATCATACAAACTTTAAATTCATCAAAAATTGATATTAAATACTATGAAGAAAAAGTTAAAATTAAAATCAACCTTCGCATATTTTTATCAAATTCTCTACAGTTATATAGGTTATATTAGTAAACAAACATACTAAATAGTTAATTCTCTACAGTTATATAGGTTATATTAGTAAACAAACATACTAAATAGTTAATTCTCTACAGTTATATAGGTTATATTAGTAAACAAACATACTAAATAGTTAATTCTCTACAGTTATATAGGTTATATTAGTAAACAAACATACTAAATAGTTAATTCTCTACAGTTATATAGGTTATATTAGTAAACAAACATACTAAATAGTTAATTCTCTACAGTTATATAGGTTATATTAGTAAACAAACATACTAAATAGTTAATTCTCTACAGTTATATAGGTTATATTAGTAAACAAACATACTAAATAGTTAATTCTCTACAGTTATATAGGTTATATTAGTAAACAAACATACTAAATAGTTAATTCTCTACAGTTATATAGGTTATATTAGTAAACAAACATACTAAATAGTTAATTCTCTAAATGAAACAATGTGTAGTTAAGTGATTTTCTGTCAAGGCAGTTTTCCTCATATCAGAAGTTGACTGCATGCCTAATATTCATGCAGTTAAATTTATCTTACTGATCTCTGCAAATGTAGGCTACATTTATCTTGTGGCGTAATATGATTTTACTAGGTTCCTGATAAGCTTGAGTGTCAGTTAGTTTATTATAGTTATCTTTAAAACTGCAAAATATTACTAAGGAATTTTGTCTTATAGCTTATGAACATTGTCACTTCAGTTTACACGAAAAAATGATAATTATAAATCTTTTTATCCGATTTATTGCTTTTATTTGTCTTTATATTTCAAGTATGAAAATTACGTGAACAGGAAGTCCACGTTCGAGATTTATGAGAAGTCCTATGTTACACAAACGCCTTAAACAGCTAAATGTATCGCCCAACATGGTTTATAGGGTCGCCTTAAACAGCTAAATGTATAGCCCAACTTGGTTTATAGGGTCGCCTTAAACGGCTAAATGTATAGTCCAACATGGTTTATAGGGTCACTTTAAACGGCTAAATGTATAGTCCAACATGGTTTATTGGGTCGCCTTAAACAGCTAAATGTATAGCCCAACATGGTTTATTGGGTCGCCTTAAACAGCTAAATGTATAGCCCAACATACAAGTTTTACTGAAACTTGTAGAAATGCTAACTACATTCAAGGCAGACAAGTTTGGGGGATAAATATTTATCATCAAGATCTGCTTAGGGTAACAATAATTTCATTAATTCATTAGCACCCTGGGACCCACCCACCCAGACACGTGTGGTGGAATACACACCCGCCTGCCCTACACATGCGGAAGGTGTTATTGACCCACCTTCCCGCTTAGACACGTACGGTAGAAATTAATGAGACACATATGGTGATATTGATGTCTCATTAATCGATTACATAAACGCATTTGCAGCAAATTTGTAAGAAATATTTGTCTTTTCAAGGTCACAAGAAACCTTATCACATGTCGACCTTGAGAGCCAAGAAAGAAAGCAGTTACTCGCGGTGTCCAGTCACAACTACTTTCTCTCTACCCCCCCCCCTGACAGACAGTTTAACGGTATGGTAATGAAACTGTCACTTGACATATAGTCGTACTCTCGTTTCTGCATGTGGCTGGTTATTTCAGCGTCAAATACCTTCGTGTAAGACAGGCTCTGACACACTTTCTACAGTAGTTATCTGATTGTTTCTACGCCCCTATGAAGGCAGTGAGAAAATGACATAATTTTCTTTGTGTACGACTTTTCTCAGCATCATAAGCTGAGGTCACATTAAATTAAATCAAATACTTCCATGCATACTACTGAAACCTTATACGAACGGGGTAATTGGTAGCCCTACAATGTATCTTTAATTTCTTTAGACGACTGTGATCAAATATTGGCAACGCAGGAGTCATATGACAAAATACAAGGAAGATGTTATTTTTACTTATTAAGCGTGTAATAATGTTCTCCATTCTATACTTTACACACATCAACATATGATACCAATACATGTGTCAGATATGAGACCGTGTTTACAATCTATTGATTTGTTTCCCTCTATAAGTTGTCTATATTTGTGATATCTAGGTCACTGCATCGTGAAATATTGTATTGTGTGTGACATATTTACCATGTTGTTTTAACACACTACTTCATATTTATATATTTGTTGTGGTAGCGGAAAATTAGCCCCTGGTAAAGTAACACCCCCCCCCCCCATGGGAGCATACGTCACATTGACGTCACGGTTGGGGGGGGGGTTTACTTTTCCAGTCGGCGAACACTCCTTACAGTGAGATTTCAGCTGTTTGTTCATTTTGGAACTATTAAATAGTATAGAATTATCACTGAATGACATTACGTAATGAATTAAGATGATGATGCAAGAATTAGGACCGTACTGGGTGGATTTGGGCTGACTGGAAAGAACCCCCCCCCCCCCAATGAAGTAATTTCACGTGTATAGCCTGTGTATTTCGAGAGTGTTACAACTAAGACGCAGTTTATAGACTATCTTGAATAAAATAAACGTTTCCTGAAAAAAAATAGAAAAATAGAATGTATTTGACTCTGTAAAAAATTATGTTGTTATCGAATGCATTGGTAAAAGCATTAAAAACTCGGTATGACGACACCGGTTCTATTTTCTGTCTCACTGTGTGAAATATTAATCCGTATGATTAACACTTAATAGTGAAATTGATTTATCTATATTTACCTACATTGTTTATGTGTCTAGATAAATAAATAAATTTATAGACCTTCAAAACTACAGCTCACAACCAGTAGTGTTCAAACGCCTGCAACTTGGCTGCGGCAATGTGAAGGACCAAGCCAAACTGGGGGGGGGGTTACTTTTCCAAAGACTACAAATCCGATCAAAACTCGCCGTATTTGATTAAAAATTTATATTATAATATAATTATACCATTACATTCAGCGAGTTTACTAGATTGGTCGGGAGGGGGGTACTTTGTCAGGGGCTTTTTTCCGCTACCCCCCCCCCATAAGTGCATACATCCCTTTGACCTCACAAAAACGTTATTTGGACAGCTGAAGAAACTTGTATCCGTGACTGGAAAACTACCCCCCCCCCCCCCCCAGTGACCAATCTCGTAAACTCGCTGAACGTAATGATATAGCCTAATACAAATTTATAATCAAATACGGCGAGTTTTTATCGGATTTGTAGTCTTTGGAAAAGTAGCCCCAGGCCAGCTGTGTATGGGGTGGAAAAGTAGCCCTTGGAAAAGTACCCCCTTCCTACCGGTCTGGCTCGGCCTTGAGATTGCCACAGCCAAGTTGCAGGCGTTAGAAAACTACTGGTTGTGAACTGTAGTTTTGAAGGTCTATAGTTTATTTATCAACAATACACACATAAACATGGTTGTAAATCTACATAAATTAATTTAATTACTAAATGTTAATCATATGGGGTTGGTATATTGAGACAGGAAACAGAACCGGAGTCGTCGTACCGAGTTTTTTAACGGTTTTATCAATGCGTCATCTTCATGTATTTTCCATTTAACTATCAATCCGATAACGACACAATTTTTATTGTGTTACAGAGTCAAACACATTCTAGTAAACATACTGCACTTTCAGAATTTTGTATTTATGACAAGTAAATTTGTTGGTTTTTTAACTAAACGTTTGTTTTATTCAAGATAGTCGGTAAACTGCGTTTTTAGTTGTAATACTCACGAAAAGCATATACACGATATTACTATGGAACAAAGCAGTTACATACATATCAGGTTACATGTTTATTACAAATTGAGTAAGGAACCGTACACGGTAAACACCGAATCAGCATGGCTACCGAATGTCTCACAAACTGATAGTCAAAGAACTTTTTTCACAATCATAACATTCCGAATATTGTTTTAATTTTCATATTTTATCTCAATTTGAATTCAAAAGGACACCTTGTTGTTTTTAATAAGTTCATAAATTCATCACAACGACTGTCTTAGTATAAAAAAAATCATCAGACAACATGTATACGAAAAAATGTAACACAAATGATCCTGATCGTTGAATATTTATTTAAATATATAACATTACAGTATCAAACTCAATTGTGCTTATTTCATTGTATTTTTTAAGTACCATATTCGCTACAACTTTAAAAGTGACTGAATATATGGCATAATATTTTGCAGAAGTAGGAATAATAGAATGGATTATAATCCAATAACCTACACATTACAACCTATGAAGTGTTATATGTCAAGTTATTCTCTTTGGATTTCGAATATCAGCCCATTATGAATAATTTTATATTGGTTGGTTAGTTACAAATAAAATCTCTATGTTAAAGCCAGTTAAACTCGTATAAGAAATTGAAGTCCTATGTGAAAATAAATAACAATTTATATCAAGCCGTAAAAGCATTTTTGGAGTTTTTAAAATAACTTTTTATATTGGATGGAAATAAAAGTTTTACTTTTCCCCAGTGCATAAGTACAAAACCAGTAGACCGATTTTTTAAATTTGGTATGTAGGCGTCTTTAAAAAAACACCCCCAAATGATTTATTTAATTTTTTAAAATTTTTTATTTTTTCTGATTTTATTCCCCAAAATACATTAATTTTCATTTTCCTCATAAACTGCTCTAAATATTTTGATTAAATTTGCACAACATATGTATTTTAAAACGGCAAATAATATGGTGATAAATGTTTGATAATGAATTTTTCTGTGATTATTTACATGATAAACTTAAATAAGAACAATTTATGTCAAAATTTCTACACTTTAGACACAATAAAAACCTAAGTAGTATATTTATTGTACACTCATTGAATATAGCAATAAGTGTGATACAATTATATAGCAATAAGTGTGATACAATTATATAGCAATAAGTGTGATACAATTATATAGCAATGAGTGTGATACAATTATATAGCATTAAGTGTGATACAATTATATAGCAATAAGTGTGATACAATTATATAGCAATAAGTGTGATACAATTATATAGCATTATAAAATTAAATTATTTAAACTTATCAATCCAATTATAAAAGTCAAATTTAATAGAGAAGGGTTTATAACGATATTTAGTTATTTATTACATTACATTTTTGAAGTTACTTCTAATTTCACTTGGCCTATCATTCAATATCTTGCGAGGCATCCCAAAACCTTTACATTACCACATTACAATTCTCTTGATATTATCAATTTCTTATATTTTTGAAATTTAGTCTCAATTTAAGATAATTAGTACTAGCCTAATGTTTTGCCACAAACCAATTTTTATTTAAATTCAAACAACTTAGCCCTGGGGATAATTTACTAAATTATTAAAAAGTAATAATGCTTAACTAATATCGTTATTGAATGATAATAAACTGATTACTTAGTTGATCAGGATTAAAAGCGAAAAAAGAAAACAATTATGTTTCCTGAATAGTTCAGGATATTTACAATTCATAGTACACCAACGCTCATAGAATATAACATATATTATGTCTATTCCCTGTGTTGAAGCATCAAATACAAAACGCAAACTCCTTCAAAATTCCTGATACAGTCCGCTCATCAAGCTTTGGGGGGGGGAGGTACTTTGCCAGGGACTACTTTTCCAGGTAGTACACCACGGGCCTGGAAAAGTACAGCTACAAGCCGTAAAGTGTCTTTACCTTCGAATTAACCAGTCTTACTTTTACATTCAAGTTCCTTAAAAACTGCAGAGGCTATTTTGTTTGAAGATTTTTTTCATTTCATGCTCAGTCCAGGAATAATTTAAGATATTCTCTTTCATTAGAGCATATCTTAAAGAACTCCACCAGAACAGCCAGAAACAATAGTGAAAAAATAGCAAAATAACTGTCTAGAATAGTATAGTAAGTTTGGTAACTGGATGAATACTAACCTGAATTTCTTCTGTTTTGTTCTTTTCCAATTTCCGGGGTTTGGAATTCTCTTTCTTCCTTTTAACATATGTGATTCTTGTGATACAATTGTATAGCAATAAGTGTGATACAAATTGTATAGCAATAAGTGTGATACAATTATATAGCAATAAGTGTGATGCAATTATATAGCAATAAGTTTGATACAATTGTATAGCAATAAGTGTGATACAATTGTATAGCAATAAGTGTGATACAATTGTATAGCAATAAGTGTGATACAATTGTATAGCAATAAGTGTGATACAATTGTATAGCAATAAGTGTGATACAATTATATAGCAATAATTGTGATACAATTATATAGCAATAAGTGTGATACAATTATATAGCAATAAGTGTGATACAATTATATAGCAATAAGTGTGATACAATTGTATAGCAATAAGTGTGATACAATTGTATACCAATAAGTGTGATACAATTATATAGCAATAAGTGTGATATAATTGTATAGCAATAAGTGTGATACAATTGTATATCAATAAGTGTGATACAATTATATAGCAATAAGTGTGATACAATTATATAGCAATAAGTGTGATACAATTATATAGCAATAAGTGTGATACAATTATATAGCAATAAGTGTGATACAATTATATAGCAATAAGTGTGATACAATTATATAGCAATAAGTGTGATACAATTATATAGCAATAAGTGTGATACAATTGTATAGCAATAAGTGTGATACAATTATATAGCAATAAGTGTGATACAATTATATATCAATAAGTGTGATACAATTATATATCAATAAGTGTGATACAATTATATAGCAAAGAGTGTGATACAATTATATAGCAATAAGTGTGATACAATTATATAGCAATAAGTGTGATACAATTATATAGCAATAAGTGTGATACAATTATATAGCAATAAGTGTGATACAATTATATATCAATAAGTGTGATACAATTATATAGCAAAGAGTGTGATACAATTATATAGCAATAAGTGTGATACAATTATATAGCAATAAGTGTGATACAATTATATAGCAATAAGTGTGATACAATTATATAGCATTATAAAATTAAATTATTTAAACTTATCAATCCAATTATAAATCCAATTATCTATTCCCTGTGTTGAAGCATCAAATACAAAACGCAAACTCCTTCAAAATTCCTGATACAGTCCGCTCATCAAGCTTTGGGGGGGGAGGTACTTTGCCAGGGACTACTTTTCCAGGTAGTACACCACGGGCCTGGTAAAGTACAGCTACAAGCCGTAAAGTGTCTTTACCTTCGAATTAACCAGACTTACTTTTACATTCAAGTTCCTTAAAAACTGCAGAGGCTATTTTGTTTGAAGATTTTTTTCATTTCATGCTGTCCAGGAATAATTTAAGATATTCTCTTTCATTAGAGCATATCTTAAAGATCTCCACCAGAACTCCACCAGAACAGCCAGAAACAATAGTGAAAAAATATCAAAATAACTGTCTAGAATAGTATAGTAGGTTTGGTAACTAGATGAATACTAACCTGAATTTCTTCTGTTTTGTTCTTTTCCAATTTCCGGGGTTTGGAATTCTCTTTCTTCCTTTAAACATATGTGATTCTTGTACATTGTACAACTCCTTCCATTACTTCATGCCGTAATAATAAAATTGTGTTAAATACTTAAAACTGTAATAAAAAATTAAAAAACCAAACAGGAGTGTGATAGAAGCATTGCAGACACACCTCATGTACAAGGTGACTCACCTCATGACACACCTCATGTACAAGGTGACTCACCTCATGACACACCTCATGTACAAGGTGACTCACCTCATGACACACCTCATGTACAAGGTGACTCACCTCATGACACACCTCATGTACAAGGTGACTCACCTCATGACACACCTCATGTACAAGGTGACTCACCTCATGACACACCTCATGTACAAGGTGACTCACCTCATGACACACCTCATGTACAAGGTGACTCACCTCATGACACACCTCATGTACAAGAGCTTCAATAATGTCTCTGTTTGTGACAGGATGAGCCTTGTCATTGGTGCTTGGTGGTGACGTTCATTTTTGTCACCAACAAATTTGATATCTGGCCGATTTTGTAACCAAGGCACTTCTTTGAAAGCACTTTTAACACACTTTTGGGCAGTTTTGCCACTAACACACATCACCATTAGATTCCCAATGTTATTTATCATGTAGAAACCATAATAATCTCAAAATGTGAAAGAAAAAAAATGGAGTTGGCCATCTTTGTAACTAGGCTACAGATTAAGTAATATTGTTGCCACACGTGATGCAATAGGCATTGTTCTTAGTCTTTTTATAGAGATATTGCGTCCACATAATGCTTCCCATCGGTGTGGGGACTACTAGAGAAGCCTGTGGTGTCTGTGTGCGATGGTGGCAAGGGTTCAGATGTTGTAGAGGGAAGAGAATACAACAAGCTAAGTATTAAGCGTAGCTGAAAAAAACAAGGGTTCAGATTCCACGTTAACCTGCAACTTAGTTCTCCGGCAATTGGGCTGTTAATAAATGGCCTTCTGAGCATAAGTCAATGTCAGTTTTTAACCAGACTATATGTCTTTCACATTCATTCTACACTCATGTAAGAATTCATATTTTCTCTAAAATATACTCAAGCTGAGTAGGTGTCTCGTTTCTTAATAATTCTCTGAATAATAATATTAGGTACAACAGTTTATATTACAGAATGGTATAGGCAATAACACTTGGACAGTAATTTAATCAAAAACAATCTTCTAACTACTCTCCAAAAATATCCACCAAACTATCGCATCCTGTAAGATGTAGAAAAATTGGGTGTGAAAAGGCCTAAAGGCAGGATATATCACAGGATGTCGCAGGATCGGTACATTTGAGGTAGATACCAATGGATCTAATGTGTATATTATTATAACTCATTCCAGTAATACTGAAGCGGCCGGCACAAGAGATGTTAGTTTCTAAATCAAATTAAAAAATTAAAATATTTTTTAAGTATTATTTCACTGTGTAACATTTTTTAATCATAAATGTAAAAACATCACAATGCATTTTTTATTATAATCTTTCAATAACAAAAATAACGGATACAACAATACGTAAAAAAAAATAATAGTATTTTAAATTATCATTTTAAATATAATACCAACTAAGTTCAAAGTAACATTGCACTTGCTGTCTCGTAGTAAGTACTGTATGTTAATTTTTACTGATAATTACACTCAATGCCTGGAATTAAATGTTACTAAACATAATTGTCGTATTGAACTGGGACAGAAACGAAAACATAATTAAATAATGTTACTTTTTAATTTGCCGATTTATGGCCAGTCGATTATACTAGATCACCGACAGGTCAGACTGAACCCTCGTGTGCGCTTCTAACAACCTCTGGGCTACAGGTAGAAGAGTTGTGCGCTCCCAACGCTTTGACCCTTGTGCGCTTCTAACACGTGCGCTAGTAACACGGAATCTCACAAATCCACCCAGTACGGTCCTAATTCTTGCATTATCATCTTTATTCATTACATAATATCATTCAATGATAGTAATAGACCATTTAATAGTTTCAAAATGAAAAAAAACAGCTGAAATGTCACTGTGAGGAGTGTTCGCGGGTGTTTACGACTGGTAAAGTAACCCCCAGCTGTGACGTCAAAGTGACGTATGCCTCCACTGGGGGTGGGGGTACTTTTCCAGGGGCTACTTTTCAGGTGCGCCTTAAAAATAAAAAATTAAAACTTTAAATGTCTTGAGTTTATTTATAGTTTTTCGTTGAGGGATTTTATAGTCTTTTCGCTAAGGTTTAAAGTACCAGTTATAGTTTTATACAAATTTGTTTTAGATTTGATGTATAATTACCCCTTTTAAAATGTTTAAGCATCTAATATCTAATATTAGATGGAGAAATGTAGTGTAATAATTTTAATTATATTTACTATCAAGTTATGTTTCTTCAAGTCTATTGGGTAATTCTACATTGATCTAACTAAATTATCACGTTGGTAACCAATTTCAGAAAACTAGTAGAGTTCTTATTCGCTCTATTTTTCTACCTCTTTTTCTGGTCCTGCATCTATCTAGATTTTTCGTTCTTACTCGTTTTAAGATATTCCTTATTGGCATTTTTTTTCATTAGAATAAGGTATATTCTAATGTATTATGACTCTGATTGGGATCGATCTGAGAACCTTTAACTTATGAAGCTGAGATTTAACCAACTAAGCTACCGACCAATTGTATGGCTAGTTGTAGTTGAATAGATAGCTATGTTTAACCTATCTTACAATATAAATGTATTATTTTAGAACATGATTATAGGATGCCTAACTGTATTTAAGTACAACAGTAGGTGGGTGGTCAATCAAGAGTTTAGCGTCAATGATCATGTAGTTACTAATGTAGAATGTAGATTTGTTATAGTACACATATATATATTAGGGATGAGAGAATTACCGAAGGGGAACTTTCCGCAGGATTGGGAAGTATGATAATGTGGGACACTAGCTATCAGTGAGCAAAGTGAACGGGGAAAATGTAGTGACCTCGAGACACTTGGTAGCCAAAAGCTTCCTAAGCTCCCCTTGTTACCTATTAGAATATTGTACTTTAGTTTTACAAATATACGATACAGAGGCTCTCGTCCACTCAAAAATATTTTATAGATATTAACAGTACGTATATTTTTATTGTTGTCAGTTTAGCGTATATGGATTTGTTTGTCGTGACGGTTGGTCAGAATCAAATGTTGTACAAATTGAAATTTGATGTTTCAAATTATATGTTTACCATACATTTATGGACCATTCACCGTTTGGAGTCATAGAGAGGTTACTCTGGTCGAAAAGTAAATTCCACTATGTGGTATATTAATTGAAAATTACGAAATATTAAACTCAAGTTCTGCCTGGAGCTCTCCCGCTTTTTGGAGTTATGTGGAGGATTGTCATATAGGGTAGTTAATCATATATTTCATAAGACGAAGTAAATACGATGAGACCAAACACATAGAGTATTTATACATTTTTATTGTGTTTATATTATAGAACATGCATTTGTTATAGTATAAAGAGATTGATAAAGAGTGTGATTGATCATGTAGCCATTAACATATATTTGTTATAATACGTATATACACTGCACAGAAATATATATGCACAGTAATAGAGAATAGATAAATTTGAATAGGAGACATTTCCACACAGAATTCAACACAGAGTATAATACTGCGGGTGTTAGTGAGAAAGTGAACGGGAAAATGTAGTGATCTCGAAATGTAGCCGAAAGTTGGTAGGCAAAAGCATCGAGAGTCCCTTTATTACATATTAAAAGATCGTACTTTATTTTTACAAATGTACAATAAAGAAGCTCTAATTCATTAAAAAAGTGCGTGTGATATTAACCGCATATTATAACATCTTATTTATTCTTTTTGTTGTTAATTTAGCGTATATGGGGTGATTTGACACAACGGTTCGTTACGATCAAGTGCTATAAAAATAAAGTTATTAATTTTGAAATCATATGCTTATTGTGGCTTTTTGTTAAAATAAATGTATAAGTAATACGAATATTTTGGAAGAAGTCGTTTAAAGTTTTAAATGTATCTCTTATTGATAAAGAGTACGAGAGGAAAAGTCAAAAATGTATTAAAGTTTTAAAGTAGGCCTATAACTGTAATATAATATAATTAAATATTTCTAACTTAATAGCCCTTTATCTGACCAAATTCTACTACTAGTGTTATAATGAATATAATATCGTAAATGACGCTCTAATATGAAATAAACTAATTATAATATCTTAATTTTATTGAGTTTAAGATTTTCTTAGTTAAACACTAACTATAATAATATGTAAAGTATTATATAACACAAACATTAATTATAATTGTTTTTAAATCTGTATTTTAGCCATATTGGATATGTAAGCCAATCACAGCTCTTTATTTTGGTTACGTAACTTTGTGGGGGGTACCCAAAAACCAAAGCTGGCCGAAGAAATCCGAGCCGGCGCTCGGCTCACCACTGAGATGAAACTCACCACTGGGATGATGCAAAACTGGCAGAATATATCTAGTACTATTGACTGAAGTTGGAGTCTAAGTTCAGGGAAAAACATCACAACTAATTGTCCCTGACCCATATTGGTTAGGGACGTGACCAGCTCAGGGTAACGAGTTCCACCACTAGACAGTCTCAGGGTGCTGAATTCCAGTTCCCTGCAGGATATTCAGGTGAAAATTACGCTGGTCGACATTTCCAGCCAAGAGCAGTTTATAGAAGATAGAGCTTTTATAAATAACATTGAGGTGTTCAGTTCCGGGGGTGAACTCTACCGCGTTCCCGACCCTCCCACTCATTCATACACGTAAGGTGGTATTGACCTGCCACCCATCCATACATATACGGTGGTATTGACCCTGCCACCTATGCATACATATAGGTACAGTGTAATTGACTCTCCCACTCATCCATACACGTACGGAGGAATTACTCTCCCACCAAACCATACACTTACAGACTGTCTGACTACTGAGCTGACGGTCGGTACTTCACAAGCTTACTACAGCTGATCTGAACTAATGCTAAGTGAAGCGTTATTGTAAGTTTGTATTTATTGTTGTAAAACAATTACAAACTCAGCTATATAGCAAAAAAACAAAAAATGTATCATTCAGTATCATGCGAGTAACTATATTGTTTGTCTTTTTAAAATACGTATTTATAGGTTTTCATTCGGTTCTTCCTGCAGTTATCATAAGTAATTATAATTATCTTATGATCGGTTACTAACAGGTAAAGCAATAATAAAACTTGTAGCAGGCAAGCATTGCTTTACTGTTCGTTGTTTATTTACGATTTACAACTTTATATTTAAAGCTATTTATGATCAGAAATATTTACACTTTTTTAATGCACATAGCTCACGAGGTGATGAGTACAATTTTATGTAATCTAGATTTACGAGATTAATTTTGCATTTATAGTGCTATTAAAATGAACACAATTCATATAATATATTCAGTTAAATATTTGTTAAAAGATAAATGCAACAATAACAGAAAATAAATATTCTTCCATATTGCGTTTAAAATGAAACATATAAAGGAGAGAACAAACTGGTATTTATATGCCATCACAAAATGATCGAAGAGGAGATCTTCACACTTTAACTTACTATTGATTGGCTAATAAAACTATACATTTTAGTAATGATTTTAACTGCTAAGAACTCTTTTAATGTGCTTGTAGCAATTATACAATGTATTGTTTCAGACAGAAAGTAACCTGAGAGAGGATCGGAGGTTCTTCTTGGACATGTTCACTCGAAGACCACCACTGCGGGATGACTCCAAGTCGTGTACTTGCAGTAAGTTACGGTTACATGGTACGTAACTCTAGTTACGATCCTGCAGGATGACTCCAAGTCGTGTACTTGCAGTAAGTTCCGGTTACATGGTACATAACTCTAGTTACGATCCTACGGGATGACTCCAAGTCGTGTACTTGCAGTAAGTTACGGTTACATGGTACATAACTCTAGTTACGATCCTGCGGGATGACTCCAAGTCATGTACTTGCAGTAAGTTACGGTTACATGGTACATAACTCTAGTTACGATCCTGCGGGATGACTCCAAGTCGTGTACTTGCAGTAAGTTACGGTTACATGGTACATAACTCTAGTTACGATCCTGCAGGATGACTCCAAGTCGTGTACTTGCTGTAAGTTACGGTTACATGGTACATAACTCTAGTTACGATCCTGCAGGATGACTCCAAGTCGTGAACTTGCAGTACGTTAAGGTTACATGGTACATAACTCTAGTTACGATCCTGCAGGATGATTCCAAGTCGTGTACTTGCAGTAAGTTAAGGTTACATGGTACATAACTCTAGTTACGATCCTGCAGGATGACTCCAAGTCGTGTACTTGCTGTAAGTTACGGTTACATGGTACATAACTCTAGTTACGATCCTGCAGGATGACTCCAAGTCGTGAACTTGCAGTACGTTAAGGTTACATGGTACATAACTCTAGTTACGATCCTGCAGGATGACTCCAAGTCGTGTACTTGCAGTAAGTTAAGGTTACATGGTACATAACTCTAGTTACGATCCTGCAGGATGACTCCAAGTCGTGTACTTGCAGTAAGTTAAGGTTACATGGTACATAACTCTAGTTACGATCCTGCAGGATGACTCCAAGTCGTGTACTTGCTGTAAGTTACGGTTACATGGTACATAACTCTAGTTACGATCCTGCAGGATGACTCCAAGTCGTGAACTTGCAGTACGTTAAGGTTACATGGTACATAACTCTAGTTACGATCCTGCAGGATGACTCCAAGTCGTGTACTTGCAGTAAGTTACGGTTACATGGTACATAACTCTAGTTACGATCCTGCAGGATGACTCCAAGTCGTGAACTTGCAGTACGTTAAGGTTACATGGTACATAACTCTAGTTACGATCCTGCAGGATGACTCCAAGTCGTGTACTTGCAGTAAGTTACGGTTACATGGTACATAACTCTAGTTACGATCCTGCAGGATGACTCCAAGTCGTGAACTTGCAGTACGTTAAGGTTACATTGTACATAACTCTAGTTACGATCCTGCGGGATGACTCCAAGTCGTGAACTTGCAGTACGTTAAGGTTACATTGTACATAACTCTAGTTACGACCCTGCAAATAAATTATAATTAACTAACCAACATTATTTGAAGTTTTTCCAGTAGCCTATTTCATTTACTTGACTGATCTGATAACAATATAAAATTGTAAATTAAAACTTTATATTATTAATATCATTAATTTTGGAGTACAAGTGGTTGATTTCGTTGCTTCAAAGTTAGGAATGTTTGTACATACTTCATACGTAGACTTGTCATAACTTCACCATAGGTCCAATAACGTCTTTTACCTGCAAGACACCTCTCACAAATATCTTAAACATCTGGAAATATCACAGATTAACAAAATTAAGACAGTAAACATAACAAGTTATGAGTACCACTAGTTCTATAATCCTGGATCAAGGACATTAAGGACATTAAAGACAACTAACTCGTGTCTAGGCTCTACTAGTTCATATGCAACCCCTTTTGGCCATAACGTCCTCTAGAAACAGATTTTTATAAATAGTCTATTAAGAAAATTTGGTTAATCATAATCGATAAACGATTTTATTGCTTTTATCTATTGTTATTATGAGGTGGGTAAGATAAATTCTGCTCCTAGACGTCGGTTTCCTGAAGGTAATAAAATTATTGTTTGAGGTAATGTAGATAAATGTATTATATGAACAAAAACCTATTGCTAAATATTTAAATAATGTTAACATTAGAAGTATGTTGTCTATATAAATTTTAGTGTAGATAGTGAAGATACTATCTATTTCTTACGTTCCGTGTGTTCAATATATCTGGTGCAACAAATAAATTGGAATATTACACTCATTTTTTCTAACATGATTATTTTACCATTCAAGATCGTATGTTTTAGGGGCTGTCAAAATGCTAACTTCTATTGTTTTTCAGCTTGTGGAGAGAGGAACGTGGATGGTAGAATAGTGGGTGGGGAGCCTACCATAAGCAATGAGTTTCCGTGGATCGTCAGGTTGTCGTATTTCAACCGGTTCTACTGTGGAGGAATGTTGATCAACGACAGATACGTTCTCACAGCTGCTCACTGCATCAAAGGGTAAGATCATTGCAAAAGTATGTAATGTAGATAAGAATAGAGTTTAGTAGATTGTTATATAGATTTTTTATGGTCTGTAGATTGTTGAATATTTTATTGGTGATATTGGCCTAATGTTAATTGTTTAGTTTTATAAATATGGAGTTTTTTTGGTCGGGATATTGTTGAAAATTTTAGTTGTGACATGTTTCTTTGTTAGTGGTTTAATTTTGTAAATATGGAGTTTTTTATGGTCTGTGGTATGTTGAAAATTTTAATTGTAACATTTGTCTGGTGATAATTTGGTTTGTGGTCCAGTGTTGGTTGAAAACTATTTCTAGGGTCTTATGTCTATTGAGTATTTTAAAATTTACTAATTAGAAGAAGAGAGAAATCGAGAGAAAAGAAGTTAGGGTAGAGATGAGAATAGAGGCTGGGACCCCCATAAGCAATGAGTTTCCGTGGATAGTGAAGTTGTCGCATTTCAACGGATTCTACTGTGGAAGAATGTTGATGAACGACAGATACGTTTTCACAACTTCTCGCTGCATCAAAGTGTAAAGTTATCGCAAAGGTATGTCTTGTAGATGAGAATAAAAGTTGGGGAAGCCATAATAGTGACTAAACAAAAAACATTTTTTTTCTGTTGTATCGAATAGAATACCTAAATATTTTATGTCACAGCAAAATACAAGTGGTTAATGAAACATTTATGATTATGACAAGCTAACTAGCACTGATCTGTGTGGATTCTAATATTTATTCTTGAAGTTTTCAAATTATTGCGGTAGTCTTAATTGAATTTATTTTAATACAATTACTTAAAATAAACTTCCTTGTTTTAAACCATAAAGTTGTTCATAGCTATCGCCTGTAATATTTGCTATAGAAGTACATACTTTCGGGGGTTGTCCAGTTGCACCGGTGGTCAGGGATTAGTCCTAATTACTGTGTCCAGTTAGACCGTTGATCATATAATAGTCCTAATTACTGTATCCAGTTGCACTGGCGGAGGGATTAGTCCTAATTACTGTGTCCAGTTAGACCGTTGATCATATAATAGTCCTAATTACTGTGTCCAGTTGCACCGGCGGTCAAGGATTAATCCTAATTACTGTGTCCAGTTAGACCGTTGATCATATAATAGTCCTAATTACTGTGTCCAGTTGCACCGGCGGTCAGGGATTAATCCTAATTACTGTGTCTAGTTAGACCGTTGATCATATAATAGTCCTAATTACTGTATCCAGTTGCACTGGCGGAGGGATTAGTCCTAATTAATGTGTCCAGTTGCACCGGCGGTCAGGGAGTCCGGAACACTGTGTCCAGGTGCACCGGCAGTCAGGGTTTGGTCCTAATTACTGAGTCCAGTTGCACCGGCGGTCAGGGAGACCTAAACACTGTGTAGAGTTGCACCGGTGGTCAGGGATTAGTCTTAATTACTGTGCCCAGTTGCACCGGCGGTCAGGTATTAGTCCTAAGTACTGTGCCCAGTTGCAGTGGCGGTCAGGGATTTGTCAAAATTACTGTGTCCAGTTGCACCGGTGGTTAGGGATTATTCCTAATTACTGTGTCCAGTTGCACCGGCGGTCAGGGGTTAGTCCTAATTACTGTGTCCAGTTGCACCAGCGGTCAGGGATTAGTCCTAATTACTGTGTCCAGTTGCACCGGCGGTCAGGGAGTCCTAAACACTGTGTCCAGTTCCACCGGTGGTCAGGGTTTAGTCCTAATTACTGTGTCCAGTTGCACCGGCAGTCAGGGAGACCTAAACACTGTGCAGAGTTGCACCAGCAGTCAGGGAGTCCTGAACACTGTGTAGAGTTGCACCGGCGGTCAGGGTTTAGTCCTAATTACTGTGTCCAGTTGCACAGACAGTCAGGGAGACCTAAACACTGTGTAGAGTTGCACCGGCGGTCAGGGTTTAGTCCTAATTACTGAGTCCAGTTGCACCTGCGGTCAGGGAGACCTAAACACTGTGTAGAGTTGCACCGGCGGTCAGGGTTTAGTCCTAATTACTGTGCCCAGTTGCACCGGCGGTCAGGGATTAGTCAAAATTACTGTGCCCAGTTGCACCGGCGGTCAGGGATTAGTCCTAATTACTATTCCCAGTTGCAGTGGCGGTCAGGGATTAGTCAAAATTACTGTGTCCAGTTGCACCGGTGGTTAGGGATTATTCCTAATTACTGTGTCCAGTTGCACTGGCGGTCAGGGGTTAGTCCTAATTACTGTGCCCAGTTACAGTGACGGTCAGGGATTAGTCCTAATTACTGGGCTCAGTTGCATTAGCGGTTAGGGATTAGTCCTAATTACTGTGCCCAGTTGCACCGGCGGTCAGGCATTATTCCTAATTACTAAGCCCAGTTGCACCGGCGTTTAGGGATTAGTCCTAATTACTGTGCCCAGTTGCAGTGGCGGTCAGGGATTAGTCAAAATTACTGTGTCCAGTTGCACCGGTGGTTAGGGATTATTCCTAATTACTGTGTCCAGTTGCACCGGCGGTCAGGGTTAGTCCTAATTACTGTGTCCAGTTGCACCGGCGGTCAGGGATTAGTCCTAATTACTGTGCCCAGTTGCACCGGCGGTTAGGGATTAGTCCTAATTACTGTGTCCAGTTGCACCGGCGGTCAGGGAGACCTAAACACTGTGTAGAATTGCACTAGCAGTCAAGGTTTAGTCCTTATTACTGAGTCCAGTTGCACCGGCGGTCAGGGAGACCTAACCACCGTGTAGAGTTGCACCAGCAGTCAGGGAGTCCTGAACACTGTGTAGAGTTGCACCGGCGGTCAGGGTTTAGTCCTAATTACTGTGTCCAGTTTCACCGGCGGTCAGGGAGACCTAAACACTGTGTAGAGTTGCACCGGCGGTCAGGGGTTAGTCCTAATTACTGTGCCCAGTTGCAGTGACGGTCAGGGATTAGTCCTAATTACTCGGCCCTGTTGTATTGGCGGTTAGGGATTAGTCCTAATTACTGTGCCCAGTTGCACCGGCGGTCAGGGATTATTCCTAATTACTGTGCCCAGTTGTACCGGCGGTCAGGGATTAGTCCTAATTACTGTGCCCAGTTGCACCGGCGGTCAGGGATTAGTCCTAATTACTATTCCCAGTTGCAGTGGCGGTCAGGGATTAGTCAAAATTACTGTGTCCAGTTGCACCGGTGGTTATGGATTATTCCTAATTACTGTGTCCAGTTGGACCAGCGGTCAGGGGTTAGTCCTAATTACTGTGTCCAGTTGCACTGGCGATCAGGGATTAGTCCTAATTCCTGTGCCCAGTTGCACCGGCGGTCAGGGATTAGTCCTAATTTCTGTGTCCAGTTGCACCGGTGGTTAGGGATTATTCCTAATTACTGTGTCCAGTTGCACTGGCGGTCAGGGGTTAGTCCTAATTACTTTGCCCAGTTGCAGTGACGGTCAGGGATTAGTCCTAATTACTGGGCCCAGTTGCATTAGCGGTTAGGGATTAGTCCTAATTACTGTGCCCAGTTGCACCGGCGGTCAGGCATTATTCCTAATTACTGTGCCCAGTTGCACTGGCGGTCAGGGATTAGTCAAAATTACTGTGTCCAGTTGCACCGGTGGTTAGGGATTATTCCAAATTACTGTGTCCAGTTGCACTGGCGGTCAGGGGTTAGTCCTAATTACTGTGTCCAGTTGCACCGGCGGTCAGGGATTAGTCCTATTTACTGTGCCCAGTTGCACCGGCGGTTAGGGATTAGTCCTAATTACTGTGCCCAGTTGCACCGACGGTCAGACATTATTCCTAATTACTGTGCCCAGTTGCAGTGGCGGTCAGGGATTAGTCAAAATTACTGTGTCCAGTTGCACCGGTGGTTAGGGATTATTCCTAATTACTGTGTCCAGTTGCACTGGCGGTCAGGGGTTAGTCCTGATTACTGTGTCCAGTTGCACCGGCGGTCAGGGATTAGTCCTAATTACTGTGCCCAGTTGCACCGGCGGTTAGGGATTAGTCCTAATTACTGTGTCCAGTTGCACCGGCGGTCAGGGAGACCTAAACACTGTGTAGAGTTGCACCAGCGGTCAGGGTTTAGTCCTAATTACTGAGTCCAGTTGCACCGGCGGTCAGGGAGACCTAAACACTGTGTAGAGTTGCACAGGCGGTTAGGGAAACCTAAACACTGTGTAGAGTTGCAGCGGCGGTCAGGGTTTAGTCCTAATTACTGAGTCCAGTTGCACCTGCGGTCAGGGAGACCTAAACACTGTGTAGAGTTGCACCGGTGGTCAGGGATTAGTCCTAATTACTGTGCCCAGTTGCACCGGTGGTCAGGGATTAGTCAAAATTACTGTGCCCAGTTGCCTCAGCGGTCAGGGATTAGTCCTAATTACTATTCCCAGTTGCAGTGGCGGTCAGGGATTAGTCAAAATTACTGTGTCCAGTTGCACCGACGGTCAGGGATTAGTCCTAATTACTGGGCCCAGTTGGATTGGCGGTTAGGGATTAGTCCTAATTACTGTGCCCAGTTGCACCGGCGGTCAGGGATTATTCCTAATTACTGTGCCCAGTTGCACCGGCGGTCAGGGATTAGTCCTAATTACTGTGCCCAGTTGCACCGGCGGTCAGGGATTAGTCAAAATTACTGTGCCCAGTTGCACCGGTGGTCAGGGATTATTCCTACTTACTATTCCCAGTTGCAGTGGCGGTCAGGGATTAGTCAAAATTACTTTGTCCAGTTGCACCGGTGGTTAGGGATTATTCCTAATTACTGTGCCCAGTTGCAACGGTGGTCAGGGATTATTCCTAATTACTGTGTCCAGTTGCACCGGTGGTCAGGCATTAGTCCTAATTACTGTGCCCAGTTGCAGTGACGGTCAGGGATTATTCCTAATTACTGTACCCAGTTGCACCGGCGGTCAGGGTTCAGTCCTAATTACTGTGCCCAGTTGCAGTGGCGGTCAGGGATTAGTCAAAATTTCTGTGTCCAGTTGCACCAGTGGTTAGGGATTATTCCTAATTACTGTGTCCAGTTGCACCGGCGGTCAGGGGTTAGTCCTAATTACTGTGTCCAGTTGCACCGGCGATCAGGGATTAGTCCTAATTCCTGTGCCCAGTTGCACCGGCGGTCAGGGATTAGTGCTAATTACTGTGTCCAGTTGCACCGGCGGTCAGGGATTAGTGCTAATTACTGTGTCCAGTTGCACTGGCGGTCAGGGAGTCCTAAACACTGTGTCCAGTTGCACCAGCAGTCAGGGAGTCCTGAACACTGTCTCCAGTTCCACCGGCGGTCAAGGTTTAGTCCTAATTACTGTGTCCATTTGCACCGGTGGTCAGGGATTAGTCCTAATTCCTGTGCCCAGTTGCACCGGCGGTCAGGGATTAGTGCTAATTACCGTGTCCAGTTGCACCGGCGGTCAGGGAGTCCTAAACACTGTGTCCAGTTGCACCAGCAGTCAGGGATTAGTCCTAATTACTGTCTATTTGCACCGGCGGTCAGGGATTAGTCTTAATTACTGTGTCTATTTGCACCGGCGGTCAGGGATTAGTCCTAATTACTGTGTCTATTTGCACCAGCGGTCAGGGATTAGTCCTAATTACTGTGTCCAGTTGCACCGGCGGTCAGGGATTAGTCCTAATTACTGTGTCCAGTTGCACTGGCGGTCAGGGATTAGTCCTAATTACCGTGTCCAGTTGCACTGGCTGTCATTTGGAGCCCTGTGGAGCAGTGTCCAGTTGCACTGGCGGTCATTTGGGGCCATGTGGAACAGTGTCCAGTTGCACCGGTGGTCATTTAGAGCCCTTTGGACTAGTGTCCAGTTGCACCGGGCCAGGGTCAGTTTAAATCGACGTAATGTAACAGATTGTTTATTTACGTTACAAATGTATTAATTTGTTAGCAAATACATTAATGTAGTAGCATGCATAACGACATATCTTACACAGTATTAAAGGAAATAGAATAATGAATTATTTCTTTAGTTTCAATATATTAATAATATTGTTTTGTACAGTATTTAGAGAAAAATGTTTTCAATTCATTTCAATAACTTTCTAATTATTTTTGTGCTTTAAAAATGTATTGGTTTACATTGTTTGGATCTACTATTATTATTTATAAAATTCATTACATGAAACTTCATTTTTGATTGATCTTTTTATCTTTATAAACTTGATTTTTTTATTTGAAATCACCTCTTCCTGTCTCTTCAGTATTATCACTAATTTTTTTTATAAATCACGTTTTCGCTAAATACATTTTTGTTAAAAAAGTAAACTTGACTAGAAATGTCAATTAATGTGACAAGTATTACAGTTAAAATTATTATGATAGACTAAAGAAATGAGAGTGTAGCTTTTAAAGGTTTACGTTATCGCCATGTTTACCAGAAAAAATTAAAATCTGCTGTAAACCTCTCTTATAAGAACTACATACGGCTATCCTTTGGTTTGGTAATCATTATAAAAAAATATCTTTGTTTTAGAAAGTTGTACTATTGAATTTAAATCTTGTTCAAAATTAACTCTGAGTGAATTCTACTTTGTTATCGGCAACCATCATGTACACCAATCACACATCAGTGCATGTCATTGTTTCATTGAAGTGAACTTTTTGTTGAATTTCTGTCATTGGTAAAGAAAATTCCGGGATAGAAGTGTCGTATCTGGGAGAGAGGCTTAAGCAATCTACCTGAAGAAGACCCAGATATGACCGCCGGTGCAAATGGACATGCTAGAGACAGAAATTTATTTCGACCCTCTTAAATTCCTTCAACCGCCACGCCGGTGCAACTAGACATCAGCCCATATTTCCTACCTTTAAAATAACTCTGAAACGCAACATAATTCCAACATTTGTTCATTTTCACAAAGATATTTCATAATTCACAAGATCAAAAGCCTTGTAAAATTCATGCCTGATACTGGCCGAGTGTTACTGGCTCAGTCACCCATATACATACAGAGGCACTGGCCTGTCCATCCACCCGTATACGTAGAGTGGTACTAGCACACCCACTCACCCGTAAACTTACAGTGGTACTGGTTCACCCACTCACCCATACAGGTACAGTGATACTGGCCCACCCATCTACCCATACAGGTACAATGCATGCAAAAAATGTGTTTGCATGCAAGCCACTATAGATATCAAAAGTCATAACTGCTAAGAGATCAATGGTAGATTTACCTTGAATAAAACCAAATTGAGTTTTAGTAATTATTGCATTTATCAGTTAAATATTTAGTAAGTTGGTCGTTAGTATACATTCTAACATTTTTATGGTAAAGGAAATCGCTCATATTGGCCTTTATGAGTTAAAATCTTTAATATTACCTTTTTTATAAATATGCCTAATAACAGTTACCTTAATATCTGTTAATATATCCGTGTAGATACTGTAATTCTTTTGGTCAGATAATTTTAAATCATTGTCGAATTGTTAACATTTATTGGCCTGATGCCATCTGGGCCAGCTTCGAACGTTACATTATTTTGTTAAGTATTCGTAAAAGTAAATTGTCATCTATTGGTTTAGGATACACTAACTTTGCTCCCTCGTTACAGATTTTTTAGGATACACAACTTCGCTCCCTCGTTACAGTTGGTTTCTAAGACCATTTGTAATATTTTTAAATTTCTGCCCAGGAATTTCTGTAATTATATTTCGAGTAACATCATAGACATTACCATTAAAATTATAAGACAATGTAAAAATGTCATCATCACTCGCAATGTTGATAGTATCTACTAATGTAGGCTTAATCTTTTTATTAATAGCTTGGTTAATGATACTCCTGGATTTTGTTATTTTAGTAAACCACTTTGTACTCTTCATGTATTGTACCTTTTTTAGTCCACATTATATTCAATAATACTAATTTAATTTCAATGGTGATCAATAGGTAAATATTTAATTTGTTCAAGAAACTTACTTCAAAATAAATGTACTTAAACAGTATGATGAAACAACGGCATGTTTAGCTACACAAATACAAACATTGAAAGTCAGTTTGAGACAAGTGCAAATAGTAGCATTAAATAAAGTTCATACCAACTATCTAGGTGATTTAAAATAATAGTATGTATGTATTGTAATACAATGTCGATTGTCATAAACAATAAATACACATCATGTATGTATGTACGGTATTACAATGTGGATTGTCATAACCAATAAATGCACATCATAGTATGTATGTACTGTATTACAATGTGGATTGTCATAACCAATAAATACACATCATAGTATGTATGTACTGTATTACAATGTGGATTGTCATAACCAATAAATACCCATCATGTATGTATGTACGGTATTACAATGTGGTTAGTCATAACCAATAAATACACATCATGTATGTATGTACGGTATTACAATGTGGATTGTCATAACCAATAAATACCCATCATGTATGTATGTACGGTATTACAATGTGGATTGTCATAACCAATAAATACACATCATAGTATGTATGTACTGTATTACAATGTGATTAGTCATAACCAATAAATACACATCATGTATGTATGTACGGTATTACAATGTGGATTGTCATAACCAATAAATACACATCATAGTATGTATGTACTGTATTACAATGTGGTTAATCATAACCAATAAATACACATCATAGTACGAATGTACTGTATTACTATGTGGATTGTCATAACCAATAAATACACATCATAGTATGTATGTACTGTATTACAATGTGGTTAGTCATAACCAATAAATACACATCATAGTACGAATGTACTGTATTACTATGTGGATTGTCATAACCAATAAATACACATCATAGTACGAATGTACTGTATTACTATGTGGATTGTCATAACCAATAAATACACATCATAGTATGTATGTACTGTATTACAATGTGGTTAGTCATAACCAATAAATACACATCATGTATGTATGTACGGTATTACAATGTGGATTGTCATAACCAATAAATACACATCATAGTATGTATGTACTGTATTACAATGTGGTTAGTCATAACCAATAAATACACATCATAGTACGAATGTACTGTATTACTATGTGGATTGTCATAACCAATAAATACACATCATGTATGTATGTACGGTATTACAGTGTGGATTGTCATAACCAATAAATACACATCATGTATGTATGTACGGTATTACAATGTGGATTGTCATAACCAATAAATGCACATCATAGTATGTATGTAGTGTATTACAATGTGGATTGTCATAACCAATAAATGCACATCATGTATGTATGTACTGTATTACAATGTGGATTGTCATAACCAATAAATGCACATCATAGTATGTATGTACTGTATTACAATGTGGATTGTCATAACCAATAAATGCACATCATAGTATGTATGTACTGTATTACAATGTGGATTGTCATAACCAATAAATGCACATCATAGTATGTATGTACTGTATTACAATGTGGATTGTCATAACCAATAAATGCACATCATAGTATGTATGTACTGTATTACAATGTGGATTGTCATAACCAATAAATACACATCATAGTATGTATGTACTGTATTACTATGTGGATTGTCATAACCAATAAATACACAATACGAATGTACTGTATTACAATGTGGATTGTCATAACCAATAAATAAACATCATAGTATGTATGTATTGTATTACTATGTGGATTGTCATAACCAATAAATACACATAATAATATTTATGTACTGTATTACAATGTGGATTGTTATAACCAATAAATACATATCTTAGTACGAATGTACTGTATTACAATGTGGATTGTCATAACCAATAAATACACATCATAGTATGTATGTACTCTATTACAATGTGGATTGTTATAACCAATAAATACACATCATTGTACGAATGTACTGTATTACAATGTGGATTGTCATAACCAATAAATACACATCATAGTATGTATGTACTGTATTACAATGTGGATTGTCATAACCAATAAATACACATCATAATATATATGTACTGTATTACAATGTGGATTGTTATAACCAATAAATACATATCTTAGTACGAACGTACTGTATTACAATGTGGATTGTCATAACCAATAAATACACATCATAGTATGTATGTACTGTATTACAATGTGGATTGTTATAACCAATAATTACACATCATTGTACGAATGTACTGTATTACAATGTGGATTGTCATAACCAATAAATACACATCATAGTATTTATGTACTGTATTACAATGTGGATTGTCATAACCAATAAATACACATCATAGTATGTATGTACTGTATTACAATGTGGTTAGTCATAACCAATAAATACACACTATAGTATGTAAGTACTGTATTACAATGTGTATTGTCATAAACAATAAATACACATCATAGTATGTATGTACTGTATTACAATGTGGTTAGTCATAACCAATAAATACACATCATAGTACGAATGTACGGTATTACAATGTGGATTGTTATAACCAATAAATACACATCATAGTATGTATGTACTGTATTACAATTTGGTTAGTCATAACCAATAAATACACATCATAGTATGTATGTATTGTATTACAATGTGGTTAGTCATAACCAATAAATACACATCATTGTATGTATATACTGTATTACAATGTGGATTGTCATAACCAATAAATACACATCATAGTATGTATGTACTGTATTACAATGTGGATTGTCATAACCAATAAATGCACATCATAGTATGTATGTACTGTGTTACAATGTAGATTGTCATAACCAATAAATACACACCATAGTATGTATGTACAATATTACAATGTGGTTAGTCATAACCAATAAATACACATCATAGTATGTAAGTACTGTATTACAATGTGGACTGTTATAACCAATAAATACACATCATAATATGTATGTACTGTATTACAATGTGGATTGTCATAATCAATAAATACACACCATAGGATGTATGTACTGTATTACTATGTGGATTGTCATAACCAATAAATACACATCATAATATTTATGTACTGTATTACAATGTGGATTGTTATAACCAATAAATACATATCTTAGTACGAATGTACTGTATTACAATGTGGATTGTCATAACCAATAAATACACATCATAGTATGTATGTACTCTATTACAATGTGGATTGTTATAACCAATAAATACACATCATTGTACGAATGTACTGTATTACAATGTGGATTGTCATAACCAATAAATACACATCATAGTATGTATGTACTGTATTACAATGTGGATTGTCATAACCAATAAATACACATCATAATATATATGTACTGTATTACAATGTGGATTGTTATAACCAATAAATACATATCTTAGTACGAATGTACTGTATTACAATGTGGATTGTCATAACCAATAAATACACATCATAGTATGTATGTACTGTATTACAATGTGGATTGTTATAACCAATAATTACATATCATTGTACGAATGTACTGTATTACAATGTGGATTGTCATAACCAATAAATACACATCATAGTATGTATGTACTGTATTACAATGTGGATTGTCATAACCAATAAATACACATCATAGTATGTATGTACTGTATTATAATGTGGTTAATCATAACCAATAAATACACACTATAGTATGTAAGTACTGTATTACAATGTGTATTGTCATAAACAATAAATACACATCATAGTATGTATGTACTGTATTACAATGTGGTTAGTCATAACCAATAAATACACATCATAGTACGAATGTACGGTATTACAATGTGGATTGTTATAACCAATAAATACACATCATAGTATGTATGTACTGTATTACAATTTGGTTAGTCATAACCAATAAATACACATCATAGTATGTATGTACTGTATTACAATGTGGTTAGTCATAACCAATAAATACACATCAATTTATGTATATACTGTATTACAATGTGGATTGTCATAACCAATAAATACACATCATAGTATCTATGTACTGTATTACAATGTGGATTGTCATAACCAATAAATGCACATCATAGTATGTATGTACTGTGTTACAATGTAGATTGTCATAACCAATAAATACACATCATAGTATGTATGTACTGTATTACAATGTGGATTGTCATAACCAATAAATACACATCATAGTATGTATGTACTGTATTACAATGTGGATTGTCATAACCAATAAATACACATCATAGTATGTATGTACTGTATTACAATGTGGATTGTCATAACCAATAAATACACATCATAGTATGTATGTACTGTATTACAATGTGGATTGTCATAACCAATAAATGCACATCATAGTATGTATGTACTGTGTTACAATGTAGATTGTCATAACCAATAAATACACATCATAGTATGTATGTACTGTATTACAATGTGGATTGTCATAACCAATAAATACACATCATAGTATGTATGTACTGTATTACAATGTGGTTAGTCATAACCAATAAATACACATCATAGTACGAATGTACGGTATTACAATGTGGATTGTTATAACCAATAAATACACATCATAGTATGTATGTACTGTATTACAATTTGGTTAGTCATAACCAATAAATACACATCATAGTATGTATGTACTGTATTACAATGTGGTTAGTCATAACCAATAAATACACATCAATTTATGTATATACTGTATTACAATGTGGATTGTCATAACCAATAAATACACATCATAGTATCTATGTACTGTATTACAATGTGGATTGTCATAACCAATAAATGCACATCATAGTATGTATGTACTGTGTTACAATGTAGATTGTCATAACCAATAAATACACATCATAGTATGTATGTACTGTATTACAATGTGGATTGTCATAACCAATAAATACACATCATAGTATGTATGTACTGTATTACAATGTGGATTGTCATAACCAATAAATACACATCATAGTATGTATGTACTGTATTACAATGTGGATTGTCATAACCAATAAATACACATCATAGTATGTATGTACTGTATTACAATGTGGATTGTCATAACCAATAAATACACATCATAGTATGTATGTACTGTATTACAATGTGAATTGTCATAACCAATAAATACACATCATAGTATGTATGTACTGTATTACAATGTGGTTAGTCATAACCAATAAATACACATCATAGTACGAATGTACTGTATTACAATGTGGATTGTTATAACCAATAAATACACATCATAGTACGTATGTACTGTATTACAATGTGGTTAGTCATAACCAATAAATACACATCATAGTACGAATGTACTGTATTACAATGTGGATTGTTATAACCAATAAATACACATCATAGTACGTATGTACTGTATTACAATGTGGTTAGTCATAACCAATAAATACACATCATAGTATGTATGTACTGTATTACAATGTGGATTGTTATAACCAATAAATACACATCATAGTATGTATGTACTGTATTACAATGTGGATTGTCATAACCAATAAATACACATCATAGTATGTATGTACTGTATTACAATGTGGATTGTCATAACCAATAAATACACATCATAGTATGTATGTACTGTATTAAAATGTGGTTAGTCATAACCAATAAATACACATCATAGTACGAATGTACGGTATTACAATGTGGATTGTCATAACCAATAAATAAACCTAGTTTTACGATATCAATTTATATAATTGTATTTACTTTTAAAACTACCTTCTTTGTTGTTGC
This sequence comes from Stictocephala bisonia, assembly GCA_035578905.1. Lineage (NCBI taxonomy): Eukaryota > Metazoa > Arthropoda > Insecta > Hemiptera > Membracidae > Stictocephala > Stictocephala bisonia. The sequence continues at coordinate 769,859 of JAQJVL010000308.1, forward strand.
ATTGTACGTGCGTGGGTGGGTGAGAGGTTCAGATCATTAACTGTGATTTCTTGGTCGTCTTGCACAGGTTCATGTGGTTCATGATCAAGGTGACCTTCGGTGAACATGACCGCTGTGACAAAAACGCCAAACCCGAAACACGGTTCGTGCTTCGTGCCATTTCCGGAGACTTCAGCTACCTCAACTTCGACCACGACATCGCTCTATTACGGCTTAACGACAAGGTTCCCATCACTGAAACCATCCGCCCTATCTGCCTACCCACCGACACTAGTAAGTTAAATAAAACGTCCTATCCCATAATAAGTAACTGCTTAATATTATTAAGAAGCATGGATTTTTTAAGTTATTTACTGATTATACTGAGATCAGATAAATTAATTTATGATGAGTCAATTTTATTGCTATATATATTAAACATGAAGCGTTACTAGACAAATTACAATATTGAATAATTATATAACATTATCTCCTTAGAAAATGTTAAGATAGAAAGTCAAATTTCTGTAGATTGATTAAAAGATGACATTATATGATTTATAATTTTCCCTGAAAATTAAATGTGTACAATATATTCTTTTTAATAGGCTTGACTTCTTTTTTTTATTACTTAACTAAAGCTGATTTTGCTCTCGAGCGGACTTCAATGGTGACCTCAGATTTAGTTCTGAGACACTTGGAAAATAGTTTTTGGTAAGTGAGGACATTGACTTGCCTCAACACACTTGTAACCTCATATGAATGGCAAGTAAACATGAGTGTAAACGTTGCTGAAGGAATTCTATATGGTAATAATTATCTACCAACTATAACCAATTTAGACCCCCACAGTTAAAATACTAGGTATGTTTATAAAATTCCCAATTAGCATTCGACTTTTTTTTAATGTGGCTTGCGTCAGTTTTGCTATGTTCAATTACAAAGCTCCTAAACAAAGAACATGTTCAATTAAAAAGCTCCTAAGTAAAGAACAAACAAAATAGTTTTTGGAAGTCCGTATTTGCAATGCCGGCCACTAATTAAAATAAAATTGGTTTTATCAGGGCGAACAAAAAATTTTTTAAATTGTACGCTATGGTTAGATGCTTAGAAAGTTGGTTTAACCAGTTCCAAATGAGAGTACACTATAATAACTTTATCACTGTATTCCAAGAGACACACATTAAAGCACTAGAAAAGCTCTCCCAAGCTTGTAATAAATTATAGGTGGCCGGTTACACCTCTTGGTTACACGTACACTTCGTTACAGAGGACATTTCGTTACACTTTTGGAGTAAACCCTCTAATGATCTCATTTCACAAACGGCCCCTCCGATGACCACCCAGGTACACTACCTGAATTTCTAATTCCAACCTGTACATAAGGCCCTTCTATGCACTGGCAGGTGCTGCACGTAGCAGACCACTATGATTTGGTATGTCGATTGAGTCAAATGGGCATATTTATTTTCGACTTTACAAGAAAAAAACTGTTGAATTAGTCATTTAACATTTTTTAATGTAAAATTTACCCGTTTAAATATATAATTGTTTTTACAAAACCAACAATCAGCCAATTAATACGGATATTTCATCAGGTGAAAATAAAATGCTGTTTATGTAGATTTACATTCAATATACATTTAATTCTCTTAACACTTAACTTAAGCCTGGAAACACTGTTTTTATTTATTTATCATAACATATAATTTAGAAATATGTAGCTATAACATAAAACTTCACATATGCAATATTAATTGTCTATATAAGTTCAAAAAGTAATACTAGATTGAATTAATTTAAAAACATTTTTAATTTTTATAATTTAAGTTTTAAATTAAATCATAACAATGACAATTTCACTAAACACTCAAATTACTACATCTCATATATTTTTATTTCTTAGACTTCACATTTTTACATTTTGATATTCTTAAAAAATTGAGATGAGAGAATTTATCTGCTGAAATGACGATTTCATAATAGCTGCCGAATCATAAAATGAAAACACGCAATTCAACTCTTCAACCTCATTATCTAAAACCGTGTAATACCTCACTCTCTACGTTACAAAGACTATGTCATTAATGTTCTAAAACATATAATAAATAAAGCATTGTACAGTATAATGCTTTTATTAAAGTTGTTAGTTTCTATTATGCTTCTGTCTTATGCAATTTTTTGGACAGCCTGTATGTGCACGCCGTATGTGCACTTCGCTGGAGACCAAATGGATGGTGCATTTTTTTAAAATTTGGTGTGAAAGTGCATTTAGCCAATATCTCCGTGCCATTTTTTCACTTTTTTGAAGTTTTTTTTTTTTTTGGGGGGCAAAACACTTATTACGGAAATGGAATAGTTCAAAAACGGCTCTACAGATTTTGATAAAAATGTTCAGGAAAGATGTGAAATAAAATTTAAAATATCTAAAAAAAACCGCATGTCTCTAACTTGACTATCTAAAAAAAATATGACAAAAAAAGTATTTTGGAATCAAACTGGTCATTTTCAAAGGTTTGATATTTTAGTGTTTAATATGGGGGAAGTATGCGCCAATTATTTGGAACCATTTATTTAATTAGACCTAAGAAAATTAAGAGTGATCACTTCTTCCTAATAAATTAAACAAAATATTAATCAAATGTCTGCACAACAGAACAAATAAATATATAATTTTTGTAACCTAATTTAACCAGACGGTATTATGGCTGGTAGGTTCTACATTCATGGAACTAAAAATCTTTCTCGCCTCTTTCTCTAACCGCGTGGAATGGATCGTTGTGTATTCCGCCTAAAAAATGGAACTCCCTGAAGGTCAAAATTCCTTTAGTAAGAAAAATATTCTTACATACCGTATCTTGCAGAATTATATGGCAAGTGTATTTTGGTACAATGTTTATTAATTAAGTAGTGGAAGGCTTGAGGTTGGCTTCTGATCCACCCAGTGGCTGGACGAGCAAGGCCCAACTCAGGTAGCCGGCCCCAATAAGAAGAAGAAGAAGAAAAGAAAAAAGGGGGAGGAACAATTACAGCGTAGCATTTGAAAATAGTCGATGTGCGCATTCACGTCAAGGTCAATCATGAGCAATTACGTCATCCACACCTGTCATGCTATAGTCCGAATAAAATAACTTTGGTACTGGCGGAACGGCCACGCGCCGCTGGTCTGAAATAAAACTAAAAATAAGTAAGCAATAATTTTCAAACTAATTGTATACTGTCCACCATATTATATTCTCTAAGACAAAATTATGCTGGAGATTTTGCTTGAACTAATTTGTTTTTTATTGTGATATTTGTGTTTAAGAACACGTTTTTATGAGTGATATTGCGCGTGAGTCGTCTTTAACCTGTCACTGTAGCGAGAATAATAATAGTAAACTTATTTCTTGTGGATGGATGACAGTTTGATTCATTGTGATTAGTTTGGTATGAGACTCATTTAGTAATTCAAACGAACTAATGATAAATTAACTTTTTTGCAAACTCGGTAACCATAAACTAGACAAAACTTCTTTAAACCTAAATGAATTGTGTTATTTAAGTGATACTACAATCATACTCTCGCATTAAATAAAATTTTCTTGGACTAGGAAGAAGGATTCAGTAGTTTTCAAAACGAGATTGTCAACAACGGTGTACCACACGCGCAGTGTACAGTCACTGACTCAGCCTCTTCATAAGTCCTTATTGTCAATTAATAATAGAATATTAACTAAAACCTTAAAGGGCTTAAATATTAGAGTTGCAATAAACACTGATAATTATATATTGACTGAATCCTATAACATTATTGTCACATGTAAATAAAAAAACTTGTAATAGTTCTAAAACTATATATCTGTTATGAACATAAACTGATGATTAAAGCACTGTTAAATCGATTAAGAACTGAACACGAACACACATCAAAGTCTAAAGTCAACTTAAATAACCCTATTTCTTACTGGAGAAACATTTCTTATCTGGAAATATCGTCGAAACGCTTGGACTTAATATACTGTCTAGACTTTTCTTTAAGCAGAGTACTTACGCGTCCGACACAGCCTCGAGGTAAACGAATTTTGAGTTTACTTCATTAACTCTTCATTATTTTTCTGCATGTTTTATTAGTGCCACAGTATTATTTTAGTAATGAATAAATAACAGTTAATGTTTGTTTAAAGAAATTTTTTCTAGCATTTGTCATTTCCGAGTTTGCAAGGGTTTAAAAAAAATTAATTTTTCATTAGTTCGTTTGAATTATTAAATGAGTCTCATACCAAACTAATCACAATGAATCAAACTGTCATCCATCCACAAGAAATAAGTTTACTATTATTATTCTCGCTACAGTGACTGGTTAAAGACGACTCACGCTCAGTTTCACTCTTAAAACGTGTTCTTAAACACAAATATCACTATAAAAAGCAAATTAGCTCAAGCAAAATCTCCAACATAATTTTTTCTTAAAGAATATAACATGGTGGACACTATAAAATTAGTTTGAAAATTATTGCTTAGTTATTTTAAGTTTAGCAACAAATCAAAACTCAGAGTTTTTTCATTTCAGACCAGCGGCGCGAGGTCGTTCCGCCAGTACCAAAGTTATTTTATTCGGACTATAATATCTGGTCTGTGCAGCTGTTTCATCAAATCAGTATGATTAGTCAGTAATGTGTTCTGGCTAAATTTTCTTAATAAGGACCAAATATGACACGTAGTGTTTAAATTTGTTATAATATATAGGTATGTTGAATTAATTATATCAAAATGGAATTTAGAGTTAAATTTGAGAGGGGGAATTCCCAAAAGGATGGTAGGACTCAGTCATGAGTTCCGAGTTGCCCGAAGGAGATCTCTATCTTGAAACCGAGAGCCGAATATACCCAAAGATGCGCCTAGTTTTAAAGTAATAAAAAAAATTGCCACCAAGTGCGCTGCAACACCCACATTTGTTATAGTGCATATATAAAACAATGCATTTGTTATAGTATAATAAGGGAATGAAGAGGAGAATTTGGGTAGCAGGAAATTCTGTGTGAAATTAGTGGAGGGAAAATTCCCACAGGGCTGGTACTACTAGTCACGTAACCCGACATTGGTCGCCATCTTGAATCCGAGAGTGGAAGATACCCAAAGATGCGCTTTGTTTTAAATTAGTTAAATGTTTTGCCACGAAGTGTGCTGCAACACCGACATTTGTTATTGTTAGTATATAAAATAATGCATTTGTTATAGTATAAAAAGGGAATGAAGAGGGAAATTTGGGTAGAAAGGAATTTTGTGAGAAATTAGTTGAGGAAAAATTCCCATAGGGTTGGTAGTACTGAGTCATGTGACCCGAAGATGCACGAAAGGTGGCCGCCATCTTGGATCTAAGAGGGAATATACCTAAAATTGTGTTTAGTTTTAAAGTACTTAAAACTGTTGCTACCAGGTGCGCTGCAACACCCACATTTTTCATAGTGTATATATAAAATAATGCATTTTTATAGTATAAACAGGAAATGAAGAGGGAAATTTGAGACTTTTGAGGGAATTTAGTGGAGGGAAATTCCCACAGGGGTGGTAGGAATGGTAGGACTAAGTCATGTGACCTCCGCCATCTTGGAAAACCGCAGAAAAGTGAGCCTTGTACTCTTAGTTTTTCCCTACTGGTGATAGCCCTCGAATAAAGGTATATTTAATGATGTCCCGTTTTCCTGAACCTTCTTAACAATCAATTCTGGATCAGGATTCCTATTAGACAATTAACTCAGATCACATAGAACAATATCAAGTACAGCTTTCAGTAACAAGTGGAAACCTCTCACTAGGCAACAGACTTGTTTCACTAAGAATAAGATTTATCTCCGCTCTAACGGAAGCAATCAGTTATTTGAACTTACTTGGCCATTAAAAAATGTGGTTTGCTAAATCAATTCTGAATAGGATTTTACATATGCTAAATATGGAAGTTGAAGCGGAATAAAATTTAGAGTAGTTAATCCGTAATTACTGTCTATAGCATGATTCTTGTGTTAATATTGACAAATGGAACAGTATTGAGGAGCAAGCAGCGGAAATATCAAGTAATTTGGACTCAGATTTGTAATAGCACACATTTTTTAATTTGTTTAGTTATATTTTAATAATTAGCATGTATACATTGAACTTAATTTTTTATCAAATGAGGATATCTGTAATTAACCTTTCCCCTGAGCAAAAAAATATACGTAATTGGTTATTGCCTTGCTCCAAATTTTGAATAGTTCGAGCAGTCATTTGGGATTGTTCATTAATTTGGAGTTTTCTCTTTAGTATCAACAAGCAATCCTCGTTTTTTGAAAGGATTGTGCTCATTGTGTTTATCTCAAAACATAACATTCTTCTAGATCACTTCGAAATTGTTGACTATTCGAAGGATAAAAAATTGATTTCGAATTCACTTCCTATTACACTAAATGTTTGTATTTTTTTCTAATTTTGGCAGAAAACAAGTACGTGGGAACCAAAGCCATAGCAACCGGGTGGGGCACCCTTGTGGAGGATGGGAAGCCGGCGTGTATCTTGCAGGAAGTCGAGTTACCTGTCATGAGCAATGCTGATTGTAAGAAGACCAACTACAGCGAGCAAATGATCTCTGACAACATGATGTGTGCTGGCTATCTCGATGGCAAGAAGGACTCTTGTCAGGTGACTAATTCTCAGGACAACAATTTGCATTAAGTCATTATGTATATTCGAGGTTGGATTTTACAATTTTTAACAATAAGCTTACAAAATGTTATTTTAGTGGTATAATTTTATAAGACCGTATCAAAAACTAAATGTTGTGATATTTCAGAACATTTGTACATACATTGCAGAACTTAATAATTCTTCTTTAAAATGTTCTCTCTTGTCTTTTCATTTTGTGGTCTAACAGATTGGGTGTACATGTTTCTTCAACTGCACGTATGTGCGAGTAATTAATATTGAATCCCTAGTAAAATTGAAAAAAAAATTAAAATAATTAAGACAATGTGTTACGTCACACAATACGTTATTAATAATTACTTTAAAAAGATAATTAATTTTTGATATCTTTTGTAAAGACCTTCTACGATTAATACAAAAAGTTTCGTCACCTCAAGTTGCATCAGATTTCAGACCTATCAGTATCTTGCCAGCGTTGTCAAAATGCCTCGAACGGTTAGTCCACCGTCAGATGTCATCGTTTATGGAGAGTGCTGGATTATTGTCCAATTTCCAATCTGGATTCCGTTCAAGATTCAGTACTTCCACTGCCCTTCTTAAAATTACTGACGATGTCCGCTCTGCTATTGATAAGTCCCTACTTACCATCTTGACCCTATTTGATTTCTCCAAAGCTTTCGACTGCGTTTACTATCCCCTTCTTTATATAAAAATGCTCTCTGGTGGTTTTTCTGATGGTTGTATTGAATGGGTCAGGTCGTACTTGACGGACCGTCGGCAGTGTGTAAAGGCAGACAACAGAAAATCTGACTGGGAACTGGTGACTAGAGGTGTGCCCCAGGGTTCTGTGCTTGGGCCACCCTTATTCTTACTCTACATTAACGATGTCACTACTGTTATCAATTTCTGCGAATTTCACTTATACGCTGACGACCTACAAATATATACTCCCTTCACTCTGAAAGACTTGCCTACTGCCGTAACTAACATTAACTGTGATATCCAGTCTATCACAAATTGGGCTGTCAAGCATGGCTTAAAGCTCAATGAGGCCAAAACCCAAACAATATTGTTGGGCTCTACTAGACTCACTTCTAACATTGACCTGACAAATATACCAAAACTCAAACTTAACAATACAGAATTACCGTTTTGTGACAAAGTTAAAAACCTAGGACTTATTATGAATAAATATTTGAACTGGACTGATCAAGTAGCTGTAATGTGTAATAGAGTTTTTGCTGCTATACACACTTTGAAAAGATCTGCCATGTTTTTCCCTCTCAATGTCAAGGTGTTGTTAGTAAAGACTCTAGTTTTCACGCACTTTAATTATTGTGATACTGTAATCAATGACATGTCTGTTGAGCTCACGGAAAGATTACAGCGTGCCCAAAACTACTGTATCAGATTTATTTTCAACCTGAGGCGAAGGGATCATGTTACTCCATTTTTCTACCAATTATCCATCTTAAAGTTAAACAATCTTCGACAATTCCATATCCTGATATTGTTGCACAGTATTCTTCAAACCCAAATTTCTAATTATCAGTCAGAGCAGTTTGTTTATCTGTCACAAGTTGTTGTGCGTAAAACAAGACGTGGTGAGTCAATGTTAGCTATCCCAGTTCACCGCACCACCACTTTCAACAAATGATTTATTGTCTCCGCGTGCAGGCTCTGGAATGCTCTGCCTGATAATATCAGATCCATCGATAAGCGCACTCGGTTTGGGGCGGAGGTGAGGTGCTATCTGTTGCGGGCCTAGCGGGAGTAGTGGTTGGTGTCGCTGTGGCTTGGTGGTGGCGGTAATGAGTGATTGTGCCGAATGAATGTAGGTTTGAATAAATGTTATGAATATCTGTAGTTTTCTTTGAGATAGTCGAAATATTTTTAAGTTTAAATATAATGTTTCACATTTTTTGACTTTATATGTTTTACTTCGTACATTGCAATTTCTATTTTGTATTTCGTTGTAAATTGTTATTTATATTTGAAAATATCTTATTATGTATGATGAGGTTAAGTGATAGAGAGGGCTTTGCAGCCCTAACTTCGCCTCTTGAATATAAATAAAGACGCATTTCATTTCATTTCATTTCATTTCATTTCATTTCATTTCATTTCATTTCATTTCATTTCATTTCATTTCATTTCATTTCATTTCATTTCATTTCATTTCATTTCATTTCATTTCATTTCATTTCATTTCATTTCATTTCATTTCATTTCATTTCATTTCATTTCATTTCATTTCATTATTAAAGTGTTGTACGACGAATAAGTGTTTTATTTCTTGAAATAATGTACAATGAAAACGTAATAAATGCTAGTATGACTTAAATTTCCAATACAATGTACAAGTAAGTAAAAGGCTCCGCAGCCAAGCGAAATGTACAAGATATTTCTATAAGGTATGCAAAAATATTTTGCAGTGACTCTGAGGATTCCTATTCAAAAACATTAGCTCCACATTTATTCCAATTAGGTACAGAGAAAAACAAAAGACTGCTGATGAAGTATTGTTACTTCGTTTCCCATTCGCTGCTAACAAAAAAATTGTAAAACTGACCCACCACCCTGAAAAATATTATTGCATAAAAACTTACCTTTAGGTGAGGTAATCTGAAGTAGATGGTAGATAAATCCATCCCAGCTGTTTTTTTTTTTTTTTTTTTTTTTTTTTTTTTTTTTTTTTTTTAGTTTTGGGGTTTCAAAATTTTGGGTCAGTACTGACCCACCAGGAATACGGCAGAGTTCAAAAATTATATTTGTCACTTACACATATTTAAAGTTCAAAACAGTAATATATATATATACACTAACTGATAATAAACTAATACATTTTAATATTTACTAGGCCATATTTACAATATATACAACGAGCAAAGTGAATGTTTCTTTACGCATGGTACTTTTCATAGCAGGGAACTTTCCCAGTCACTTTCTCCGGCACTATTGTTGTCATCACTAGAGCCGCCATTTTCGGCGCCTAAACTGCTACCACTACTGCTCTCATTTTTAGGTTCTTGCCTTGAACAACTGGCCATAATAAAACAACAAAACACTATCACTATACACAACAAAACATACTATAACACTACGACACTAATCTACAAAACACTAAGGCTATAAAGTATGAAAAAGAAATCCGAGCACGGAACCAATGGATTACATGTTACTACGTATGGTTCTAACCACGCTGAAACATTCAACAAGTTCAACGACCTGACGCTAACCTCAGACTGGATCAATAACAAAAGGTTGTGGTGGTGGGACAGTACTGACCCACCCGCAGCGAATGTGTTTATGTATTGCACTTTAAAGACACCCTTCCATTTTCATTGAAACTCTTTACTATTTAATATTTAATTTCAGTGAAAATATTCACATAATACTTTCTTTTTATTATATTTGCCTGACCAAAAATTAGAATTTTAGCACGTAATTTAGCTATAAGTGAAATGAAGAAAAACTTTAATTTGGCTATAGTTTAATAAATTTTAACTCCCTTAATCAACTTTTAAGTTCCTAATAATAATAAAAAACATTGTATAAAGTAAAACGTCTAAAATATAATCACTATAAATCATTTAACAGTCATTAACAAGAATTCTTTCAGACACGTTAAGCTTTAACAAATATTTAATGTTATTTGTTGGTAAAATTTGTAACCATTGTTAATTGATGTACAGGCAGTTATTTGTTAAATATATTTCTAATCCTTGTTTTTGGTGAATATGTAAAACACGTTCACTGCTGACCTAAACTAATAACCTATCACCAGAAGCTGAATTTTTTTAACTTTTAACTTACCTTATAGTACTGTTAACACTACTAGGCATGTAAAAAGTTGTTTCTGGTCTATTTTCACTTCCGGTGTGACGTCATTGTTTGTGGTGTGGATCCGCACCATGCGCACCGGCCATTGTCACACGCACACGGTCCACTGTCACATGCGCACTTACACAGAGTTGGCACTAGTTTATTGCAGCTAATAATGTTTTTTACATTTCTTAATAAACTAATATTTACAAATTATACATGTTTCACTTTTATAGCGTTTTATTTACATGTCTTGATGAAAGTCATCAAAACATTTCATAGGGCAGAGTCCGGGTTTGTCAGGGCAAGCAGTACACGTATATGTGGTATATTTAATTTTCCCTAGTCTGTAATATGATCTGCATTTCTTTCGTCTCCTGTCACCCTTTTTATCCCTGTCTTCAAATTGAGTCAGTTTGTGATTTATTGACTTTCTTCTAGGTGGGGTCAAGTTTGGTAACAGTGGTAGTTTTGGTGGAAGTGGTGAATGAATTAGCTCTGTTCTAAATTCATATAGGGGCATTTTCTTTCCATCTTTTTGCATGTTATAAAATACCAGGCATTGTTAGTAGTCATTTGAAGCACATGAATAAATACTTTTTTGTACCATCTGATAGTTTTCCGCTCACATGGATAGTAACTTAGCTTCTGATCTCCACGATCTACACCTTTCATGTGAGCATTATAGAAAACTATAGGTTTGGGTTTGTTTTTCTCTTCACCTCTTTTGTTTATAACCTGCACCATTTCATTTTCAAATTCAGTACTGATGTATGTAACCACTCGCTTGTCCTTCCACTTACCAATGACAACACCCTCAGCGTACTGACAAGTAGTCTCTCCTTTTTTAATTTTTGCGCCTATGACAGCTGGGGGATTGTTTTTTCTATTAGCCCGTAAGGTACCAGTACAATAAGTTTTATTTGATAATAGTTTGCTGGCAAGATAAAAACTATTATAAAAATTATCCATGTATAAGGAGTGACCATTACCAAGAAAACCTCTCATTAGGTTCATGACTACATTTGATGCGTGTCCTTTCCCCCAAGGACGTCGTCCCTGCCAGAATATACAATAAATTTCAATGTCATTCCCTCTGGTTCACTCAATGTATAAAGTTTTATTCCATAGCGATTCCTTTTGCCTTTGATATACTGGCGGAACAAAAGGCGACCCCGCCATAATATCATTTCCTCATCTAGGGACAGCTCTTTGGAAGGATAATAAATGCTCATTATTGTATTATTGAAAGTGTCAACTAGTTCCCTGATTTTTATGAGTCTATCATCATTATTAGGAGCGTTAGCACTGTAATTCAGACATCTTAAAATTATCAAAAATCGATCTCTAGACATGTACTCTCTAAAACAGGGAAAGTTGTACAGCCTACTGGTTTTCCAGTAATCCTGCAAACGGTTGAGTTTTATAAAGCCCATTAGTAATAGAAGGCTTATAAATATTTTAAACTCCTCAATTGTTAAATCTTTTCAGCGTGTAATTCTGGAACCTTCTTTTGTAGAAGGAGAACAGAAAAGCTCTAAGGCATACCTATTTGTGTGTCCAACAATACGTTCTATCATAAATTCCTCATCAAAAAGAAGATTGAACCAATCTATAGGAGAATTTTGGCCTGGTACAGGTACTTTCAACCCAGTATTACCAATAAATCATATATTACGCATACCTGCAGTCTGGTTACTCCATATTATGTTATGTTCACAAAGACTCTCATCACTATCCTCGTCCTCAGATCCCGTTATATCACTACTACTGTCACTATAATTGTCAGGGTCATCATCGCTAAGGTTAACCTCAAATGAATCACTAGGGCCTGCGGCCATATTTGTTCATAAAACAATACAATTGGTAATAAAATAAACACTAATAACTAATATTTACACAAAAATTACAAGTATACTACACTAGGCTAAAAACTCATAACTGTACGAAAAAATTAAATCGCTAGCTACGAACGAACGGTAAAAATTTGTTCAACTGAATGTTTTAAGCAAGCTCACAATGAATCCTCTGTCTGTGGGCAATGCTCGGCGCACACTAAACAAATAACATGAGTCATCCAATTTGGCGCGGATCCGCACCAAGTGCATGCTCAGAACAGGCAGCAGGGTGCGGATCCGCACCATCAGCAGCGAACGTGTTGAGAACGAGTTGGCAATTTATAACTGTAAGCTCAATGCTGTAAACAGTTGAATGGTAATCAAGGATTACAATTAATTATATGTTCTTTGTGTTCAGGGTGATAGTGGCGGACCACTCATAAGGGAGAGGCCTGACAAGAGATATGAGCTGATTGGTGAGTGTTCGTTGAAACATTCATACATAATGTTTGTCTTATATTCACTGCGGGTATCTATTTTAGGTCCAAATTTCCACCATTAGTTTGAAAACTACTTTTTATTCATTTTATATTGAAAATTTTTAATTTAAAACATAAACTCTCACTAATGATTGTGTTATAGGTGTAGTGTCATGGGGCAATGGATGTGCGAGGCCTGGATATCCAGGAATCTACACTCGTGTCACACGTTATCTGGATTGGATAAAAAGCAACTCCGCCGAGGGGTGTTGGTGTGATGACACCCCTAAGGATGAAGACAAGCCTCAAAAACCATCCAAGAAACCGGTGAAGCCGACAACCACTCAGAAGCCCCAGAAAACAACTACGGAGACGGCACAGACATCAGCGTCAGCAACAACGTCTTCAGCAGACCTGGTGCCAATATCAACGTCGGAGTTGATAGAAACACCGCTGAGTCAACAATCGACACCAAAACCACAATCAGGAACAATGCCTAAGCCGGAAATGGAATCAGGATCACAACTACTTGAAAACAATATCGCAATAAATGTATCAAATGAAACAATCCAAAATGTTACTCAGCAGCGGCAAGAAAAGACAAAAAATGAAATTGAAAACAACTCCACATTTCTAATGAACAGTTCTTCTAATAAACTCAGTTGATTCTTTAAAAAATATGAAAATAAAAGGGAGGCATACTATATACTATGCAAAAGAAAGAGACAATTTAGAACATTGATGAGTTATTTAAATTTAAATAACTGTAATCAAGAACAGATTGATGTATAATTTCAATGGTAAAACAATATAAAAAGAATAAATAAGAATAATTAAACATACACAGGCTTTATACTGATATTAAACATACATAGGCTTTAGACTGATATTAAACATACACAGGCTTTAGACTGATATTAAACATACACAGGCTTTAGACTGATATTAAACATACACAGGCTTTATACTGATATTAAACATACATAGGCTTTAGACTGATATTAAACATACACAGGCTTTAGACTGATATTAAACATACACAGGCTTTAGACTGATATTAAACATACACAGGCTTTAGACTGATATTAAACATACACAGGCTTTAGACTGATATTAAACATACACAGGCTTTAGACTGATATTAAACATACACAGGCTTTAGACTGATATTAAACATACACAGGCTTTAGACTGATATTAAACATACACAGGCTTTAGACTGATATTAAACATACACAGGCTTTAGACTGATATTAAACATACACAGGCTTTAGACTGATATTAAACATACACAGGCTTTAGACTGATATTAAACATACACAGGCTTTAGACTGATATTAAACATACACAGGCTTTAGACTGATATTAAACATACACAGGCTTTAGACTGATATTAAACATACACAGGCTTTAGACTGATATTAAACATACACAGGCTTTAGACTGATATTAAACATACACAGGCTTTAGACTGATATTAAACATACATAGGCTTTAGACTGATATTAAACATACACAGGCTTTAGACTGATATCTTTAGTATGTGAGTTGTAAAGACTTCAACAGATTTCAAAGTGTTTTTTGTAGAAGTTTTCAAATAGCTGTATTTATAAACATGTAAATATTAAAAATAATTGTTATGCTGTAATCACAACGCAAATTAATTCGTATTTGAAGTACCTATAATATAGCTATTTTTATGACATTATAAAATTACTGGAAAGTAACATTGAACATGGAAAGTATTAATAATATATGTGTAGTTCGTGGACTGATCTGTAGAGGTTACAATAAATTGTACGGCAAAGTTGTTAAATATAATATAATTTTTTCGAATTATCAGAAGACTTGACAACATTTATAGTTAGTTAACTGGGAAAGAAGATAATAATTAAAATTTTGTTTGGGTTTTCTAACTGTCTTGGCACCTGGAATTATTACCAGTTAATTACTAGGCAGTCTAATTTAGTAAGATTCTAATAAATCAAATAACGCAACATAAAATACTTTTAAAAATATGTTCCAGTAACCAATTAACAAAATTCATTCTAAACGAAGATTTTTCATTTACATTTTAATTCATATCCAACAAATAAGTTTTAATATGTAACACCTGTCCATTGATAACACATAGGTAATGATATTTGTAAAAATTGTAAAAGTTATGTTTATTTTTAAAGAGACTAATTTATTTCGTTTATTTGTATTTTAAAAGTACGTAGAAGTCTCCTACTTTGTTTGGGAATTCTAAATAAATACATAATAAGTAGTATAATATTGTAGTATGGTATAGTAATTTGATAATTCGCCTTAAAATACCAACAACGTTGTGTCGGCGTCTCATATGTAAGAATGTAAGACAATATTATCTACAACTATTTTATACGCATATAAATATAATTACAGTGCGTGCGTGTGTGTGGGTCAATACTCATGACTGTGTGTGTAAGGGTGGGTAGGTAGTTCAATATTCATGACTGTGTGTATGGGTGGGTGGGCCAATACCACCATATGTGAAGGAGATGGGAGGTGTCGGGAGGATGTACAGCACGGGATATAAGAGCCACCGGCTACCTCTCTGGTGGCGTACTTCCTCCGGGAGGTGAGTTCAAGATGCACTGAGTATATTTCTGCATCTTGCAGAAAGTAAAGGTATAGATATGACTCTTTACTTCCCCGGCTCCATCTAAGAAATGTATTAAATCAAGCCAAAAATATTTGTGACTGCATTCAGTGACTTGCAAGGTATGCATCAGTCAGGTCCAGTCAGATTATCAAACGTCACGTTCCAAACGCAAGTATCTCTGTGCACTTCCAACCTCTTCTGTTTATCTGGCCGATGTAGTGGCTGAACATGTCGTGACCCATCCATTCGACATATATCAGTCAGGTCTAGTTGGATGATAAAATATCACGTTCCAAACGTAAGTATCTCTGTGCACTCCCAACATGTCCTGTTTCTCTGGCCGATGTAGTGGCTGAACATGTCGTGACCCATTCATTCGTCATACAATCGGTCAGGTCCAGTCAGATGATCAAACATCACGTGCCAGACGTAAGCATTTCTGTGTACTCCAAACCTGTCCTGTTTGTTTGGTCGATGTAGTGGCTGAACATATCGTGACCCATTCATTCGACATACAATCGGTCAGGTCCAGTCAGATGATCAAACATCACGTGCCAGACGTAAGCATTTCTGTGTACTCCAAACCTGTCCTGTTTGTTTGGTCGATGTAGTGGCTGAACATATCGTGACCCATTCATTCGACATACAATCGGTCAGGTCCAGTCAGATGATCAAACATCACGTGCCAGACGTAAGCATTTCTGTGTACTCCAAACCTGTCCTGTTTGTTTGGTCGATGTAGTGGCTGAACATGTCGTGACCCATTCATTCGACATACAATCGGTCAGGTCCAGTCAGATGATCAAACATCACGTGCCAGACGTAAGCATTTCTGTGTACTCCAAACCTGTCCTGTTTGTTTGGTCGATGTAGTGGCTGAACATGTCATGACCCAGCCATTCGACATACAATCGGTCAGGTCCAGTCAGATGATCAAACATCACGTGCCAGACGTACGTATCTCTGAGTACTCCCAATGTGTCCTATTTATGTGGCCGATGTATAGTGAGAGTAAAACATGTCGTGACCCATTCATTCGACATACAATCGGTCAGATCCAGTCAGATGATCAAACATCACGTGCCAGACGTAAGCATTTCTGTGTACTCCAAACCTGTCCTGTTTGTTTGGTCGATGTAGTGGCTGAACATGTCATGACCCAGCCATTCGACATACAATCGGTCAGGTCCAGTCAGATGATCAAACATCACGTGCCAGACGTACGTATCTCTGAGTACTCCCAATGTGTCCTATTTATGTGGCCGATGTATAGTGAGAGTAAAACATGTCGTAACCCATCCTTTCTTCATACAATCGGTGATTTGTTAGGTAATTATATTTTGATATTTGATTTACATAGAACTCAAAATGAATTATACGATTGAAAATGGTCTTCCTATGTCAGTTAGGAATGTTACAAAAATAGTTGCATTAATAGTTTTGAAATGTTAGATCCTAATTTTGGCAACGAGGTAAAATTCCATGTTTATCTGTAAGGCATTACGTAGGAAAACTGAATTGGTTGTAAAACTGGAGATTAGGTCCGTGACTTCCACCTGGATCATGTCATAGGTGGCACACTCCAAGAGGAAGACACCTGGAACCATGTAGTTGAGTGTGTCTCGAGGGGGAACGAATTATGTAGAGGACGTAAAAGCCCTGCTTTCGAAAAAGGTTTAATATCTAACTCTGTACTCAGTATTTGACATATTGGCAATATTTTTTAAAATGTCTGAAGGTTATTAACTGAGTTGTTACAGAAAATGTGACCCATTGTTACACTTACGTATTACTATTTTGCAACGTTGTAAAAAAACGTACGAATTTTTATCGTTCAATTCATTACAGTTGACTTATTTATACCTGGATCTACTTATTGATTGAATCTGCTTCCGTTTATAGGCAGAATCCTATAAACACAAACACTATTACCAATATTATTGTGAAATGGACAATGTCTGGTACAAGTGGCAACAAGAATTCTTTGACATAGGCTACCTGCCCACAGATTCCTGAGAGTTTAGATTTTCTCTCACATATGTCACCTTATATATTAATCACATAGTATTAAATAAAAATATTAACGAACAAATTTTAAATTTTACTTTCAATATAGTAGTAACATTTTTTAAAGGACACTAAATAATTAATAGTTTGAAGGAGCTACTAAGTTTTAACACTTTAATGATAGACTAATCGTAAAAAAGTAGTACCAGCACACTACTAACCATTATAATAATATTCGACAATGAACCGTTCCGTTTTATCATAACTTATATAATACAACTAAAAGAGGTATGGCCAAGGTCGTCAATTGAGTACATTTTAAATTTAATTTAATTCCATAAAACGCTTCAATATAATATTAGTTCAAGATCACCAAGTAAAACCTTTAAAAATTATTAAATATTAGTTAAAGACTATGCCCATCTGACTGAATATTTAAAAAATGTTATTGAAAAACAGCCTAAAGACAAAAATTAGTGCTGGTATAGACGACTTCGAGAATAAACCTATTACAAAAAATAAATAAAATAAACTAAAAGGAATTTATCCAAACCATGTTTATTAACTTTATTCGTATTGAATAATAGAGTTAAATCCGAACAGTATAAAAAAATGTCGAGTTCTAACAATGTTAAAGGTTATATTACCAAATATACCAGACAGAAGTAATAATTAAGACTTATTTTTTTTATCAGATCACTTAGCTGGAGTTTAGCAATTTTAAAAATAAATATTTAGGTTGACTTGCCTCCGTGTAAACCTCAATCACCACCACACGTTTACGTATGGGTGGTGGGTGGGTCACTGTTTAATACTCGAAATGGAACACTATCATATTTGGACAAGAGCTCACATACTACGTTGATGAAAGTGCATCCCCATTTCTCAATGGTGATCTGTATGCTGCGGCCTGCACTATCGCCAGATTTGAACTCTATAGAAAAGTTGGAGATTTTCTGAAGATAGAAATCAGATCTCGTGGTGTTACCCCTGACAACTGTGAAGAGCTTCAACAGGCTGTTATCGAAGAATGGGGTCGCATTCCTCAAGAAGCAGTTCTGGACAATATAAACGCTATGCCAAAAAGATGAGAGGAAGTACATAAGTAGGAGAGTCCACTTATGTTATACCCCAACTAGGGTATAACACAGTAATTATCTGCACCATTTATTATATAGTATTTTTTTTAGTTATTACATAGTATTTAATTTGATTTGTTTAGTAGTTTTATTAAAAAGTACCCTAAGTGTACACATACTTCCTATTCCTCTATTATGCCATTCAGAGGAAACTTCACAAAAAGGCAAAAGAAGCCACAGGGCAAGTATGAAACGTAAAAGAATTAAATCATCACTAAAAATGTAATTATTCCACTTCGAGTGTTGAGTAGTGTATATAGTGTAAGATTTTATGAATGGATGGGGGGTCATGACCACCATAATTGTATGAGTAGGTCATTAACCACCACACATATATGGATGGCTAGGTGGGTCATCATCACTGCAAGTGTATGATGGGTGTGTGGTTGTGTCATCACTACCGAACGTGTATGAGTGGGCGCGTGGGTTTGCTTCTTATCATAAGAACTCTATCTATCATTTGTTTGGGGTTTTATTAATTTATATTTGTTATGTTTACGACGGTCCTTTGTTAAATATGTCACGGTGTGTTATCGTTGAGACGAGTACAGTGAATGACGAACTTTGAAGAAGCTTGTGAAAGATAAAAGAGAGTTGTATCCATTGGCAGCAACAGCAATAGAAATACAATCTTATGTTGATTATCTGTTATTAGGTACAACATATGTTGAAGACGGAGTAAAATTAAGGTAAGAAACTGTTGCTTTATTAGAAAAAAGAAGGTTTGAACTGCGAAGACGGAAATCTAACTGTCCTGAACTAATATGGATACATTACCAGAAGAGCATAAAGAAAACCCTTTGTATTTTCAGGACATAGAAAATGCAGTATTCAGTTTGTTAGGCATTCTAATGGGTATCTGAATTAGACAGTTTAAACCTTTCATATAGATACTCAAGAAAAGTACATTACAAAACGGAACATTTTGACCACTGTTGCTGAACATTTTGAATGCAAAAATGCACATGGTGGATTATCACCAATAACCTTTTGGACAAAGTGTATTATTCAACTTCTTTGGAGGGTTGGTAGTTCTGGGCCTGCTTGTTGACAACGCGTGTTATATCGCTCCATGGTTTATTTCAATTTTTTCTTAAATATTAGTGATTACGAGAGTCATAGACTTGATGAAACAGTTTCAGTTTTACTTGAACTGTCGTTTACATCGTAATGTGACCATACAGTGCTCAAACTGCAAGTATTAGATGTGCTGTGGTTTACTATCTAACTAACGAGGAAATAATAATTATAAATCTTTGTTTGTGTTTGATAACAGATTGTTGTATACAAAACGTCATATTGTGCCATAAATAAATCTAGATAAATATAAATATGAAACTTGAAACACACCAATCATTATCTCATTCACATATACATTTATAATATTCATTCAAACCTTCATTCATATCTGGCAATTTCCGTCCCAACTCCGAGCCGAGATTAGCTCTCCCAGTTGTATTGGAGGAACTCCCCCACCGAGTACTTTTGAGTCAAGAAACTCTTCAGTCTGACTTTTAGTGCCTGGGACAATGGAACATTTTTCATTGAGTCAGGTAGCTGTTGATAAACGTAGCACCCTCCTGCGACGGTAAGCGCTTGTATATCGCCGTTCGGTGCTGTCCAATTCTGTAATTGTCCCTGCCTCTGGTTCGGTACGTATGACTTGTATGTTACTACCTCGCATAAGGTGACACTTGGTCATACATAGGAGAGTAGTTTTAAGGATGAAGAGAAAGGGCAGTGTTAGTAATCTCAGCTCAATAAAGGCTGGTTTACATGAATCTCTAGAATTCAGTTTTGATATAATACGTACTGTTTTTTTTTGCAGTCGCAAAATTCGGAGGAATTGAGTGCTTGAGCATCCACCCCATACTGGGATTCCATAGGTAAGGTGGGAATGAATTAGACCAAAGTAGGCTATGAGAAGAACTTGAGTTGGACAAAACGTTGACAGTTTTCTCAGGGCGTAAACACCTGATGAAACCTTGGCACAGACATGGTCCACATGACTAGTCCAGGTCAAACTTCGATCAAAGTATATCCCAAGGAACTTTGCTGACTCAACCTCCCGTAAGATGGTGTTGTCTGCCATTACCACTGTACTATTTACTAAGGCCTCGGGTCTCAAACAGAATTGGAAATAATTTGTTTTTGAACTATTGGTATTTAAATTTAATTTTCTAAAATGTTGGATGCAACTGTTCAAATCTAGACTTACAGACCAGCACACACGACCACGTCGCTCTCGCTACTGACCGCCGCACCTGTTGAAGAACCTAACTCCCATTCACTTATCGCTTTTGTGGAAGAAGCGGTTGCTTCAACGACTCAAACACTTGGCAGCCGAATAATCCACGTTCAAAATTCCAACGTACGCAATAACTTTTTGCCTCGTGCCTTGGCGCAGATTAAGTTATTTATATTCTTTAAATCGTTCTGTACACCATTTTTATATTATATACAATTATTTTACTGATCCAAACAAGAATTCTAATTTAACTTATTATACTGCAAAACAGTTTTTTATACATATATTAATAATTAGAAAAACAAAAATCTAAACAACCTAATAGATAAATATCCTTGATAACGTTATGTTGGAGTGCATGGATGAATGTCCAAGAATGAAAGATATATTGCTGAAGTATGTTTTGAAATTAATAAATTAGAAGCTAATTATCCTACCGGAGACTTGCAGAACCTTACAAGTAAATTAAATGCGCTAATAATGTATTGTGACAAGATTCTTCTAAATAATGAAGAAAAAAACAGCACCCTCGATTTATCACTGAAGGAAACCGCTGCCCTAGTGACTAAATTACAGGTGGAAAGAAAACAGAGGGAGGTAGAAATGAATAAATCATTCTACATACAAGAATCCGAATATGATGAAAGATCAGCTCTAACTAACAAAATAAAAGCATTAAATAACAAAATCAGCGATTTACTAGGAAATGTGACTCATTAACAATGAAAAATACCGCCTTAAAAAAAGAAGTAAAAAATATTAAATTAAAGTATGATTCGGCTATAGAGAGAAATAACACCAAAGTTGAAGCCATATCAAAACTACAATTTGAATTGAAACGTATTAAAAACCTTTGTATCAACTCCAATACTTGTTTCACTTGGGGCGGAAATAAGTGGGTAGAGGACACAACAATAAACGAATACTTTGCTGCCTTCGCAAACTGAATGGGCCGGGATGTTTTGTTCCTTGGTCCATCCGTTACTCTAAACATCAGATTTGCCACTCCAGACACTGTTGCTGACAGTTTGCAGTTTATTTCTTTATCAAAAAGTAGATTTGTTTTCTTATGTATAAGTAACAGTTCGGATGCCAGTAAGGAAGACAACGGCTCTCACTGGAGTTTAATGTTTTTAGATAGAGGAAATAGTAAAGCAAACCATCTTCACTCTATGCAACCTATGTATATAACTTCTGCTCAGGTTCTTGCAAAAAATATGGGAATACAAAACAAAGACTTCTTAGAGATCCCATGCATCCAACAAGCACAATCTTTTGAGTGTGGTATACATGTATTAGCAAATGCTAAATATATAGCAAATCACTATTGCGTGAGCAATAAAACAAGTATACCGTTTGAACAGCGGCTTAATGAAGAAAATGAACATGTCCAACACCCAGGGTCCAATAATAAGGTTACTTCTATACCTATGAAACACACTCAACATAAAAACAAAAGAACGCTCCTACATCCACAGGCTACTATTTGGCTTCAAGATAAAAAAACAAATAGTAAAATAAAAATAGAGCTAGCAGACAGGATTTGGTTAAAGGCGGAAATCAAGGTCTACGGCAGAAGAACAGATTTGAAATACTGGACATACTAGATAGCAATTAACATGATGAATTGTGTTATAATAGCAATAACCATTGCACAGATCATTTTTTTTATTCGACAAAATATGAGGAAAGTAAACAAAATCACGTCGCACTATAAAATGATAATTTTAAATAAAAACAAAAAACAACTGATCAACCTGCACATGAAACCTAGATTGACGGTTGTGAGTGACAGCCAAAGAAGAAGTCTGTCCACCTTTATAGGTTATGAAAATCATGGGAAATATAACATATATGGATTGTGCCAAACTGGTGCACCAATCCAACCCATAATCCACTCAGTCACCAGCTCTGTAGAGTTTGTTACGTTTTCAAAAAAAGACAGTCGTTGTGGTGGGTGGAACGAATAACATCACACAACAAACATGTGCAAATAAGGTAGCATTTTTAAACAACTTTACAAAATATGTTGAAGCTCATATGTCAGTCTTTAAGCTTACAAATCTGATCTTATCGACGGTAACATACAGAAAAGACCTAAGTGCAGACAGTGATACTAATAAACTGATAAGAGACACGTATTTAATGATAAGGAAAATAGCATACGGCCGGCCAGATATCAACATAATTGATCTGTACCTGCCTAAGATCTAGCATCACACTAGACACGGACTTCATATAAACAAGAGAGAAAAATTCATATTTCCCGTGAGATAATAAGATTAAATGGTGCGGACCCCGACGCCCTCGTTGTTCTTCAATCAAAAATATTGCAAGTGGAACCACCCCCAACATTAAAAAGCCGTACTAAAGAAAAAATAACTCACCGAAAACTATTCCTAGCAATTTAATCGTCAACGAAGTTATTGAGGTCATCAAGGCAGATATGTCAGATGTAATCAGTGTTTTTTTATGGAAGGAAGCAAGACTTTATGGATGGAATGCCACCTGGTTCAGTTGTGAGAATGTCGCAGAAGTCTAGCATATGTAAATAGTGAGTTTTTCCTTGACTGGTTGAAAAATCATTTCACCTTTAGGAAACCAGCGGGAAAGGTGATGATTATACTCGATGGTCACACGTCACACACTAGCTGTTTGAAAACCTTAGAATTTACAAAAGAAAATGACATTATTTTAATGAGCCTACCTCCACATACCTCCCATTGGTTGCAGCCTCTCGACCGTTCATTTTCAAGTCATTGAAGAGTTATTTTTATGCTGCCTGCAAAACGTTCATGGTTTACAATCTCATTAGGAAGATTAACCGTCTCCAGTTGGAAAACTTCTCAACACAGCCTCGTCTAAATCATCAAGTGTGGAAAATAGTGCAGGTGGATTCAAGGCATGTGTAATAGTTCCAATAAATCCTGGTGCAATCCCAGACTATGCATATTTGACTGAAAATATGTCTACAACCACGTCTACGAGTAATGCAGAAGCATCAGAGTCAGAAGTCAACCGACCAATTCAAAATCTAGCAGTTCCTGGCACCTCAAAAGGTCATCTTAAAAGTAATAATTCTGCTTTGAATGATGTAACTTCAGAGAGCAGGAGGACTCCTACCAAAGGCCATCCTAACAAGCCTGGGATTTCGAAAGTGACTCAACCTAAACTCATATTTATCAGTGCCTTCAATTGATAAATATATTAATTCAAAGAGGAAGGCTAAGACAGAATCGAAAGTATTAAATTCGGCTGAAAACATTGAAGCTTTGAAACAGAAAGAGGACGAAAGAAAAATAAAACTAGAACAGAAAGAAGAAAGAACGAAAAAATCAATGACAGACCATAGTCAAAAGAAAAACAGAAAGTAGAAAGGAAAGAAAGAAAACTTAAAAATAAAAACCTTGAAAATGACATTGATACCTCTTCCGACGAAGAGCTATGAAATAGCTGACATTGTCGAAGATGACGAAATTTCTACTGATGAGTGGGACGAAAATGAATGTGTTGGATGTGAAGAACTGTATAATGAAACTAATAAGAAAGAAGATTGGGTTTCATGTGTTTCGTGTTCTCGATGGTCACATGAAGGCTGTACAAGATATGAAGATAAATGCGATTAATGTGGCAAAAGAGAATCAATGCGTAAAAAATCAATTCAATGTTAAAAAAAGTATTAAGAAGGAAAAATGTAACTAGGCTATCATATCAAATAAGTTGGATTTCTGTTCAAACTACTCATTTATCTGTCATAAAATACAATTATATTTAACTTTACTTGTCTTTATGTAACCCTGCGTGTAATTAATTAATTTAGCGGTCCGTCTCACCCAGGTCACTGTCACTGGCACGGGCGGATCAATGCCAATGTACGTGTATGGGTGGGTCAATACCACTGTATGTGTATGGGTGGGCAGGTGGGTCAATGCCACTGTACGTGTATGGATGGGTGGGTGGGTTAATGCCACTGTACATGTATGGATGGGCGGGTGAGTCAATGCCACTGTACGTGTAAGGGTGGGCTGGTTCGTCAATTTAAAACATTGACGGTGGTCTCGCCCACAAGGTACGGGTGAGATGGACCTTCATTAATTTTTTAATATAATTAATGACTTTTTTATTTACAATTAATTATACTACTCTAAAAGCATGTCTTATTGAAGTTTATATGACTAAAACAGACTAAAACAATACAAAAGTCAAAACAAAAAAGTTGTATGCTTAAGAAAAAAAGTGGTCCAACTCTCACGGACACCCTAAATATTTAATTATTGGCTGCAACCACGATGTAATAATTTGGTACCGTTATAATCTTCATTTCTTCCATTAAAACAATATATGCCATATGTGCACCTTAAAATTAATTGTATTGGTTAACCTAACATTGGAACGAAACTGTGCTATGTGGGGCCACTCTTGTTTACTATTTTGATAAAGTAGTGATTACAATTTTACTAATAATGTGGTTAGTATATTTAAATAATATATTTAGCACCCACCATACTATATTGAGTAGTTTTTAGTATTACGTGTAAAAAAAGACAATTTATGAATGGTGAGTCGGGCGCACTGCGTGGAGTTCCTTCATAGTGTTACGATACTCCAACAGTACAGTCTTGTACAGCTTACCGTTCGAGGGCGCCCTGCGTGGAGTGCCTCCATAATGTTACGATACTCGAACAATACAGTCTTGTACAGCTTACCGTTCGAGGGCTTAATGCGTGGAGTGCCTCCATAATGTTACCATACTCCAACGATACAGTCTTGTACAGCTTACCGTTCGAGGGCTTAATGCCTTGGAGCGCCTCCATAATGTTACGATACTCCAACAATACAGTCTTGTACAGCTTACCGTTCGATGGCTTAATGCGTGGAGTGCCTCCATAATGTTACCATACTCCAACGACACAGTCTTGTACAGCTTACCGTTCGAAGGCACACTGCGTGTAGTACCTCCATAATGTTACGATACTCCAACAATACAGTCTTGTACAGCTTACCGTTCGAGGGCACACTGCGTGGAGTACCTCCATAATGTTACGATACTCCAACTATACAGTCTTGTACAGCTTACCGTTCGAGGGCTCACTGCGTGGAGTACCTCCATAATGTTACGATACTCCAACTATACAGTCTTGTACAGCTTACCGTTCGAGGGCTCACTGCGTGGAGTACCTCCATAATGTTATGATACTCCAACTATACAGTCTTGTACAGCTTACCGTTCGAGGGCACACTGCGTGTAGTACCTCCATAATGTTACGATACTCCAACTATACAGTCTTGTACAGCTTACCGTTCGAGGGCACACTGCGTAGAGTAACTCCATAATGTTACGATACTCCAACAATACAATCTTGTTCCGCTTACCGTTCGAGGGCTCACTGCGTGGAGTACCTCCATAATGTTACGATACTCCAACTATACAGTCTTGTACAGCTTATCGTTCGAGGGCTCACTGCGTGGAGTACCTCCATAATGTTACGATACTCCAACTATACAGTCTTGTACAGCTTACCGTTCGAGGGCTCACTGCGTGGAGTACCTCCATAATGTTACGATACTCCAACAATACAATCTTGTACCGCTTACCGTTCGAGGGCACACTGCGTGTAGTACCTCCATAATGTTACGATACTCCAACAATACAATCTTGTACCGCTTACCGTTCGAGGGCTCACTGCGTGGAGTACCTCCATAATGTTACGATACTCCAACTATACAGTCTTGTACAGCTTACCGTTCGAGGGCTCAACTCGTGGCTCTCTGTTACTATTACTACTTGGTGTTAAATATTGGTATATAACAATTAGACAACCATTAACTTTAAACATAAGACTGCGGTATAAACTGCTGCCCTACATCGAGGAAGTAACAAAGTTTAGGTTTTATTGTAAGTAATATAATACAACTAATTTAACTCAATGAAGCTCAAAATATTATGAAGTAGGTTAGCAGAATTCACTTTTATTGAATGATATTTAAATTGGTCCGTTTAATTTTTATATAATTTTATTTATTATACAAAATACAGACTGTATGTGTCCGTTTACCTAAACGTTACACCTGTTTCCTACCCGTTAATAGACGTTAATTTTAGTGTTGATTTTTACATTTATAAAATTGCTATCTGTCATTTAGTTACAATTTGGATTGTTAACTAACTCATATTGATTAATAAGAAAACATTTTATGTTTACTTTCTAAATTTAATTGCAATGCAACGTTGGTTGCTTAAAAAATAAAGCTTATGGGGGCGATTATCATTATTATTAAATAATATAATTGTTAGATTAAAAATTTAAATTAATTGAAATCGTTTCATAGCCATTGATCGACAAAGTTGTATTATACATAGCCAATAATGAAATTAGTAAATAAATCATTCTGGAAGCAATCACGATCTGTTTCAGACATCTAGCAACTGTAATAAGAGTCAATACGAGTGCAGAATCAGTATACCTAAAGCAAAAATATCTGTCTTTGTTAGGTAAAATGTTTCTGCCGAGTGACCCACATGTATCTACCTGGTTGTTCACCCCCACATTCCCCATATGCTACCTTCCCTCCCTGTTCGGCAGTCTAACTTTTCCTTCGCGGATTAAAACGCTGCCAGAGGAGCAACCAAATAGGTTGACACTTTTATGACAGTCTGTGCCTGACCTCACGAATCAAACCTCCTACGGTTGTGTCCTAACTTGTCCAGGTAAGATCTTGTCCAGAACCTAAATTCCTGGAAAAAAGTATTAACTCGTCCAGGTGGATTTGAAGTGAAAAGTCTGTTTTGTGGAAGTGAAGTAGTGTTCTATTTAAAGACCATGTGCTGGAAAAGTGATTGTATTTGTTTCTTATGTCTTTTACTAAAACTTCTTCCTGTTTGGTAAATGTAATATTTAGGGCAAGCTGAACATTAATTTAATATATTCCAGAAATATTATATTTGTTTTCATTATTTGTATAATAATTGTGATGTGGTATATTTTTATGCTTTACTTTGTTTCATGTGTAAGTTTATATCCTTATTTAGAAAATATATTATGTAAAAATTTGTTAATATCACCATGATAGGTCATAGGAATGTAGTTATTTTTGTTAATAGTTTATATAAAATATTATTATTTTGACTTCCCCGTGTTTAATATTTATGTTTAATTTTTATAATTTAAGAGGGCTTGTGTTAAACAAAATTTACCAAGCATATAGCAATTTGCAGACTTTTAAATAAAGAAAATTAACTATGTGCTTTAGATGTGTAGTTATAAAATTAAAAATTAAGTTAAGTTCAGAATACTAATAGCTTAAGATGCCAGAGGCAACAGATCTACTAAATTTTAGCAAAGCTAGATATTTGTCAGTAAATAATTCATTGGGTAGAAATTAAGGTATACTCTAATTTATTGGTCTTTGATAAAAATTTAGACCAGTGCTTTTTGTAACAAGTTACTTGGCTACTATTTTACGACGTTTTAAAAAATATTTACAACATTTTTAAAGTAATTTTTGGAATATATATTTTTCAACGACACTATGGATCATACTTTAAAACTCTTTAGTATAAATATTACCTGTATGGCTGTATAGCTACATACACATGTGCCAAAAAAATGTAGATCTGTATCTGTAATAGTTTCTGAGAAAAATATAACTTTATAGAAAATGGGATGAAACATACTTTACAATAAATAAACTTATACCTAATAACATAAAAGTAATATTGCCAACAATTATGATTCCCTGTCGTGTATGTTGAGTACGAGCTTACACGGCAGCCCCACCTTTAACTAAAGTGGGCGCGCAGTCCTGGCTAGCGCTAACAATTTTAGGTTAAAAAGTTGAATTGGTTATTTTGATAATAACCTTAATAAATATTTATTTTTGTAATATCATATTTATATATAGAGTATAAAGAGTATTTTTTGTTTTGTTTAAATAGCACTATAAAAAATAGAATTTCGAGTTACAATCTGTTGGTCACTTTAACACTAATACTCTAACAAAAAGCACGTCGGTCGAGTTTGGAATTTTATTTCTTATAATTTCAAGAAGACTTTAATGAAATTGTTAAATTTATTATTGAATTTAAATTTTAAATGTTTATAAGTGCTAAACAGTAGCTAGTAGGCAAGTCATTAAGTATATCCAGCCAGGCCGGCGAGAGGGTTAGTTCCGAGGAATGCATGAAAATCGCGCCCTGTGTAAATCGCACCCCATCAAAAATCTGGGTAAATCGCGCCCTGTCTACCTGAACCTCTGAGTCACGGGCCGCGAGCGTCACTTGACAGCCGTTTCATAAGGGGAATGACCGGGAATGGCCCACCTCCCGGTTTATCCCTGGTAGCTTTCTCTTTAGTCTTTTAACCTAACCTAACCTAACCTAACCTAACCTAACCCAACCTAAACTAACCTAACTTAACCTAACCTAACGAATGCATGAAAATCGCGCCCTGTGTAAATCGCGCCCCATCAAAAATCTGGGTAAATCGCGCCCTGTCTACCTGAACCTCTGAGTCACGGGCCGCGAGCGTCACTTGACAGCCGTTTCATAAGGGGAATGGCCCACCTCCCGGTTTATCCCTGGTAGCTTTCTCTTTAGTCTTTTAACCTAACCTAACCTAACCCAACCTAACCTAACCTAACCTAACCTAACCTAAACTAACCTAATCTAAACTATGAATGGATAAAATGCGAAGGGTTAATATTGTGCTAATTGACGTTGACGAGGGTTGACGTGACGACGCATGGGGCGCGATTTTCACAGGGCGCGATTTGCAGAGGGCGCGATTTACAGGTTACCGTTCCGAGAAGCCTCCTAATCCATCTCCCGAAGGTGGATCACTCAGGTATAAGGGCCGAACCCTAACCGCAATTTCCCGAAACCGTTGGACAGACAGCACTTGGACGAGTGGTGTGCACCAGGACTGCGCCGCTACCATGCCAGGTAAACTAAGTTGGGTGGCATGATGTAAAGGACGAGTGTGCACCAGGACTGCGCCGCTACCATGCCAGGTAAACTAAGCTGGGTGGCACGATGTAAACAAATTATGAATTAACTATAAGTCAATGAAAGTTACGCTAATTTCCCTCCATACATTTGGGCTATGTATTCTTTAGGTTTGTGAACTTGAAGAACTAATGTTCGTCTCCTAATGTTTACCTCCGTTGAATCTATCAAGGAGGCTCAGCTGGACACGTACATTGGCATTAATACTTCACAATATGGCGAGTTACCAGGAAGAAAGGAACAAAAATCTGTAATATTATATTACGGATAATATATATATATAATCTGTAAAATTAATTGAAAAGTAACTTGAACAACTTAAAAAATGTTCAAGTAGGAAGTTTACATTTTTTTAGATGTGTTTCTATTAAGGTCGTTTGAAAGATACTAATATAATTTAACTTAACTTAAACAATCATAATAATTTTATTACGTTTTCTGATTGACTTATGTATTTTCATAATTCTTATACCTTGAATTTTTAATTTGGAATTTTATTCAGTAAACTTTCTAACTAAATTGTATATTTTTGTAAATTTTAACTTCATAATTTATCATTTTTATTTCTTAAATTATTGTATAAAAAATTTTTTTGTGGCATTTCTGACCAAATTGTATATTTTTGTAAATTTGTTTTCAAGCTAATAATTTATAATGTTTCTTTTACGAACTAACTTCTCTATAATTTGTATATTACAACTTGTCATTTTGTTTGCTCCTCTTTCTTCTACCTTGTTGTACTTTTGTGATTAACAGTTTTGCAATCTCATTTGTAACTTAAAAATTGTCTGACTGTTTGACTAAATAGTGGACATGTTATACCCTATTTGATTTGTTAGTTAACATATCACTGAATTGTTTATTCATTTTTATTTTGTAAGCATAATAATTAAGTTTGTAGGTATTTAATTGAACCTTATTTATTTTCTATCAGTTTGAGTTTCACCAATATTACTTTATTAATTTAAAATAAAAAATTATGTAAATAGACGATTGTTAAATTTTACATTTGTGTTCCAGACCGATTTTTACTGTACGGGTGGGGGTGGGTTCGAGCCGTCACCCCTCGGGCAGTCAGTCTCGCGTAGCGCCTCACCCACTCTTGCAGTGTTGTAGCCCTGAGCTCATATTGATTCGATACATTTAGATTCGTTACATATAGATTAGATACATTTACAGTTTATTTAGATCAGTTACATTTTACTTTAGTCTCAAGTTTTGTCACAGTATCAACAAGTTCATACTATTATTTTCAATATCAATAAAATCAGTGATTACATCTCATTTGTTTTATTAATTATTATTTACCCGTTTTCGAATTGGCTTACCACGGCATACAACGCCGTAACAATTTGTCTTGCTTAAAACATTTAGATTTTAAATAAATACAAAAACTGTATGCTGTCGCAAATAATTAGATAATGTTTTATGGTCATATTCGAAACTATCCCTTACATATATCAGAAATTATCAGAAGTTCGTTGCGGCGCAGTCCCAGTGCACAGTGCACGACACTGTATAGTTATATATAGATGTATAGATATTTAATAGGTGTCGCGAAGAAAGCGTACAATTGGAATAAGCGTACAGCCAGTCAGGTTTAAGTTTGACGAGGGTGAGACAAGAGTTGGCCGTTGAGGCAGCGGAATGTGCGTACACCACCAATTACGGTGGAGTATATTTAAGTAGTGTAACTGTCGAATATCAATACTTAAAAAATGTTAAGTTTAAAAGCATTTTTCATTTTTAATGTTTAGTCTTTGTTGGATATGTATATGTTACAGCCGCACACAAATCAATATACAGATTTTACCTAGGTCACAAATCAAGTATGGAAATGTACAAAGCGGCTTTCTTGGGGTTTTATTTAATGGCTTTAACGATAAAAGGATTTTTTTAAATAAATTAATAGAAAAATAGCCTGCATTTAAATCAAATAGATGAAGGGTATATTTAATATTAATTGTAATGTAAATATATTCGAAATGCATTTAATTTATATGTACATTACAACCTCTATTATCCGGCCTCGCTTTATCTGGCAGTCCGTGTTATCCGGTTCGGCAAGTGGATAACAATAAAAATTATTTACAAGATAAAATTACAAAAATCGGAAGCGTCTTTCAGTTTTGGAACGCAAATTTCGTACACGAGTGTTTCGGTTTTGCAATTCAC
Source organism: Stictocephala bisonia (assembly GCA_035578905.1). NCBI lineage: Eukaryota > Metazoa > Arthropoda > Insecta > Hemiptera > Membracidae > Stictocephala > Stictocephala bisonia. Next base: position 801,839 of record JAQJVL010000308.1, read on the forward strand.
AAATTTCAGGCACTGAATTGACTACTCTCGGGTCAAAAAGTATACTATAGTCTATACTTTTTTTAGTAGTCACCCTCTAAACCAGCGGTTCTCAACCTTTTACCCTTTGAACACTGAAGATAGCTCACGCCTCCCCTCCAGTCAATAATTGGTTGGTTCAAGTTAGAACAGTGAAATTATGAAACTGACGATGCTAACTCTACGTTAGCAAAAGCTGGGATGTAAAATAAAAATCCAGATATATTTAAATACAAAAGTTTATTTGATGGGTTTGAAATTTTTTGTTTTTTAACAAAATATACATTTTTTATTTTTTTTCTTTGTACCCTCACGCCTCCCGTAAAATTCTCTCACGCCCCCCCAGGGGGCGCGCCCCCCAGGTTGAGAACCACTGCTCTAAACAAGCGACTGCATAATAATTTAATGGTGCGCCTGAAGATCCGAGCTGGCAATGCTGTTTACTTTTGTTCAGTGTGGCTGGCTGGAAGAGTCCATTTCGCAAGTGGGGGAAGTGGAACAGTTCGTTTTACGTACACAAACTCAGCAATCGGCATTGTTTTTTTAAATATCTTTCGTATTGTATTGCAGAGCAGCGTCAATGTTGGCGATCATGATAAACATCTTTCGTTTTAATACAATTGCTGCAGAGCACGTTACGTCACATGCAATTGTAGGCGCTCCGCTTACGCGTGCTGTCTGTTATCAGTTTCTAAACGTGTTTCTCCAATAAAACCAAGTTATTTGTGACTTATGTTTTATCCGGCTTTTATCGTATCCGGCTTGATCTTCGCTACATTAGGCCGGATAACCGCGGTTGTACTGTACCTAATCCAAACAGGTGACAATATTTTTGTTAAGTCGGCGATATCTAGATTTTGTGGAACAATCGTGTTCACATAAGGATGTGTGCTTCATTTGCCTTTATCAAACCACAAAAATTCGGAGAAGGATTCATCAACATTTTCTACCTTCACAAACTTGGATAGTAGTACAGCAAGTTTATTAACAAACAGGTATTGTACAATAGTCGTACGTTTCATGTATATTGTACGTTTTTGTGTATATAGTATTTTATGTTTAAAGTAGCCGCCTTGTATGGACTTATAGACATTAAAAATTGTAAATAAGAAGAAAACTGACAAGGTTGATAGGCCGCTTTGTACATCTCCAGACTTTATTTGTGACCCAAGTCAAATGTGTCTATAGTTATGTATGAGCGGCTGTTACATATACATATTCAACAAAGACTAATCGTGAAGCAGAAGAATAGTAGTTTTAAAACTTGATATTTTTATTTAACTATATTAGTTGGCTATATTATTTAAATGTTATAGCTTATGTAAGTAATAATTGCATGGTTAGTAAGTTTTTGTAATGCTTAAAACTTAGGCCCAGTTCTTGGTGGTATACGCTTTTTTCGCCTGTCGCATTCCACTGACTCAAGGGTCAGCCCTTGTCTTACCATCGTCAAACAACAACGTGACAGGCTGTATGCTTATTTCACTAAATTTCAGTTGTACGCTTTCTTCGCTGTACACTTTCTTCGTATTATTCATTTAATAGGCTACAAGTAAAAAATAGAGGTTATAAAATGTAGAGTTGAACATTTAAAGTATAAGAGAAATTTGAAAGAAGGTTGTAACGAAGTGAGAAGATTAAGAGAATGGAGGACTGAGACTTGAATGAAGTAACGTAACAACGGTAACACAGTCTTTAAAATTGATGGCTCTGGTTTGCATTTTAAAAACTTACGAATATAAATACTAAATACAATTATAATAAGTGATGATGATATATGATAGCATAAAAAAATAATCATAACAATTAAATGTAAAAAATACAATTATTTCTAATTATTTATTATTATTATTCATTTCTAAGACGCTGATCGTAGAGATATGGGTGAATATGAGGGGTAAATGAGTGTGATACGTGTAGAAGAACGAGTTTAGTCATTGTTACTATCTTAAATAACATAAATCCTTAACAACAAACATAATTTATAAAAATATCTACTTAGTATTATTACAAACACACAGAATCAAAATCTAAACTAATTCCATAAAGTGCTCAAATAATTTAATTTTAGCTCATTAACTGTTTTAGCTAAGTTTTGTCAGACTAGGTAGAGAATTTATTCGAGTAATTTTCCAAAAAAGATCAAAACTTCAGGATATTAGCTGACTAGACACCAAAATTTGTTTTTGTGAAGTCTTTAACACACTTCGGTGACAAATTATATGGACAGAATGGTTTCGGTAGCTTAGAATTAACTGCGTTAAGAATGAATAAATATGTTAAGTTCATGGAGATAGTAGTAGGTGAAGTCCACTGGGGCAGGATATTTGTCAAGCTGGTATTGTCTCGGCACGGGTCAAGGCGCAATACCGGGCCGCACTAGATATATCCCTCCAGGCAGCACTAGCCCTCACACAAGCATCAACTCTTCAAGCGTGTAAGTAAATGTTTCAAAAACATGTTATAATAATTCACTTTCACATTTGTTTATTCTCTCATTTTATTTATTCTAGAAATAAGTGGATGGCTATATTTTACTTCTTAACATTTGCTGATAATATTTTTAAATTAATTTTTGTATTTTAAAAATCTTTAGGACATATGCAAGCTAAATGTAAAATTCATTTTGAACTGACAAAACAACTGTAGTTACAGTATGTGGATACATTTTTACCGGTCAATTAATAGTTATGATATAAAAAGTAATAAAATATTTACTGTACAAGATAATATCATGTCGTGCTACTTCGTCCACGTGCTGTTTCTTCCACATTCCACGTAATTAAGGTTAGGGTTAGGACCATATAACGTGCTTGGTTCGTCCGTGGAAGCTTCACTTAAGGTGGTGCAATGGGAGATTTCCAATTGCACCGGGGTCAGGGATCGGCCCCAAACTGATGTGTCCAGATGCACCGGAGCCCCTTTTGGGGGGTGTTCCAATTGCACCAGAGGCCCTTGTTTATGACATGAGCCGGGAAAGTCCAACCAGGCCGGATTCCTAGTACAGTAACCCCAAGCTGACCGTGCCAAATTCCACACCCTTTGTTATGACATGAGTCATGAGTCGGTTAGGTTAGGTTAGGTTAGGTTAGGTTAGGTTAGGTTAGGTTAGGTTAGGTTAGGTTAGGTTAGATGTTAGTGTTGCCACGGATAAACACAAAATTAAACATTAAATACATAGTTACCATATTTATTAGTTAGAACCTGCTATGGTCTACCATTAGTATGTGCCACGAAACATCGGCAAGTGTTTGATAGAATATTCCATTGCGAAATTGTTAAACACTTATAAACTATGTTTGAAGAAATGTAGTGGGGTGGGGAAGGAAGGGGCCTTCCAATTGCACCGGCTCCGGCGGTCGAAGGAATTTGCAGCGGGGATAAGTGAGGTGGGTAGATTTTGACCACCGGTGCATCTGGACACTTTTCGGACGGAGGAATGTTTTGACCCGTGGAAATTCCTTTGACCGCCGGTGCAACTGGATATCAGCCGGTGCAATCGGTTTTCGGTGAGTTGATTATTTTCCAATTTTATAGTCAAAAATAAGTTGATGTATCTTCCCTTTAGACAGGAAAAATACAACAAACTTAATTATTAAATAAATTCATTTTAGCCCAAGGATTCGTTTTTGGCTATTTTTTATATATAATAAATAATTATTTATATATAATAAATAATTATTTATTATATATAATAAATAATAAAGAAGGTATTATAAATAAAATAGTCAACAAACTTAATCATGACACTTGACCAGTTGCGATACGATCATGAATACAAACTGAATCGTTTGTATAAACATGTATTTTGGCGCTTTATCTTTTTTTCTGTTCAGCGATACATTTCCCTTAAATTGTGCTGTTAGAAACTCTTGGAAGTACAAGGCAAAGAACTTTGACATCCATGACTGAGGTTTGGGATAATATATGGAGATAACGACTTTGGTCACAGGAGTTGTCTTTCTTCCTAATGGTTTTAAAGTAAAATACGTTTAACTCTCTTAGTTGTTCGGTGGTCAATTTATATACGTTTAGTTGTTATATTATTAAGTTATATGATTAATTTTTCTTCAGTATTTGTAGGGAAGAGAACTGATTATCAAAATTGTCAGTTATCTGAAAAATCAATCCAGTATTACGTAGTTTTAAGATTCCACTTAAATAGGTAGGTCCCTTAGTTGCTCTATTATTAATAAAGTTGGGCTAGTACTAGCAAATTGTATTACCCGAAAAACTCGTCGATTTGTTTTGTATAGTTTCTGAACTTGACTCAGTATGGTTTCTATCGTGATAACAGCAACAACTTACTAAGGTCAACCTAACATAACCAAACCAAACATAACATAACTTAATCGAACCTAACATAACCTAAGATTAATTAACCAAACTTAACATAACATAAACAAAGTAGTGGTAGAGAATTAAGGAGAAGGAACCTTATTCCTTTATGAATACTTAGAAATGGGGTGAAAATATCATGTTTCTGTTTTAAAAACAACTCACCTTATTGTTCTTGCAAAGATAAGTGTAAGAACAGTTTTAGTCAGTGGTAACGGGGACGAGGAATCTTAGGTGTAACATTAACAGGTACAAGAATTATGAAGTAGACAACCGTAACTAACTAAATGAACTGATTAAGTATTTTTTACACTCACGTATACTCAGACACTCACAACCACGGGATGTTTTATCTACGTCAAAGTAGAGAGTATTCATTACTCACAAATATATCAACAAAAATACCAAAGGAGGAGGCACTAAAGAATAAACCATAAAGGTAAGTCATATATTTTGTAACAGTCAATATATTATGTTGCTTTTAATGCAGGGTTTTGTTTATTAGTTTTATAATATAAAATAGAGTACCGTGTGTTTACGAAAGATAGTAAGTACTGCACCACCTTATTTTATCGTAATAAGGTAATGCAAGATTACGTATAATAAGTAGTTTAAATACTCGAAAGATAATAAGTAGATTAAGTTATGTAACTTAGTTACGATAGTTGACATATATACACCTGAAAAATAATTTTTGTTGTTGTATACAGCTAAAAAGAAGTTTAAGTTATCATAGTCAAGTTATAACTTAAATTAAACAGTGTTTTGGTGTTAAAATGAACAAAAGTACAGATATGAACATATTTTTCAAAATCAGATAGTATTTTTTTAAACCTTTATCTATTACCGTTATTGAAATGCTGATGGTTTGTTGAAATATTATTTTCGCAAGTTACCCCTCCCCCTAAGTTGTCAACAACACTGGGGGGCGAGAACTTTTGTTTTTATGTTAACCTAATGGTCCAAACAATAATCAAAAAAAAAAATTGCCGGCAGCTAAAATGCATGCTCAACCCCCTCCCCTCCCCCTTAGCTCCTTTACTATTAGAGCCAGGTAGGACTGCGTGCCCACTTTAATTTACATCACAATGGAATCACAGGTAGACCCGTCTGACTGGCACTTAGTACAAGGCATAAATAACCCACGGACTCCAAGTGCCCGTACGGATAACTCATCCATGGATTTGAAGTAATGGTTATCAAATGTTTAAATCCTTGACAATTTGAGAATTTTTCTTACAGTGTAACAATTTAAGGTGGAAAATATTTTTGGTCTTCTTCAATTTCTCTGTTTCTCTTAACCCTCGATCCGGCAGTCATTCTTGCCCAAAATGTCGGGTCATTTTTGGTGATTTTGCAGTGATGCTTTATAAAATTCATAAAAAATATTATATTACAATAAAAGTACGATTGTGTGGTATCAAACTGTTCACAAGAATGTGGGCTATCATATAATACATAATTCATAACCTATAAAAATTATATTTATTTTTTATGTTATGAAATATTTGTAAATTTTTTTAGAAATCGCGGAAAATAGGGGGGGACCACCCCCTATGATCAATGTTGTGATGATAAAAAAAGAAATGTGACCCAAAAAGAAAAAAAAAAAAAGAAAAAAAAAGCCAAAATGTTCTAAATTTTATCTAGTTTTAGAAAATATATAGTTTATATAGGTTTGTAAGTAAACATTATTTTTTATAAATTTTTAACTGGAACGTATACAAAAACATGAAAATTAGTAACCACGGTTACTATAACATTAAAAAATATGATACAAATTTTCTACAAACACTACAGAGTTCTATTATATACTAAAATTTAGCTAAAAATATGCTCTAATACAATATAATACACTTCTAAACACACTAGAAGTGATAATCACATCGCAAACGATAATTATTTACCGTAGTTGAAATCAGGCCCGGCAGACTTAACAACAACAAAAATGGCGAGACTCAGAGACTGGCTTCCTTCTTCAACTTTCACTACGTTTTAAAATAACGCCGATACAGAGCAGTGTGCGTTGTTGCATACCACTGGAATCGTAAGTTCACGCTGAGTACATAGAGTATAAAAACATCGAAGTAGCTCGATTTTTGCGCATTATAAATATGGTAAATCTCCGACGCTGCAATTGTACGAAAATTCGTACAATGCCAGTTTGGTGACGAAAAAATTGTACGAAATTTCGTAAAATGCCGGATCGAGGGTTAAACTGACAACCCTAGCACCCCTTCACTTTCACAGTCATCCTCTATACTTCATTCGCCGAGTGTTTGGAGTGAAGTCCCGCCTACTGTGGCTGTGACGTCAAGGTCGGGCCAGTTCACAAGCAGTCCTGGCTGCGCTCCCTACAGCCGTTACGCTCAATAGGAGATTCCTTGTTTCTGAAGGGTGTTTTATTTTCAAAATGACCGGTGGAATGTTAGTGACCACACTGCACTGTCTTTTAAAATGTTTGGATTGTCATTGAGAGTTGTCTTATAAATATTAATTATACTCTGTCTCTTACCACTATTTATAACTTGTCCGTGTTTATTTTTAGTCACAGGAGAAAGATTATCCATGTTTAAAAGTCAAAATCTTAGTACTGTATATGCAAAATAAAATATACTAAAATATAACAACCTTACATTAAAAACACTTAATTATATTACTCACAACTAAATAAAAATACTGAAATAATTAACTAAGTTATTTAATACTATTCACTTTATACAAAAACTAACGTACTCAATAATAAATAGGAAAACACATGTTATTAGCAACACAAGCACGCTGGTGACTGAGGATGGCTGTGAGCTGGGCTTTGAAAGTGGGACATTCGGGGTGTCGACCCTTCTCAGTATTGGCTACGACCCCTTGTCCCGTTAGGACGTAGGCGGCGCCTCGCTCCAAACACTCGCTGAATGTACTGTAGTAAGAAATAGTTTCCATCCGACATAATTTCTAATAACAGGCTCTTCCTGTATTCCTGTGTGCCTATAGAGTGTGATTATTTCGTCTATACTGAGTTATTTAACTATCATGCCTTTAGATTAGATTGGGAAAATTCATCTTTGTTGAGCAAACATGTTTTACGAATATGCTCTACATGACAGAGCAGGCCAAAACCACGTGTTACCTCAAACCGAAGAGTGTATTTATATATTTTTGGTTATATTTAAATTTAGTAAACTACTCTGCAATGAAGGTAAAAGTGTTATTATTTTGAGTTTTGATAAAAACCAAAATAATAACATTATTTGACTTATTGATTTATTTAACTATTTTGAAATACAGTTAGTTAATACTTTTATAACTACCATCATCTTCAAATTACTGTAAGTAACAATTTAATTATTCGTGAAAATTACGGGGAAGATTACTCCCCCAATAATAAAGAATGTTTGGAGGAGGTTTGAAGTGCACTGTAAAAATATATAATAGTAAATATGCAATGATTAAAGGTAATAGAATTATTCTGCTGTAAAGCGTTAAACAATATAAACAATTAAACAAGCGTTCACAATATAGCAACAAACGTATAAATAACAATAGGACATTACTAAAGATATACTGAAAAATGAAAAAACCTAGCATAAAGTAAGGTCATTTATAAAGCTAATCAACCGTAGCCAACAATACTGTATCAACAACATAAACAATCTAATGTTAGCGTTATTAAACTAAGTAATAGATATTAGAACATTGCATCAAAATATCTATTGTAATAACTTTTGCAAATAATAAAATATTTAACAAAATTAAACACTATAAAAGTTCAACAACAACAATTATCTGAACAACTTAAGTACCGGTATTTGAATGTACGCTTTATCAAGATATATAACATATGTTATGTTACAAAAGAAATAAATCGTACTCTGTTACTATTGAAATTATAATTACGTAGTATTTTATAACATAACTTTCCTGCAGTTATATAAAAAAAAACACCTAAACTCGTATTTACAAAACATAAAGGCCAAACACAAATTTGTAAAATTTCTAATGTAAATTAAAATTTATTTTAAAGATCAGTTTTTTTTTGTATTTAAAAAATACAACACCTAGTAGCTATACAATATAGCTTCAAACTAAAAATGAATCATGATACTAAGATTAGAATTTGAGAAACGGCCGTTTTCGTCGAGGGGAGATGACAACGGGCGTTTTCGTCGAGGGTAGATGACAACGGCCGTTTTCGTCGAGGGTAGATGACAACGGGCGTTTTCGTCGAGGGTAGATGACAACGGCCGTTTTCGTCGAGGGGAGATGACAACGGGCGTTTTCGTCGAGGGTAGATGACAACGGCCGTTTTCGTCGAGGGGAGATGACAACGGGCGTTTTCGTAGAGGGTAGATGACAACGGCCGTTTTCGTCGAGGGTAGATGACAACGGGCGTTTTCGTCGAGGGTAGATGACAACGGCCGTTTTCGTCGAGGGTAGATGACAACGGCCGTTTTCGTCGAGGGTAGATGACAACGGCCGTTTTCGTCGAGGGTAGATGACAACGGGCGTTTTCGTCGAGGGTAGATGACAACGGGCGTTTTCGTCGAGGAGAGATGACAACGGCTGTTTTCGTCAAGAGGAGATGACAACGTTTTAGGACTTATTGGTAAAGGATCTTCTTAGTGTGGCAGATTTAAAATAAAACATAAAATTGGCCTTATTTTACTCTATCCTGTGGGGGTGGACCTGCAGGCGTGGACCTGTGGGGGTGGACCAGTAGGGGTGGACCTGTGGGGGTGGACCTGTAGGGGTGGACCTGTGGGGGTGGACTAAACTCTCTCTAGACTCTTCTAGAGGAAATGTAGTATTGTTCTCGAATTTAAGCTAAACACGAAACAGCACACAATCTATAACATAACTTTGTCGCTATTTCAGACACAACAAAGGTGATACAAAATTTACATAATCGATCCAATATTTATAGCATCAATCCCCAAACCTATGAACAGCGTACATAATTGAACTATCATTGTCAGTATATGAACATATTAAGTCTACAGTGACATATTTAAAAAACAACATCACAAAACCAATAATGGTTAAAATGGCAAATAAACATAGCAGTCAAAATCTAAAGAAAAGAGGGTAGAAATGTTCAATAAGAATGATTACACATATTACAGGTATTTAGTTTGTACCAATCGTATTTCCTGAAAACGACTTATGTTTCTATGTGACTTAAATGCTAGAAAAATGCAAATTTGGTCAGGAACTTAATACATCAACACCCACTCACCCATACCAGACAGAGATACTGACCTACCCACCCACCCATACACTTACAGTAGTGAGGCCACCCCTCAACCCACCTACACCCAATGCGACACAGTTTGTGTATAGGTGGGTGGAAGGTAAGTGTAACGTACTGTGTGTACGTAATCTCAGGGAACCCCTCCCCCCACCCACACACAATACGATACAGTTTGTGTATAGGTGGGTGGAATGTCAGTATAACGTACTGTGTGTACGTACTCTCAGTATGTACGTGTACAATATGTGTGGTTTTGCCTATACTGTTTACAGGCGATGGAGCAAAATATGGATTGCATTGAACTCTCCTCAACTCCTCAAGAAAAGGAGTTGAGTTTATTAAAAAGAAGTACATTCGAGGAGTCGAAATCACAACCCTACCGTCTCCAGATAGTGTGGTTCAATGCCATCGGCTTCCTCATCCTCCACATCGTGGCTGTGTACGGCTTCTACATGGCTCTCACGCAAGGCACCATCCTGACGGTTCTTTGGGGTGAGTTAATCCCGTCACATTTTTTTATTCATTTCTACAGTATGAGTGAGTTACCCTCTAACTTGTTTCCACGATTTACAAAACATTTGAGTTTTTATATGACATTAAATTAAAATTGACCCACAATACATTTAGAGTGGTGCAATATTATTAGGGATCACTTGAGGTCCAAGATCTAGGAGTCAACTTAAAATTTAAATAGGAACATGGTCGTGCCATGAGTCATTTAATGTCACCATTTTAAAGTAAAAACGATAGAGCAATCAGAATTTAAAAAGGATGTGTAGTTTTTCAGTATTTAATTATTTTGTTATTTTATGTAATTGGTTATTTTATTAAATGACGTAAAACTCGCCCTGAATAACATATGTAGTACATGATCAATTTATTACGTTATTTAAACTATGATTAACTTAACGTAACTGTTTTAATCACTTGTCAAGTTTATCACACTTTGATCTACATTCTTTTTCCAAATTTTAGTTTTTAGAAAAGACTTTTATAACCATACATAAAGTCTAGTTTATATGAACAATATAAATATGATTGTAAAACTACTCAGATTATTTCAATTGCAAGTACTGTACAAATGTAAACTGTTAGTTTTCCACTGTTTACGTGAGTCTCTCCTCTCTCTCTCTCTCTCTCTCTCTCTCTCTCTCTCTTATTAATTGACATACTACTGCCATTTAATGTTAGTACATAAGGCATTAAAACTGCTGGAATTGAGTACTTAATATGAAATAAGGCTCGAGTGTCACAGGCCCAGGCCCTGAAAGTTCGTCAGTCCAAAATAGCTCAGGCAAATATTTTTGGCACTCTATATGATTTTTGCTTCTATAATATCATTATTGGATTAATTACAGAACTAAGATTACTAGATAACACATACTTTGTAGGTATGATCTGATATATTGATCTCTATAATTGAAATTTAGGAGCATAGTTACAATATTTAGTACATCATAACATATATTTAAAATATATTTGTGAATAGTTACATTTAAAACAGAATATTCGCAAAGAAAATAGATATTTATTTAGGTAAATTAAACCTACAAATCACGAGAAAATAGCTTCAGTAGGTGTAATTATCTTATTTTATTCTAACATTCTTTGATTATTGTTTGTTGAATTTAGAATCGATATATAATTTAATGGGGCGATTTAAAATTTAGGGGTTGAATGTACAAAAAGGGCCTATTTGCATCTTTAAATAAATAAGATAGGAGATAAGATAATGATTTATTTCCACAAATAGAGAATAACATTGGACAACCATTACATTACAGCGATGGAAACAGTTCCCCTCATGGGCACAGCCTGTGCTCAGCCAGACGAAAATAAATAAAAACATTACACCGTATGTATATAAATACATAAATGACCTATGTTTAATAACAAATAATTAGCTTAGAATAAAAACAATATAAGGGAATACGGGCTATACTCTAAATTTCCTAATATTAGAAACCACATAAAACATTAAAAATATAGTTGAATCTGCTAAAATCTAAAACCATAAAATGTCAGACTCGTGCCGATACATACTGACTGTCTGGGATATATTGTAATTTTTATAGTTTTCCAAAATATTATTTAATCTAGAACACAAACAAAAATTAAATTCAAGTTTAAGTTGGTTTATACAAAGTAATGTTTGATCAGCTCTGTACTTACAATTGTATAATTAATGGACAACAAAATATTACTATTAATTTACATTCTACTAGTCAAACACGTACTGTATTCTTGATTCCACGCGCCTTGGTCTTGACCCACCCATCCACCTATACAGATACGTATCGCCATTAGATACGTATGTTATATTTTCATACAACATAATTCACATTTTTAACATAAAATGTTTGAATTTAAATAGTTAAACTTTTATATACTATACTTATGACACTCAATTCCATTATTTTTATATACTATACTTATGACACTCAATTCCATTATTTTTATAAGGCCTTTTGATGTGACACAAATTTACACGTCCAGGTGTATATTTAAAGTTTTGTTCTCAGTGACCTTGTTGATGTTCTGCTCCGGGCTGTCGGTCACCATGGGTGCACATCGACTATACTCCCACAAAGCCTTCAAAGCCAAGCCTCTCATCAGGCTACTGCTTGTCGCCTTCCAGACGGTGGCCGGACAAGTAAGATATGATAACTGTATTAATACTCTTTCCCACTTATATAAGTAGAATGCAAATATTGATATCATAAATGCATACTATAGCCAACTTGTCTCAGGCAAGTCCATTGTATTGGTACTGGTTTACAACGTGTAACGGCTAATGTCTCCATTTTCTTGACAAATGCACATACATGTTCCTTATATTCTGACGAACCCACGTCTTCGTCATAGAGAGGTTAATGTAATGGGCTCCGTAGAAACCGGGCATATTTTCGAAGCTAATAGCTTTGAATGATTCTCCATAACATTTAATACATTATATATAAAATATTAACTCTCTGCCTCTGTTTTTATGCGGCCAAATGTAGTGTTTCTAATAATGAACTAGTCAGAGTTTCAATAAAGTTCATATAATGAATAATTCATTTTTTAAGGTCCTGAAAAAACGCACATCAATATAAAATAACAATTTTCTTTAGTAGTAATTATGTAGATATCTAAATCTATGGAACCAAATTGTATGAAGATCACGCGGACGTGTTGGCATTTATATAATCGCACAATTTATATAGAACATTTTGAATTAGAATATTAAATAAATCGATACCATAAATTATAAAACTATTATTTATTTATTATTATATTTTTAGTTTATATACTTCAGTTGCATTTTTTACTTAATCTACAAAAGTTGTTATGGAAAAACGGTCCAAACCCATCAAGCAAATTTTAAGTGGACCTTCCGGGATTTCAACCGTGAGCACTACTTATGAAGCAGAGTTGCTAACCACTAAGCTAGCAAGAGGCCTATTGTATTGTGTTATTATGCGTTTGTTTGCCAATGAAAATTTTGTGAATGGCAAATAAATGATTATTTTTACTATAGTTTCTCTCGTTCGTAAGTAGTCAAGTACACCAGAAGTAATAATTTCATAACACGACACAAATGCCGAAAGGAAGTGAACTCACAAATGATCACCATTAAAATAGAATTAGACAGAAAACGCCAATGAAAAAGTGTTTCTTCATAAATGTCCTTTCACTCCTGACCAAGCAATATTGTAACAAAATAGTTAGTAATATTAGTTTATATATATATATATATATATATATATATATATATATATAAACTAATATATATAATATATATATAATTGGGAAAACGGAATTATTCTATGGTCTTGGCTTTAGTGCGTGAATCTCTATGACTCTTTAGATTTTTGTTCACACAAAAAAATTTGTGATATTAATTTACTGTTCACTAATAATTGGGTATGTGTAAAGACATCCATACATGTTTACCTTTATATTTATAAAGGAAGAAGTTGGGACTTCATATGTTATATAACTCTACATTTATACTGTGTATGAAATCAAATGCTGACTCTAAATCCACTGTCATTATTCAGTACATGTAGACTAACAGTTGTCATAAAAATGGCTATTAAATTAAATTTTGTCAATATCGTTTACAAGAAACCAAAAAAATTTTGAAACTGTTGTCGAACACAATTTTAAATTTATAAATTATGGTGATTACAATAATGATATACTTCAGGATATACTTAGGATTGATAAACAAGTGGGTGTTTATACTTTCGTAGAAACACTGTATTGATACATTCTTTTTCAATTCACAACATTAATATGTCTCGATAAACACTATATACTGTATTACCGATAACATTCTTGTAGCCTACCCCTTCTCGTACGTATATCAAGTTGCATTTATGTTTCCTTTAAATTATTATGTTTTAATAACAATTAATATGTATTTAACTCGTTTATTAACGACCTTCAGAACTGTTTGTACATCTGGGTGCGAGACCACCGCCAACATCACAAGTACAGTGACACAGACGCCGACCCTCACAACGCTAGGAGGGGCTTCTTCTTCTCTCACATCGGCTGGCTCATGGTCCGGAAACACCCAGACGTCATCTCAAAGGGCAAGAACATCGACCTCTCGGACCTGGAAGCGGATCCCTTCGTCATGTTCCAGAAGAAGTGAGATATTTATTATACTTAGCTTGGAGGTTGGAAAGACACAAAACAATTAAAAACTTCATTATGAAAACCTTTTACCTCTTACAATAAATTAGTTATACATTTTTCTTAAAAGAAAATAACTGTAATGACACTTCAATAAAAGAGAACTAAAACAACAACTAACTCGAAACATGCTATACACGAATACATTATTTTACCCTTAAACACCCAAAACATACAACATCCACATACTTCAGGTTAAAGAAATAATCTTCTTTTCCTCCACAAATCTAGTCCGGATGTCAATTAATTTAATAGTTTCATTTCGATTTGGTAAAAACATAATATGTAAAACAAAATGCCATTGTTCATGAGACGTTATCGTAAACTACCATACTTCTAAATGTATCACTTATTGTTGATTTACTCAAATGTCAGTATCAAAGTTGTTTAATGCCATTGTTCATGAGACGCTATCGTAAACTACCATACTTCTAAATGTATCACTTATTGTTGATTTACTCAAATGTCAGTATCAAAGTTGATTAATTTTGAAGAACGAGTAGGTACCCAAAACATGAAACATAACTGTAATCGTGATGCAAGTGTTTAGTAACTTTGCTGAATATACGAAGAAAGCGTACAACGATGAAAGCGTACAACTGGAATTTTGTTGAAATAAGCGTACAACCTATCAGATTGTTGTTTGACGAGAGTGAGACAAGGGTTGACGCTTGAGGCAGCGGAATGCGACAGGCGTAAAAAGCGTACACCACCAAGAACTCGGCCTAAGTTTAAGAATTACAAAAACTTGCTAACTATACAATTATTACTTACATAAGCTATATCATTTAAATAATATAGCCAACTAATATAGTTAAATAAAAAATATCAAGTTTTAAAACTACTATTCTTCTGCTTCATGATTAGTCTTTGTTGAATATGTATATGTAACAGCCGCTCATACATAACTATAGACAGATTTGACTTCGGTCACAAATAAAGTCTGGAAATGTACAAAGCGGCCTCTCAACCTTGTCAGTTTTCTTCTTATTTACAATTTTTAATTTCTATAGGTCTATACAAAGCGGCTACTTTAAATATAAAACACCATATACACAAAAACGTACTATATACATAAAACGTAACACTAATGTACAATATCTGTTCGTTAAGAAACTTGCTGTACTACTATCCAAGTTTGTGAAGTTAGCTTTCAAACAGGAAACTATGTCACCCGTGCCTGTTTTGTTATTCTTGCGATTCGTATGTCTATCTCTATATACTTCCTTTTTTCTTTTTACCTTCCATCACTAGTTATACCATCAAAAGCATGATTTTGGAAACTTCTGCTTCAGTCTTCAAACATTGTAGAACATCTTTTACTCTTGGATTAGGGTTAAGCAGAATACTGTTTATTTTGTTGTGTCAACCCTTGACGGCGTTGTTTGTCCTATGTCTTCTTTCATAGTAAGACCACATTTCTATTGGAACTGCAGAGTTCTCCACCTATTGCTCGACAAAGTAATCGAAAAACTTCGTGAGGTTTTCATTTGCTGGGGCTGTAGATTTAATATTGATGAATCCTTCTCCGACATCTTGTGGTTTGATGAAGGCCAATGAAGCACACGTCCTTATGTGAACACGGTTGTTCCATAAAATCTGGATATCACCGACTTAACAAAAATATTGTCACCTGTTTGGATTTCAAGGTACATATACGTACATTAAATGTCCTTCGAATATATTTACATTACAAATATTAAATATGGCCTTCATCTATTTTATTGAAATGCAGGCTATATTTAAAGTAATTTATTAAAATAAATAAAATATACCTTTAATGTTAGAAAAAAGAAGCCGAAAAGCCGCTTTGTACATTTCCATACTTGGTTTGTTATCTAAGTCAAATCTGTATATTGATGTGTGAGCGGCTATTACATATACATATTCAATAAAGACTAAACATAAAAGATGAAAAGTCCTTTCAAAATTAATGTATTTTTGTTCGTCTGTTACACTACTTACAGTGTAACTGACGAACAGTTACAGTGTACAGTGTAGGGCGTCAGTTACACCCTAATTGGTGGTGTACGCTTTTTTCGCCTGTCACATTCCACTGCCTCAGGGGTCAGCCCTTGTCTCACCCCCGTCTAACATAAACCTAACTGGCTGTACGCTCATTTCATTAAATTCCAGCTGTACGCTTTCTTCACTGTATGCTTTCTTCGCGAAGCCACTTTGCTAGTGTTCAACTAATCATAGATAAGTAACATTTTTAGCCTAAATCCTGGGAGTATTCATTTAAGTTTTAATTCATGAAACTGATTCACTTTCATCGCTCGTTTCCAACATTTTAGATAGTGTTTAAACTACGTGATATTCTGTTAATGGTATTGAAATGTTCGGTAAGGTACTACAAGACACTTTACGTCCTTCTGTCCTTGGCCATGCCTGTGGCGGTCCCCGTCTGGCTGTGGGGAGAGACCCTAATGGTTTCCTTCTTGGCTGCCTTTGTATTCAGAACTGTACTCTCGTTGAACCTAACCTGGTTGGTCAACAGCTACGCCCACATGTTCGGTACCCGTCCTTACTCCAAGTAAGTGAAGTACTCTCTAACTGGTGGTGCTAGTCTAACAGACGTAAATACATTTTTATCATAATATTTATTGAAGTCACTCATAGCCACCAATACCACCAATATTATAGGTAATTTTTACGGGGTTCTAATAAAAATTTATTCATTTTATCATTTTATAGAATTTTAATAGGGCATAAAATGTTTATATATGCTTAAAAAATTATGTAAGCTGGAAAACTACTTTATATATATATATAGTTTAGCCTAAAAACTTTTTTATAGGTATTTAAGGCACTGAGCAAATAATTTACGCTAAATATGTACTTGTGAAAGATTGTAAATTTTGATTAGAATTTGTGCTTATAAAATTGTATTTGTATTGTAATTAAAAAAATAGTCTTTGGTTCACTAACAGTGACAACAAAAGATACCTCATATAAATTACAATTGTCTAATATTCCAAATACATACCCCTAACACGTACACACGTAATTGTATGATTAATGTGAACCCAAAAGTTAAAGTCCAGCAATATGAAAAAACTATTATTTAGCAATGTTCCAAAACAATAATTGAATATGAACATGAATATACAATTATTGTTAAGAGTTCTAAGAATTTCATTATATTTTAAATAGGCCCTAAAAAAACCTGTAACAATAGTTCAGCAAAGGCTGAAAAAGCTATTCCATGACAGCAATTGACACGTTGTTTCACTGTAGGGACATCGTCCCCGTGGACTCTCCATTGGTGTCCATGATCGCCTTGGGCGAGGGTTGGCACAACTACCACCACGCTTTCCCATGGGACTACAAGGCCGCCGAGCTGGGCCAGAGGTACAACTTGACCACGACTCTGCTGGATAAAGCCGCCAAGTTTGGGTGGGTGTATGATCTCCGCTCCGTCTCACCTGCCATGGTGCTCCATCGTGTTCTCAAGAGAGGGGATGGTACTCACCCCGTTTGTAACTCAGTCTTTGAGAAAGATAAACAGAGTATCCTGGAAGCTTATGAAAGGAATAGTAACAGAACGCCCGGCCTGTGAAATATTGAAGACTGCTTGTTAAAAGACATTCACCTATTGATCTGATGTTACGATTTTGTAATATTTACAAACTCAATATCACTTAATGTATGAATTAACAATGTCGAATAGTTTTATATTATATTACTACTAGTTACGTAAATAGTATTATTCTATTGAAATAATAACTAAATTAGGTATTTACATGATTTTTTTGGAAGTATGTGAATTTTACGTATTAATCGAACACAGTTTCATTACAGTCTAACGTAAATTGAATTGAGCAAATCGTTTTTCTCTCAGCCTATACGGTTTACGCTTCAGAACATAGTATACAGTAAACACGTTTCACTTTATTAAAAATAAATTTTAAATAATTCACATTATTCTTATTATTTGGAAATGTTATATACAAATATTCGTTTAAACAAAAACATTGGCTTTCACTGAGAGTCATGTCATCAATCACCAGGTAAAATTGTCTGAGAGTAATTACTATTATCTTTAGTTTAACATTAGAGTCTGCAGAGGCTGTCGGCCATGTTGGTTTTAATCCCATAAGAACAATGTTATTTTCGAACCGGTGATACGATCACGCGTATCAAAATAAAATAGTTAAACAGTTAAATAAACGGATTTTTCAAACAAATTGCATTTGATTAAGAATGAAATTGCGCGCTGGAATTGCTATGCAATACATTAGTTTTTAATAGGCGAAAAACCTATTTCACCTATTTTAAAAAAACTAGGTGTATGTATTCAAAATCAAAAGCAAATCCAACGATGCAGTTTAAGATGACACCTCAAACACAACACACTACTGTTGGTCAATAAATAACGGACAAATATGGATTCTTAAATAACATTGTTCTTATAACTTATAATTAAAAACAACAAGGCAGATAGCTTCTGCAGATTCTTACACGAATATAATGATAAAATCCTTTAAAATGTACGGTAAGCCTATATATTTGAGAATTGTATATAAATATACATTTTTAAAATAAATTACTTTGTCTCAGTTCAATTAGAGCAGATTCACATTAATTATTTACATTATATAAAACTGTTAAACGGACTGTGTTAAGTATAACTTAAAGTTATGTTCACTGTTTTCTTCTGACATCAATGTAAAAATAATCTACTAACCAAAACATACAATTATGGAGCAGTAACACCGACGACTGCTCTAGGAAGGGTTGTAGTGTGAATCAAAATATAACATGTTTGTATTATAGTAATATGATAAGTTTGTCACTATTGTAATTATGGAGCAGTAACACCGACAACGACTGCTCTAGGAAGGGTTGTAGTGTGAATCAAAATATAACATGTTTGTATTATAGTAATATGATAAGTTTGTCACTATTGTAATTATGGAGCAGTAACACCGACAACGACTGCTCTAGGAAGGGTTGTAGTGTGAATCAAAATATAACATGTTTGTATTATAGTAACATGATAAGTTTGTCACTATTGTAATTATGGAGCAGTAACACCGACAACGACTGCTCTAGGAAGGGTTGTAGTGTGAATCAAAATATAACATGTTTGTATTATAGTAACATGATAAGTTTGTCACTATTATAATTTTTGATAGTAAACTAAATTTCTAGCCTTTATTCGATGTTTAATTTCCAGAAAGTATTATATACTTTGTAAATTAGGTATTAGTGACTAAGTTTAATTTAAAGATACCTAACATACAATTTTAAAACTTAAATTCAAAATAAACAAATGTTATTTTCTAGCCACTATTTTAAAATCCCTTTCATTACTATTGTAACTAAGTATGAATGATTTATCATTTTTAAAGTTATAAATAAAATAACAATTCATATAATGTCTAATAAATTCACATTTAAAAAAATGAATTGATGGTAGTCCATTATTATGTTATATATTTACCCTTTTATTTCATATTCACTATAAAATAATGACGGTGTAGTAAAAATGAGCTATTCTTTATTTTATACTTTATCTCTTACAACTAAGTAGCGTACAATATTGTACGTATTTCAGTGATATAATTGGTCGGTAGCGTAGTTGGTTCAATCCCAGCTTTATGTGCTAAAGGTTCTCAGTTCGATCCCAATCAGAGTCATAATACATTTTGAGAAGGATCAGTTGATAATCACCGGCTGTTCATTTGTTATTGGGCTATTAATTAATGACACTTTCTAAGGAATAGTCGACCTAAGTTTGTAACAATGACTACATTCGCTCATCTAAACTCATCACACTCATTCGAAATCCATATTCGCCCATATCTTGACGATCGGCGTCTTATGAATAAATAACTAAATAAAATAAAAAAATAGATATACTCGTATGTGATCAACAGTATCTTCGTCATCAAGACATTTTTCTAACGCCAGTGACATTTTTTACTGAGTATTTCTTACATACTCAGTAATAATGCACTTGAAACTCTCTGGGAAGCGGATACTTGCGAGAATGATTGCTGAAGGACTATTTAGATTGGGAGAATCATTTCGCTCAAAAAACTTCAGTATATCCTACGTCAACAGGTCTCCTCGTCTGTGGTCGTGTCCATATCTGCTGCTAGACCCCTACTTGCTGATGGTCCACCCTCTTCTTCCGGCTCTCCACTTAACGAAGAGCCTCCCACTTTGAAACAAACTTCTCTTACTGTGCCCTCAGCATCTGAGCCTATCAGTCTCCCCTACAGTCCCTCCGCTGTGATGCAAGCACCATCTCCAATTTGCTAGAAATAATGTAATAGGAAATATTGACACCTTAGTATCAGTTAACAACATTTCATCTAATTGGCAAACCTCTTCGAAGTTTTCAAAAACCAAATCAATCAGAATTTCTAAATCTAACAATACAGCCATCTCAATCCTACATCAAAATGCACAATCTGCAACAAATAAAGTTTATGAGCTTGAACTTTTATGTGAAGAGCTAAGCCCCGATATTGTTTTAGTTTTCCAATCATGGTTTTAAAAGTGATACAATTAAATTCTTCAAAATTATCAACTTGTAAATAATTGTTCTAGAAATGTTTGTAAAGGGGGTGGTGTTGCAATGTTTGCTCAAAACTATATGAAATCCAAATGTTTTCATGTAGATTACAGTCGTGAATTAGATTTAGAAATGTGTGGCATACATATACTTCAAACTCTTCTGCAAAAGTAACTGTAGTCGGACTGTATAGATCTCCAATGGGGTTTAAGTGTTTACTTTTTTGAAAATCTATAAAATCTTCTATTTCCGTTTTATTCAAAACAAAAACCATTTGTAACTATTGGCGTCTTTAACATAAATGTTTTAGACCACACACACCCTCTAATCCAGCGGCTGCGGGACGTTCTCGCTTCATTTGGGTTGGAATGGTCCGTGAACTCGTCTACAAGAGTGACTGCTACATCAGGCACATATATTGACAATGTCATTACAAACATACATACTAAGATCGTTTCTGTATTTAACACCGCCATATCTGACCATTGCGCGCAGGAGGGGGTTGTAAGTGGGATACGACCTGAGTTGGTTTCTCAAATATACAATTTTAAAAGGGTTCTTCAGCCTAGTAATGTTAAGCTCTTTTGTCAGTCTCTTTCAAATCAATCATTGTATTTTTTAAATAATAATGAATTATTAAAATACGTCTTCAGTGCATTCAGTATCTGTTTTATATTTCATCTTGATATTACTTGTCCTTTTAAATACGATAAAGAAAAAAAGAGTGTATGGGAAAAACGACTGGCTGAACAAAGGTATTCGCAAGTCAAGAAATAAACTCAAGTTTTACCATTCATTTTATTTTTTTTTCAAAAACTACAAAAGAATTTATAAGAGGGTCATTAAAGCCACTAAGGCTTACGATACAAATCTGAGAATTAAAAAAGCCGAGAATGTGTGAAAATGTGCCTGGAGTATTATTAATGCTAAAGTAAAGCCTGAATCAGCCAAGTTTTCTAAATTAATCAAACTTAAAGTTAATGGGAAACTTGTTGAATCCCCTACAGAGGTGGCTGGGGAATTTAATAATTTCTTCATATCAGTTGCTGTGCCTATTTCATCTCCCTCAGCCCGTAAGTGGCCCCAAACCCTCCATGATCCTTTCTCCTGTTAGCGAGAAGGAGGTGGCGAGTGTCATACAGAGACTTCACACTAAAAAGACTTGTGACATTACCAGTGTGTCAGTGTGGTTACTCAAAGAATGTTACATACATATTTTGAGTTCACTAACGAAATTAATCAACAGGTCTTTCGAATCGGGAGTGTTTCCAGCTGAATCTATGACAGCTAAGGTGATCCTACTTTTTAAGAAAGGTGATCCTTTGCTTGCCAATAATTACAGTCCAATTTCAATTTTACCCGTTTTAAGGTAAAGTTTTTGAAAAAGTTTTCCTTGAAAGACTGATGAAATTCTGAACTGAGTTTGATATAATTTCGTCAAATCAGTTTGGTTTCTGTAAACACATATTAACAATTGATGCGATTACAACTTTTGTTGAAACTATTATGGAGGGATTGGAGAACCGAGAGCATACAATTAGTGTGTTTCTTGATCTCTCCAAGGCTTTCGACTGCGTGGAGCATTCAATACTGGTTCATAAGCTGGAAACATATGGGATTCGTGGTCTTCCTCTTATGTGGCTGAGTTCGTATCTCAGTGGTAGGGGTCAGTGTGTTCAAATCGGCAAAGACGTGTCACCTAGACTTGCCACGAACCAAGGGGTTCATCAGGGATCTATACTTGGTCCTGTGTTATTTTTAATTAATTTAAATTATTTGGACAAATCAACCCAGAATGGAAAGATAATTCATTATGAAGATGACACGACTCTCTGTTTTAAATCTTTCACAAAAGAAAACCTAGAAACAGAAACAGTCATTGAACGGGGTTTATGCATTCAGTATTTCCTAGACATAAACCAACAAACAAAACAAATTATATAAATGTTTGCCTTCTACAACAAGACAATGAAATACACCCATTAATCATGGTGGATGATTCCCTTCTAGTGGAAGTAAATTCCACACGGTTATATACCTTGGCCGAGGTTTGACCTGGGGGGATCAGGTTGATCATGTGTGTTCAAGGGTTGCATCTGGTGTTTATGCATTGCGCAACCTGGCTCAGTCCTGTTCATATGAAGTTTTAAAGATGGCATACGTTTGATTTATCTATCCCATATTTGTCCTACGGAATACGTGTTTGGGGCAGTTGTGCCAAAGTGAGGTTCGAATGAGTTTTTAAATTTCAAAAGAAAGACATCAGAATCATGTTCAAATTGAATTATAGAGAGTTATGTCGTGACGCTTTTAGGGAGCTTGAGTTGCTGACTTTGCCCTGCCTTTATATACCCGAAGTGGTTCTGTATTCAAATTCCATTGCAATTTGTTGCGTTATGTAGACATCCATAATTACAGTACAAGATGCAAGGACTGCTAATTTGTTCAGCTGCACAGAACAACAGCATTTGAATACATACCATCAAAAGCGGGTGTCAGATTAGTTAACTCGCTCCCAGTAAGTGTACAAAACGCACCTAACAAAAAACAATTCAAATCCCGGTTGAGAAGCCTTTTGGTGAGTGAAAGCGTGTTACCCTGTGGACGAGTTTATGTCATTCCGCTGGGAACAATATAAAAGAACAACAATATATATATTGTTGTTCTGATATATACATATTACTGATACTGTGTTATTGTGGTAGTTTTTGAATGAATGTGAGTGAGAATGTAACTTATGTATGTATGAATGAGATTTGTATTAATTGTTTATAAAATGACGTTTGCGAAAGCAATTTTATATTGTTTTAAAGCAATAAATACTTGATTATTATGATTATTTCAATGTTATTATGGGACAACGGTCAAAACCTATCAAGCTAAATTTAGTTGGAACTAAATTTAGGATTATTTTTGGAATTTGGACTAAATTTTATAATTTGGACTTAATTTACGTATTAAAACCGTGTCGTCCAAAATTTTCAATGAATGAAATAAGCAAGAAACAGTCTCAACATTTCCGTAAGAAATATGCACATGCAGCTCTAATAGCTTAGATAATGAGTCTCAACATTTCCCAAGGCCTAGAGGTGGGTGGAGGATGGGCGTGGTTCGACACCTGTTTGAATATTATGCCTGACTACATGGTCTATTATGTAAAATTAAAATAATAGCCTATAGATGGTCCGAATACAATTATGTCCACGTCCCACATCTTTACAAGTATGTATAACTTATTAGTATTATGAAATTGGTGCAGAAAAGCGTAAAAGTGTGCCGATGTAAGGCTTTGCTGAATCCACTATCATAAATTTGTTCTCCCATAAGAAACAAAGATGTCTTTGTTGTACCTCGTATTATATTTATGCAGCAAAAGGCTACATTTATTAAAAACATAACCTAGTAATAATGATTATAACATGTTATTATTATAATCATTGTTACTATGCCCAAAATATGACATTTTAATTCTCACATTTTAAAAAGTAATTACAAATTATTTAAAGGACCAACCTTAAAAATTATATAGACCTTAAAAATGAGATATTAAGCAAAATGTTATGACAACAAATAATTAAGAGATATTGCATGTCATTCACATTCTTATCGAAAAATCACACGACAGTACTATCGAAAAATCAAGTAAGCAAGTTTAGTAAAAGCAGAGCTTTAACTAAATTCAAATAAAAATAATTGATATTTTTGTACAAAAATGGTTTTATTTATTAAACTTAGATTTAAATGTCTACTTGGTATCAGACTGCCTACTAGTAATACCCTTTGTGAGGGGAATGTAGTCGAGCGGCAATAATTATTGGACTACCGGCTACCTGGATCCGCGACACAGGATCGCCTCTTACCTGGCTGAGGGGTTGTCATAAATAATTTTCGCTAGGGGTACGACTCAGGAGCGCCTTCCCACCCCTTTCCGGAGGAGTACCTTCCTTGTGTCGTACCTAAAACTACCTGTCCTCGGCACTCTACCTGCTTTCTACTTGCTATAGAGCTCAGCTCGCGGGGCCTCCTCCTAAATACCTACTGATCAAATATCAAAACGGCTACTATCATACTGACTTTGTTAAATGCACTGCATATTTTGTAGGAGTAAGTGTAACATTGTTTCTATAAGGGGTTATCCTAAAAGACCAATCAAAACCAATAATATACTGTGATATGTATTCTTAATCATGTTTCATTTTATTTGAATTAATAAGTGGTTAAACTATTGCAGACTTGTTTTAAAATAAGTTTGTTATCGTAAGATGAAGATAAACAGTGAAACAATAAAATACACTATACCACTAGAATAACTCGTATTAATGCACACATAATGACGACACGATAGCAACTGTTTGATCTACCGACATGCCTGGGCAATTTTTC
This sequence comes from Stictocephala bisonia, assembly GCA_035578905.1. Taxonomy (NCBI): domain Eukaryota; kingdom Metazoa; phylum Arthropoda; class Insecta; order Hemiptera; family Membracidae; genus Stictocephala; species Stictocephala bisonia. Next base: position 827,041 of record JAQJVL010000308.1, read on the forward strand.
CAAAAATAGCGTCTGTTGTGTGGAAATCCACCATTACGCTCCCCACCCCTCCTTTCCTAAGGTGAAGTGTTGGGAACTATAAGCTGTGCCACCTTAACTTGAGTCCGCTACCTGGGGGTAATGAAGGGACGGAAGGGTCGAAGCGCTCGCAAAGTACACGCAAGTACACCAAGTACACGCAAAGACTTTCTTGTTACCATGTAAGTATCTTGGAATGTGAACAGTCCAGGGGTTGAGTTCGTGACTCACGAACTACCCAATGCAGTGACTCACTTGCGGGTGAGAAATATAATTACTGTTTTTATTTGATAAACTAAAAGTTATGTCTAAACTATCTATTGGACTAAGTTTTATCGGATGAAGTTTCTATAATTTATTATCCGAAATTCAAATTGTACTGAAAAAGGCCTATTATTATCTTAACTATAATGTTAAAGTATCTTTGCGTGTACTTAAGAGTGAACTGATCCGTGGTTATGTAAAACGTTGTAGTGAACTGATTTCAACGGGACAAAAACTGTTGTTTTTCTTTTTAAAAGTAGATTATAACAAAAATTTCTGTTTTTACTTCAATATAACATGCAACTTTTTTCAACATGTACTAGGGAGAGCTCTGATCCGTAGCTAATCGGATTGAGGAAAGGGTCGAGCGGTAGCGGACATTTCCTGGACTTTCCGCCCAGGTAGCGGACTCAAGTTAAGATGGCACGACTGGGAAGAAGATATTTCCACACTAGTATGTACGAAGATAAACATCCATCCACTAGTATGTGTATGATGGTAAATCATCACCACTGTACGTATATGGGTAGGAGGGTGGGTTAACACAAATCCACTTGTATGTGTAGGAGGGTGAATATTTCTTCTCTTAGTTCCGAACCACCCGGGCCGGTTATCAGAGTTTCGGATATTACCACGGCCGCCTTTATAGAAGGCCGCGACAATCGAAAATTGGCAACGCCGCACTGATGCTCAAGATTCCGGCCTCCATCCATTTACTAATACAGTACAGGTAAATCATCTTGTGAAAAATCGTTCCGATGTGTGCGCAGTGGACGACGTCGCCAATGCGCATGCGCTGGCACGTGACAGCTCAGTCATCCCCTGCAGTTTTTCATGATGTTCGCTAGCTGACAGAGTACTACGCGTGGTTCTAAAAACATTACCTTTAACGTTTAGTGTCACGAAATTTATTTTAGTTTTAATTTTTTAGTTTTGTAAATGAGTGTTTAGTGTCGTAATCGTTTAGTGCATAGTGTATATAGTTTCTGGAGCATAATGAATGTGCAGCCGGGTAGTAGTACTAGTAAATCAAATAAAAAAAGACCTGTTATTCATAGTCATACGTGAAATATAATTTACAATGTATATAGTTATTTAAAGAAGAAAAATGAAGATTTATCGGAGAAGAAGTTGCTCTTCTCTTAACTAAAAATTAAGTTAGTTTAATCTTAACTGCAAACATAACAAAGAAATAATTTACTCAGATTAAACCGTAATAATAAACATTACAGAAAATTAAAAAGTAGTACATAATACAACATTTCTGTTGGTTAATTGATGGAAAGTTTTTTTTAACAAAATAATTCACCAAACTTTACCATTATCATTGAATATATACCATATGCGATTATGTTGGGGTAGTCCAATTTGTTGTTCATTTCGTTGAAGGGCTAATTTGCAGCGGAAGGGATTGGAATGTGGACTTTCACCGCTCCTCGACGGCTGGCCACACCTATTGTTTTATTGCTCCGTTTCACTGCACCACCATTGACTAGCCGAAAATACGCAGCCAGGCTAGTAGCGCGTTGTTGTTATCCGCTCTGCTCCTCACTCCCCACCCCAGACATTACCCCCACTACGCAACCTGCGCGAGGCGATTTTTGTTAAAGTGATTCTACTGTACAAGAAAACGGCGCGCGCTTTAATTTAAGGGGGTGTTTTACGTACTTTGATGTTTCTGATTACTTCTAAAACTTATGAGAATTATTATCTTGACACTATCAAACTAGATGATTCCGGGTTTCTTTATTTCTGTCGATATATCACATCAAACACCGCTCTAAACTAACCTGGGATGATTGTTTGCTATTGTTTATTGGCTACTAACAGAGGAATGCTGCGATTTGTAAGGTATTTGAAAGATATAATTGAAAGATATAAACAGAGGAGGGCTTTCTGTACTTTCTAATCTTGTGAAATATTGGCTGATCTAGGTGCTGTTGTTTGAGAAAATAAAAATATTCAATATTTGCGAGTTATTGTAGGCAAAGAATTGAACTGTGAAACTTATATATGTTACTGGACAAACCCGATTTTAGGACAAACTAGTTTGGACTAGGATGATCTAGTTTTTCCTGACCGCCCTAGGATAAACTAGTTTGGCCTTTTTTCCCCAGGCTAAACTAGTTGGGCCTAATAGCGTTAGGATAAACTAGTTTAGCCTGGTTGAATTGTTAGGCCAAACTAGTTTGGCCGGGTAGCGTACGGATAAACTAGTTTTGCCGGGTTCAAGGTCAGGCCGAACTCTTGTCTAGTGCACCACTGCTGCAGCCGGGGGGTGGGGGTTGCAAGTCTCGACGTGCTCGTCGCATTACATTGTTCCTACCGCTCACTCGCTCAGTCAGTCAGTCAGTATCCGGGATGCGTGGAGTGCGAATCTGAGTGCGTCTTAGTTGTTATTTGGTTGTTCGTTGTGCTTTGCACCGTGCTTTGGAGTGTGTCGTGTTGAATATTGAATATTGTGTGTGAGCTAAAAGAGTGGTACAAGTAACGTTTACTTAAGTAGGTGGGACTATGGAGGAAGATTCTGTTAGTGGTGGGCATAGCCAGAAAGAATGGAGAGAAAGGTTCATGACTAAAGTTTTACAAAGCGAAAACGAGAAATCAACACATTTCAACGTATTGACAAAAGATAAGTACCAACAACTTATAAATGAAGTCGAAACTGCTGCAAACACAGATAAGAATACCCCGTTGCAGCAGAGACGCCTGAAACGATTTAATGTAATTGACATTGGAGGGGTAAAAAAATTGGTGGCGGCCGGTGAGAGAAACGAAGACATCAAGTACTATCTCACAGTAGATGAACTGTACGATGTTATCAATGCTGCTCACGTGGCAGTTAGTCACGGTGGCCGCGATTGAATGCTAGCCGAAACGTCAAAGAAATATGCCAATATTACAAAGGAAGAAATACAGCTTTATTTGTCAATGTGCCAAGTATGTCACATGAAAAAAACCAAAAAGAAACGAGGTTTAGTCTCAAAACCTATTTTACATTCGGAAATGAATAGTAGGTGCCAAGTCGATCTTATCGATTTTCAGACTCAACCAGATAATAAATTTAAGTTTATAATGGTTTACCAAGATCACTTAACAAAATTTGTTTTGCTTCGTCCATTGCAAAGCAAAAGAGCTGAGGAAGTTGCGTACCAACTGAATGATATCTTTTTAACTTTAGGAGCCCCGTGTATTCTACAGTCTGACAATGGAAGGGAATTTGTTAATAAAGTTATTTCTGAAGTAACACAGTTGTGGCCAGAGTTGAAAATTGTGCATGGTAAACCTCGGCACAGCCAAAGTCAGGGCTCAGTTGAAAGAGCCAATCAAGACATCAAAAACATGCTCGCATCTTGGATGGCTGATAACAAGACAACAAAGTGGTCGGAGGGGTTACGGTATGTACAATTCATGAAGAACAGAGCTTTCCATTCTGGTATTAAACAATCCCCTTATAAAGCTATGTTTGGCATGGATCCTAGAGTCGGACTCTCTACTTCATCTCTGCCCTCTGAAATTTTGAAAGATATAAATGATGAGGAAGATCTTACAAAGGTTATAAACAATGACCTAACACCTGCAAGTGAAACAGCTGATGATAGCTTAATGGAAGAAGATAAAAATATGGTTCAGCCCCATACCTCAACTGACAATAAAATAAAACATTCAAGAAAAACCGCTGCTGAAGGTCTAAGAAAGCAAGCAAAAAAAATGAAATCACACAGTGATAAGTCACATCCACCAGCCAATATTGGAGATAATGTCATGATACCCATTCCCGATGTGGACAAGTCTAAGGTTGGCCTAAGGAATATCATTGGCGTTGTTATTGATATCACTGATGAGGAGCTGTACAAAATTGGAACGAAACATGGAATTCTTCAAAGACTCTATTGCAGGTAGGCCTACGTTTAATTTATTTAGTATATTATATTAAGTGCATTTTTAATTGGGCTTAAAAATTTGTTTAGTGCAAAATATAGTTTTAAAAACGTTTTTTAAACCCGTGCTTGCTCTCACAATTTTACCCACAACGTCCATAATTTTTACCAGAATTCAATGACTTTTTCATTAAAACAAGCCTAAAAATAAGTTTACAATAAGGTTACAAATGTTAAAAGTTTACATAATTGTTTATCAAGAATACAATTTGCGGAATTTTTTCAGAACCCAGTTTGACGTGAGCGCCCAAAGGTTCATTACTGAAAATGACGTGAATATTGAGAATGAGATTTCTTTGCGAACAACAGCAACAAAACATTCCATTGGTAGCGGTCAAGGATTTGTAAAATATTCGTGTAAAACAGTCTGCAAAACAAATAGATGCCTTTGCAAAAAGAAAAATTTACTGTGCAATTCTAAATGTTATTCCAGTTTGTCATGTAACAATAAGTAAACAATAAATACGTTTAGTTTTGTTCCTCAGAATATCGAGATGTTAATTATTCATTACCCTTAAACTTTTTATGATACTCTAGTAATAGTTTGAACACACTAGTTTGGCCTGGTCTAAAGCAGGCAAATGGTTTATCCTAACGCCACCCGGCCAAACAAGTTCAGCCTGTAATCAATAAGGCCAAACTAGTTTATCCTAGGGCGGTCAGGAAAAACTAGATCTTCCTAGTCCAAACTAGTTTATCCTAAAATCGGGTTTGTCCGGTAACATATATTTAATATGAAATTCAAACTAAATATGACATAAATATTTTTTAATATCGTACCGATCTAAATAACATTCAAAGGAGACTCTAGACCAGGCCTAATTTTCTTTAGTTCTTAGTAGAATTGAGTATGGACTTTCTTGTTATGGTGGAACATATCAATCAAATTTGAATCGAATTTTTATCCAACATAAAATGTTTTAAAACCACCTCAAATAAACTGGAAATAGAACAATTACATTTCTTGTTTAGACAATAAAATAATTCCCATTAAATAGATGTTTGTTTTTCAAGTACTGTATTAAATTTGTTTTATAGTGGAAGTGGTAATATGCCAGAAAGGAATATTGGAAATTAATATATGCTTGCATATCCACAAATACACAATATTAACTCCTAAACCTCATTTAACACACTTAGAAAAAAAAAACTATGCATTTCAAGAACCTAGGATGTAGGTTAGGCCCAAAATTACCAGAGGAATAAGATCAATATAATAATAGAATCCAATTTTCTATTTAATAGTATTATATTGATTCAAGAAGGCTTTTAGTTTCACGTTTTTAGTTCCTTTTTAGGAGCGATGTAGGTTGTATGGGAGCCCTGTCTTGTATTGCCTTCCTGCAGACGTTCCTTCCTTTTTCGTCATAGTTTCATGTTAATGAGTGAAATAGTTAACGAATATGCCTTCGTATTGTGCGGCTTACAAGTGCAACAGATCTTATACAAGAGGAAGCGGTTTTTCTTTAAAGGTAAGTAAAATCTATAGGCGTACTTATAAACAAAAAGTATGTCTGCCTGTGTTTCTGTCTGTTTATTCTTTATTTATTGCTGCATAATTATTTCATCAGATTGTCTCGAAAGTTTGGGATGTTTTGTATTTTTTCCCGTGGAATGTTTTAAGTATGGGTGTATTCACATCTGACATTAGACTTCCGGTCCGAGATAATCACTAAGGCTGTGACGTGATAATAATATAAGGTGATAGACGTGATAATAATATAAGATAATAGACCTAAGGTGTGCGCGTGACCTTGCTTGTCATGATGGGTTATGATGATATGAGGAAACATTTTGATTCACGCGAGGTTCAATCAAAGCATTTTTAAGACAAATTAGGGGACAACTGAGTCGATTTTATTAGAAGTCCTCCAATTTAATATTCATTTTAACAATGTGTGTCTAATGAATTGGAATTATTATTTATTGCTTGTCGAGTTTGACTATTTTTCCTGTTATGCTATATACAGGGTGTCCCAAAAGTCGACGTCCACACTTCACAGGCTTGTTATATGTATCATTTCCAACAAAAAATGTCCTTTATGTATTTATCGTATTATTAATAGTTACCAAGCTATTGACTTTTTAAATATTTTTAAAAATATGTGTATTGCAACAGAAAAAAATCATTTTTATGCAAGAAATAATGCACACAGAGCCTTAAAACTTTTACAATATAATTTTAATCAGTATATTTGCATAATTATACAGTTTTAAGGCTTTTCGGGATGTTAAATCATAAATTTATGGTGTTTAAACTTTATTTTTTTAACTTAAAACAAAGTTACTACTACATTCAAACAGTGACTGCAAATGTATTTTTAACCTAAGCTAATGCACAAATATCTTAAAAACTTCCCTAATTAATGCAGAATTCAAAAGTACTAACACATTCACAAATTCGTTAACTTCTTTAGAGAATTGGTGAATTTTTCTAAATAAGTACACGTTTTTGCGGGCTGGCCACTTGTCCACACTCGCATTGCGGCGCTTCTTCGCGGAAGTTTTATGCATGGACAAAGCTAACAAGTCATTTAAAAAAAGATAGAGCAATAATGTAACTGCTATTTAGAAACACATTTTGTGCTGACATTATTATTTTACTAAGTAAATAATTTTATAAAAATTTAGTTTAATACAGTAACATTAAAGTTGGTGAATTTTTGAGTAAAATTAATTGTTAAGCAAACAAAGCAATTAGGAAATAGATTAAATAAATTACAGTACCATTTTTTGAAATATACCTATTACAATAAAAGTTCAAAATTCCGATCTTCTTCCCTGATACAAAACTGACAACGACAACAATGTATCCTTAGAGAATGAAAGGATTGTTTATTATTCTTAATTGTGTTGGTAACTGTTAATCGTTGTCTTAGTTCATCTTGTGTATGGGAATCAGAAGAAATCACCAATTCCTTGTAGTATCCCCACAAAAATAAATCCTTGGAGTTTAGATCAGATGATCTGGGCGGCCATTCTATGGTTCCTCGTTTTCCAATCCAGCAATTTTGGAATTAGGCATTTAGATAGAGCCTAACTTCATGAGAATAATTTGCTGGAGTTATTCTCACATTGAAACCAAATATTTTCACGTATGCCAAATGTAAAATCTTCAAGGATTTCTCTAAGGTTGTTTTACAGAAAGTTAAAATAATTTGCTCCATTGAGTCTACCTGGAAACTCAAATGGCCCAACTAATTTGCTTTTAACGATACCAGTCTACATGCTTATTCCAAACTAGTGCTGAAAGGGATCATTTCTTATTACTTTAGGGTTTTCATATGACCAATAATGTGTGTTGTGATCATTGTAAATTCTTGTTCTTTTGACAAAACGTTCGCCAGTGCACAAAATGTTATTGAAAACCCCAGGATGAACTTAATTTCTACTAATCATCTCTCTACAAAAGCGCGCTCTTCTAGCATGATCTGTGGATAGAAGAGATTGAACTCGCTGCATATGATAAGGATATAACTGGTAACTTTTAAGGCTCCCGTGAACTGATGAACTTGGTATGGCAGTCTGTCTGGATATACGGCGGGCACTTGTACTTGGATATTCTTCTATCATATTTACAATTATTTCATCATAATTATTGTTAATACAGGTTCTGCCTAACCTCTCAGATTGTCCGGGAATCTTACCCTCCTGATAAGACCTATGCAGATACAGAAATACTAAATGATCAGATACTAAATGAAAATGATTCTCTGTTAAGATACCTAACTTTATATTCCCTTACAACAGTATGGGCATGTCCGTTACAAAGACCATAAAAAAATTCACGTCTTTGATAATATTCCTCATAGGAGAATACCCTAACAGTGTAACACATGTCATAATACAAACTGAAACACTTAAAAAAACAAACGTGAAATAAAAAAAAAAAATAGATTATTTCAGCAAACAACACACAAAAGGCCGTTGGTGAAAATTTTCAATATTGCACTGATACCCGTTCAATAATTATAAAACCAATTGATACCCAAATAAAAAAAATATTCAATATTTACTAATACCCATCTGGTCAACAATAAAACATCTAATCCAACAACTGCTGATTTGTTTTGTGTGTTATTAATAGCTGATTTTGTTTGTAGGGCCCTGATATTAGTGGAATTATTTGTAATGTACTGCAGGAGACTAAACAAGTTTAATAAATCAAGGGTTTAACAATTGTTTACTTAATAAAATTATAATATCAGCACAATATATGTGTTTAAATAGCAGTTACATTATTGCTCTAGCCTTTTTGAAATGACTTGTTAGCTTTGTCCATGCATAAAACTTCCGCGAAGAAGCGCCGCAATGCGAGTGTGGACAAGTGGCCAGCCCGCAAAAACGTGTACTTATTTAGAAAAATTCACCAATTCTCCAAAGAAGTTAACGAATTTGTTAATGTGTTAGTATTTTTGAATTCTGCATTAATTAGGGAAGTTTTTAAGATATTTGGGCATTAGCTTAGGTTAAAAATACATTTGCAGTCACTGTTTGAATGTAGTAGTAACTTTGTTTTAAGTTATAAAAATAAAGTTTAAACACTATAAATTTATGTTTTTAACATCCCGAAAAGCCTTAAAACTATATAATTATGCAAAAATACTAATTAAAATTATATTGTAAAAGTTTTAAGGCTCTGTGTGCATTATTTCTTGCATAAAAATGATTTTTTCTGTTGCAATACACATAATTTTAAAAATAATTAAAAAGTCAATAGCTCGGTAACTATTAATAATACGATAAATACATAAAGGACATTTTTTGTTGGAAATGATACATATAACAAGCCTGTGAAGTGTGGACGTCGACTTTTGGGACACCCTGTATAACCGTATTCCGCGGAATTATTTAAAATTTGTCAATGAGTTTGTCTAGTTTAAACTTGATTGTTATGGTTCAATGTATATGATATACTAGATAAAGTAATGTTGATATCTACCTTTGTAGTGTTTTTCTTAATAAATACTGATATTAGAGTATATTATTAGTAGATTGTTTAAATTTACAAATTTTTAGAGGTGTTTGCTTTTATTTTTCTAACCAATCATCCTGATGTAGTATTGTACAAGTTATATAATTAAAATGTATTTACATTTATAATAAATATAGTTTACAGGATTAACGAATTTTATTTTACGAAACTGTTTAAGAAACCAGTAACATATATACTGTAGGTTTTGTAAAGCAATTTTCTGTTTGTGGCCTCTGTACTTAATTATGAACTTCTCTGTGGCCCATCATAAAATTTTCTGAGAGATTTATTAAACTGCACATTTAATACTGACGTAATTAATTGTGCATTACTTTTATATTAGCAAAAATAGTTCAACTTAAAATTCGAAACAGCGTTGCATTGAAGACTAGGCAGTTGAACCACATTGGGTCTCATATTGAACTGTGGTGGGGGTAGAGCGGTGAGCCGGCTCGCATTCACAGAACGGAGTCCGCGATCCAGTGAGTAGTAGGTACACGAGTAGTATACATTGATAATTCGACCTAGACTGGAAGTATTATCAGTAATGACCACCTTCTACTGTACTGGTTCGCTCCCTTACTATGTCTGAATAAGTTCCTCGCACAAATCAAAAGTCTATGAGGAATGGGCAGAGTAAAATTAAGAAGGAGATCAGTACCCTCTTAAAAAAAATAGTCTTCCGTTCCTTAGAAAGGGTAATTTAGGCAATTAATAGTCAATAGGTAACGAAGGCTACATTAAAGTATGGAATTCGCGTTGTCTTTATCGTATGTCGTATTGTCTGTAATTCGCGTTGTCTTTATCGTATGTCGTACTGTCTGTAATTCGCGTTGTCTTTATTGTATGTCGTACTGTCTGTAATTCGCGTTGTCTTTATCGTATGTCGTATTGTCTGTAATTCACGTTGTCTTTATCGTATGTCGTATTGTCTGTAATTCGCGTTGTCTTTATCGTATGTCGTACTGTCTGTAATTCGCGTTGTCTTTATCGTATGTTGTATTGTCTGTAATTTGTAAGTTTGTTTAAACAACTATGGTTGCTATTAGATCCCTATATCAATTAAATTGTAATCATTTGTAACTTAACACACATTAGATTCGTAATTGCCATTCAAATATTTGAAACTGTCCTAGGAGCTAAAACACGTGTAAAATACTTGATATTAACGGGGGTTTTCGTGCTGATATCTAATGTAAGTATAGCTCAAGTGCAAATACGACACTGTAATACGAAATGTAGCATTGCAGTTCAACAATGACAGACCGGATATTTCTCAGCCCGGGTCAAGGTTGTCATCCTATTTCATTCTCTTTTCAAACCAACCCGGATGAGTATTTACATAAGTACATTTTCCCTTTTTTTCATTGAATAAGTGTTTGTAAAACAAATGTTACATTTTACAATAATAATTACTATTGTTAATTACGTGATGTTACATGATTGATTGATGAACAGTGACTTGGTCATTGCTTTGATTTGCAGTAACAAGTATACAAATATATACAGGGTGTTTCGTGAGGAGTTGGCACAACTTAAGGATATGATAGGAGGCATAAAAATAAGCAAAAAAGTTCCTATAAACATGTGGCCTATTTTGCCTTGTTAAGAGTATGTCTGTCTGTGTGTGTTTTTTATCAAAAAATTAAATCTCTAACGTGGTTTGAGCTAATAGTGTGAAACTCGGCACATTTGCTAACCAGCCAGTTAGGGGTAGTTAGCAAAAAAATCTTTATTATTTTCAAAATGGCAGCCACAAGAAATTTTTAAAGTTAAGTAACTTTAACACAATTATTTTTTGTAAATTTAATAACAAATGCAAAGATACCTTAATTTTAAAAATTAGTTAGAAAATAGAATAGTAAAGCACTTTTTCTTGAATGCTTGTTTAGGGTTTTTCACTTGTATACAGTTTACTAACCAAATGTATTACTTCATGGTCATTATAAACAGCTGTTTTAAATTATTTTAAACTATCAGCTGTTTTTATGTGAAGCACTTTTTCATGTATGCTTTTTAGGGTGTTTACTGAAAAAACCCTTTCACTAATAAAGAAATTTATTTACATGAAACACAATTTGTATTATAAATGCTGTTCAATGTGACGCTCTCCTTCATCGATGCATACTTCAGCCCTACGGCGCATTGAATTTCGTACTCTTTCAAAAATTCTAGGAGTTCTCCTTATGTTATTGCATGCCACTTCCACACGTCGCTGAAGTTCTTGCACATCAGGAATCTGTTTGGTATACTTGAGACTTGAGGTAGCCCCACAAAGATTATCTAGAGGATTTAAATCCGGCGGCCTGGCTGGCCAGTGAACACTTCCTCCACGTCCAATCCATTGTAAAGGATATTCAGCAGTGAGGTAGCCTCTCACATTGTTGCTAAAATTAACTGGTGCCCCATCATGCATAAACCATGTACCTGATCGTAATGCAAGTGGAATGTCATCTAACCACGTTAAAATAAAAAAACACACACAGACAGACATACAAGGCAAAATAGGCCACATGTTTATTGGAACATTTTTGCTTATTTTTATGCCTACTATCATATCCTGAAGTTGTGCCAACCTCTCGCGAAACACCCTGTATATAGTCATTTCCTATTTAACATTTATTTTAAATATTCTTTCAGCCTCTTTTGTCACATTCGTTATTAAGAACGCAAAGGTTCAATACTGAGGTCACCTGAAAATCTTATTGCTCCTCTTTATTTATTCTTAAGACGCCGATCGTCAAGATATGGGCGAATATGGATTTCGAATGAGTGTAATGAGTGTGAACTATATAGTGTAGTCATTGTTACTATCTGAGTTCGACTTAGCTCAGAAAGAACTATTTATTAATAGTCCAATATCCAGGGCAACTATGGGACCTACAGATTTACGTGAAATCCGAACCACGTAGTGTTGGTGTGATTTTCAGCAAACTGACAAGTCTGATACTCAATTCTCTTCCCTACACAACATCTGAACCTTGACTACCATCCAACATGGACACCCCGGATTTCTCTAATGAATAATTTATTTAGTGTCTAACAGTTTTCTCCAGGGAATAATGTTGCACTAGAGCCGACGACCCTACCTGGTCGATATACGACCTACTAGTACATGTAATACTGTCGACTATCAGAAGACCGATTATTATATGTACACTTTCCCAAGATAGCTGGTTCCCCGACACCCGCTGAAGATTGACACCATCAATACTTCACAATCATTAATCACAAAAAACTGCTGTGATTTTAACATTGTTACAAATTACAAGTCTACACTTGTTAAATGTAAACATATTTTTAACTTGTACTGAAACATACAGGTAGGTAAATTTTATAAGAGGACTTGTTTAGATTCTTTTGTGCTTAGTTTTTTTTTCTCAAGTATTGTTAAAATACTCAATGTCTTTGCTTTATCACATTTTGTGCAGATATGCTGCAATTGCACATCCCTATTTTTTAGCTAAGAAATAGGGAAATTATTTTTTAGATAAAAACATAAAAAGTCTTATAAACATAGGTCCTTTTCAGCTTTATTTGACACTACAGCCGAAAATTCGATTCTTTCAATACCTCATATATTTAACTGACGTATCTATAATAATGGCAATATTTTTAACTGTACTGAATATTTTTATTAAACCTTTACATCTAGATAGAGGAGGACATTTTGAAAATGCATAATTACTTTTCCAAGACAAACTGCTACCTGAAATTTTGTTAGTGTACGTTAAATTCCTAAATAATAGTAAAAAAATATTTAGTTGTTCAGTTTTTATGGGTTACTAGGAGAACAAAGTCAGTTGGATTGAAATGCAACTGTATCAAACATTGTTAAATATTATACAGAGCAACACCCAGTTAATCAATTAAAATAAAACATAATGATATATCCATTCCCAAAATGTTGAGTAACTGAGTTAATATTCGCTCTACACTAACATGCCAGTGACCAGTCTTTCTTGCTTTATTACCTTATTGCTTATTATAATTATTATTCAATCAATAAGTTTTAAATAATCAGACAATAAGAACAGTTAGGTTTATTAACATTTCTTAACGATAATTACATTTAATTATTATTATTAACACATTTGTAAAGTAGAACTTCAAAAGCTTTGTAATTATGTAACTAGTTTAACATTAAAATAAACTTATAACAATAATCAGCTGACTTGTAACAATTAGTTACAACTGTGACTTTTTATTATAAAAGTAACAAATGCTTTCAAGAAACACCCGTAAATGTAAACAGTGAAAATGTAACTTTCGTAACTTTGTAACTTTCGTGAAACAGGCCCCAGGAGGAATATACAACACGTTGATGCAGACGATGCCGTGCGGCAATGTCAATTCTACCGACAACGAATCAAGGTCATGCGCAGACTGATTCTGTTCATGTCTCATCAGCTGTACAGCAGCTAGAAGACGTTTGTCTACAGCCAACAATACTCCCCCTCCCCGCTTCTTAGCCGTCGCTATCTGATCTCTGTCAGATTGCGGAATACCTCATACCTCTCATCAAATAGTGCATTATTACAAATGCCCGATTCGAGCTCATTTCAGTTAATGCAATTAAATCATAATCCTCGGAGAAAACCGATTCGTATAATTCTGAAGTTTTTGTTCTTAGGCCACGAACATTCTGATAGTAAATAGTAATATTTTCATCATCCATTAAACTGAGATACAATTTGAATCAAATAGTTCTGGAATGAGAGAAACCATATAGTTCAATTTACACTTTCTTAATAATGAATCAAACAGGACTCTACCACAAATCTAGTAAACACCAATACCTAACCATTCATAGTCAACAAAATTCATAGGCCAATTTACAACAAATATTATTACTTTTGAAAGTAGATTGTATTATGATTTTGAACATCAGTGAGTCTCCCGTGTAAATGTTGTAAATTGCAAGTCAGAATGATCGTTCTATTGAACCTCTGGTTTGGACATTTTCTCTGTCGAACCTGTCGTATTGCCAATGATGTTTTACAGTCCCAAACTATGAACACAAGAAGTTGGTTTGATTGTGCTTAGTTTCAATTACAATTCCTTGCAATTTAAATAATGAAATAGCCATTTTTTTAGGATTTTGCTCAGATATTTATTTATTAAAACTGTTTCAGAATCATGTTTAGTGTTGTTGGTGATGTGGCTGTTGATAACGAAGTGGCGATCGCAGCGATCACGGAGACAACTTATCTTTAGTGCAAATAAAACAATATGGGCTAAAAAACACAGACAAAATAAAATACACTGTATAAAAGTATAATTCTAAAATTTACAGTTCTTTTGTCACTTAAAAACAAGTCTTTGGATATGGAAGTGATAGTTAATAGCCTCGATAGAAATTGTCCTTACATGTCGCTTATATATACAAAAACTTTCGCTTTAAACTCATACAGTCATTATTTTTTATCAACTTTTTTTCACTGCGTGTCAGGTGGATTGGTTTGTCCTAAAGCCGTGGCCGAGGGTTCCTTGGAAGAAATGGTGCAGAAAATGCGGCCTCTGAGTAGCTTTGCCGCCAGGAGTGCCACGGTGACCAGAGAAATGGGAGCCCCTATCACCACTGGAACTGTAACCAATCAGATCAAGGATACACAAGTCCTAAAGGAAATTTGTGGAAGGGAAGAGTGAGAGAAATTTTTTTTTATACTATAAATATTGCTGTCTCCACCTAGTAATCTACACTGATGACAAGGTATTATATTAGCAATAATACTCTCCAAAAACTACAGAACACTTATGGGGAAATTGACACTTAACTTTATAAAAAATTATCAACAAAATTTCCTAATTATTGTGTGTTATTGACTCCTATACAATGTAATTTTTAGTAAATTTATCAGGGAAACCTAATAATCTCACAGTGAGGGAAAGTACGCAAAAGCTAAGAGTTTCATTTAAAAATAATCATCAACTTTCCTAACAGTGTTTATATTTGAAAATATTATATTATTACATTTACAAACAGCATTTTAAAATGTAAAAAATATTTAAAAATAACATTCTGCCAAAAAAGTAGTGCATTTTGCAATTGTCACCCTATTATTAGTAATATAGTCTACAGACATATTCTATTATCACATTAGCTATGTTAGTTTTGTATAACTATGTGTTATGGCCCTTGAATACTTTTTTAGTCTACACTTTAGTACGTTTTGGAGGATATTGCAAATAAGTTAAACGCCACACAAGTTGAATACAATATAAGAATAAATATTTTAGTGATCGATTTCGGCCACAAGCCATTCCTTTTTGATCCCATTGTCAAAATATATCACCATAGTAACTGTTCTTATACTCCATTCAACTTGTCTTGTGTGGCGTTCCTTTAACGTTTTAATGAGCATGTTATGATGTGCTATCAACTCTCCATATAAAATCAAACTAGTTCATGCTTACAAAAGAAAATATAAAAGGTAAATGTATATTTATTTCTTTAAAGTCTCCTGTTCTTCCACGGAAAATATTTTCAAAGTTTGGAAAAATTCACCTCATGTGTTATTATTGAGGTTGAGAGAGTTGATATTGGTCATTTAATATGTTCAAATTATTAAATATTCAATAAAACCAATATATTTAATTTTTAACTAGGCCTTTCGCCAGCAAAGGCCTAGTTAAAAATTAAATATATTGGTTTTATTGAAAATTTAATAATTTGAACATATCATGTGTTATTGTTTTATATGATTTTTGGTTGATTTTTATTTTATTCTACGCTTTGACTATTATGTGAAGTTGCAATGATAAGTGTTCAAGGTCTGGTAAACAATCTCAAACCAATGACAACTACAAGTAGTTTACTATCGATAGTTTCTTGTCAAGTTGTAATAACGTGTTATTAATCATCGAATAGTAAGTATTATTTTATAAGAACAGAAATGTCTTATAATATAATAATATTATATTATAAGATAATAATATATTATAGATAATAATATTATAATACAATAATATAGAAATAATTGTTATCAAACAAACTCTCTTAATTTCTGAATGTTATATATTTTGTAGAAACAAGCAACAACAATGTAAGATTTTTAAATCATTTATTTGCATTCGTTTTCAAAAATAGTTTGCAGCTCATACAACACTATATCAGGTAGAACAAAGTTCAAATTGCTGACAATTTTTCGAGATCCGATTTTCTAAAATCGATTGATAAATATTACCAAACGTCAGTTTACTGCGGTTAAGTGGAAGAGAGGCCTAATTAGTCTCAACTTCGCCACACAAATAAAGACATTTTTCATTTTATCCCTTCTCGAATGTTTTTTATACATTTTAATGTATGTTTCTCCACGAAACATGATTCAGTAAATTCTAATTGTTAAAAGTACAAAATAAATAAATATTCTGCAGGACTCAAAGAAGCAGATTACTCTTGGTTGATGTAAACATAACTTTGATACTTTACATATACTAAACTAAATTTAACCTCATTTCTAATGCGAATGAAGTATTGTTTTAAAAACGATTATTTAAGACGTAATCTTCATATTAATGGCAGTAAGCAACGGAAGTTGTAAGCTCATGCAAAACCTGAACGGTCAAAATATCTCGCCCAATAATTGATTGTTCAGTCTAGTGAGTTAGATACTGTAATTGATTATATTATCAATCAACTAATTATTTTCATAGCAAACGAATCTTTGGTGGACCGAAATATTTCAAAATACATTTAGATATAGGCCTACCTAATGCTTACCTCTCGTTTTTATCAATTCCCATTTCTCGTCAGCAAGGATGCGTGTTGAAACAGGCTCTCTGGTCTCTACAGGGTTAGGTACCTTTTCACTACAGTCATCAAACACGGATCAAGCGTTATTTACATGTTATTTTAATATTTTACTTCCAATTTTCTTTTTAATCATTTTAGGTTACAGTGCATTTACTATTTTCTGTAATTACGTATATCATCCAAGCCAACAAAAGCTGAAAACTACCTTCCTTAATTTGCTCTTCGATACTATATTGATACTAAAATGGTAAAAACTCGTCAAAATAACGATTGGTGTAATAAGGCCTTTAAGGCACTAGTGCTATTTAAAGCATAATGATATATTTGAATTTCTTATTAACGAAGATTAACCCCGTTAGGTTATTCTATCAGTAAATGATAAGGGATTAAACCAACAAGTCTCGGATTATTATTGTTGTTAATATCAATAACAATTTTATGGTATTGGGGATTTTTTTTTGCAATATGGTAATATACTTTTACATTTACATATGAGACGCCGACACTTAAGGTGAATATGAATCATTACATGAGTGTAGGATAAGTGTGAATGGCCTTTGTAGTACTGAGTTCGACTTTTTGTCAGAAACAAAAAATATAATAATACATAATTTTATAAGAGCCTTTGTCAGAAAAACATGTTTAAATAAGTACAAAACCATACTTATTTGGAAACAATTGATACTTGTATTCAACATTAATATTTTTAGTTTTGTTAGTTGTATATATTATCACTGATTTGATGGGTTTATAGTTCCTTAAATACATTTTTCCCTTAGTTTTTCAATTGTAAATTATTGCTTTATAGTAAATTGCATTTTGCATGGCTAACTCCTTAAACTGAACTTTCTAATAACATGATTTTGCCTGCGGATCTGAATTATTTTATCAACGGTAGTGTTTTTAAGTAATGAGCTTATTTATAGATTGAATTCAGATCAGACTCGATGTTGTAGTTGATTGGGCCCGAGAAAGAGGAATCTCCGATGCTATGATATCAATGGGGTGGAAGACCGGTATTAGCGTGTTAGCGCCTTGAGGTAAGGATGGGATATCGATAGAAAATATCAATAATGACATAGATAAAATATCGTATCCATAATATCGATACCAATATCATATCGAGATCAAAATATCGATATTCGATAATATCGATATTTTGACTGTCTTACAAGTACAACAGATAAGGGAGACAAAAGTAGTTGGACATTTGCCATCATTATGTAAAAATTACCAATCATGACGTTTCGATTTGGTAAAACCCAAACCTTTTTCAAGTGCTAAAAACTAAATTACATCTACACAAACATGTTATAAAACTACGTTCTTAAACTAATCTACTTTAATAACTATCTACATTTTAACCTATATCATAGAATGGGGTATAACAAAATGAACTTCTACTAAATATAATTTAATTGTGTTTTTACATTTTTTTCGTTGATATCGTGACCTGGGCAGCGCCTAACTGGTAATATTAATTTAACCCTGTTAACATTTTTATATTTAGTAGAAGTCCATTTTGTTGTACCCCATTCTATGTTCTAGGTTAAAATGTAGATAATTATTAAAGTAGATTAGTTTAAGAACGTAGTTTTATAACATGTTTGTGTATATGTAATTTAGTTTTTAGCACTTGACAAAGTATTGGGTTTTACCAAATCGAAACGTCGTGATTGGTAATTTTCACGTAATGATGGCAAATGTCCAACTACCTTTGTCTCCCTCATCTGATACTCCATCATTAATAAATTTCAGAAACAAAGTACAACAGATACTCTATCCCTATACAGGGGTGGCGTGACATTGCATTTATATACTAATTTTTCTTTACAGTTTATTTATAAATTATTTGTTCATTAAAGGCTTTTGTTCCTAATTTTAATTAATACTTCTATTTTCAATGATAGATACAATTTAATATTCTCATTATTTAAATAAAAATTAATGAAATTTTGTTGTTTTTAGAAGACTGATATTCTAGTTAAGTTTTGAATAATGGTAATTTGGGATTTAGGTTCCCATCACTGCTCGATTTTGTGATTGACAGTAGGCAACGGCGCATTTAGTTATGATGGCCGAAAAGAAGAAGTGTGACCAGGGCGCAAACTTAAAGGCGTGAGCTAACCCTTGTCATAGACCTGACTCAGCCATGGTCTAAACTCACTCTAAAGCATCGATGTATAAACTAAGGTGATTTGTTTATACATGGATGTCTAATGTCATTCCAGTAATCCAGTATCACTCCAGTCTTTGTTTGTCTCGTTGTCGTCTCGGTTTGTCTTTCGTTTCGCCATAGTGACTGTATATTTTTAGGTCTAATTGTTAATTTATAAGTTTAGTTGTGTTTTAGTTCTTATGTTACTGTGTTTCATAAGTTTTTTTGAGTTAAAGTTTTGTTTACTTAGATACATTCTTCGTTTCTGTTTAATTCTTTATAATATTATTATAGTGCCAACAAAATCAAAGTGGTGGATTAAGTTTTTTTTATTTTTTATTTATGAGAAAAGTGCCAATTGTAAAATATGTGGTCGCGCGGTTAAGCATTCAGGCAACCCAAGCAACTTGAAGGCTCATATGGATAAAGGACGCCTATCATTGAGAAGTGCCAGCAACATCAAAACGCTTCTAGCAAAGCAAAAAGTGAAAATGTATATGTTAATTAAGTGCCATGCCTGCAAGTCCGAAAACATCATACCAAGAGGATGTACAAATTGAGAAACCGTCGACCTCAAAAGCTGCCAACTTGACAGGTAAACTGCAATCAACACTAGACGAGTCTTTTTGGATGACAGCTGCTCTCCAGGAAGGCGGTAAGCGTCAAACTGTCTTAACTAATGCTATTACATATCTTCTTTGTCAAGCAAATCTGCCATTTTCCTTTGTAGAGCATCAGATTTCTTGAAATTATTTAAAGTAGTTGCACTTCATTATAAGGTACTTTGTCGAAAAACTATTAAAAAATTCGTAGATGAAAAATACAATATTGCGTCTGCAATTGTTTAGAGTTTAGACTAAACTTACATCCATTGACAGCTTTTCTGTCACTGCTGATATTTGGACAGAAATTCACCAAACAAGAAGTTTCATAGGAGTTACAGTGCATTTCTTTGAAAATTACAAATTGGTTTCTTGTATAGCCTACTTGGAGTATTTGAGCAGGACCAAAGCCAAACCTTAGAATCCATTTCTGCAGATATTCTTACCATTTTAGAAAATTGGAACTTGAAACGAGAAAATGTACATCATGTTGTAACTGATAGAGCAGCAAATATGGTAAAAGCTATGGATATTGGCTTTGGTAAAAATAGACGTGTGATATGTTTTGCCTATCTGCTGAATTTAGTATCTTATCGGTCTGTTGAATCTGTGCCAGAGTTGTCACCCTTGATTGAACAAGTTTAAAGAATTGTAACTTGGTTCAAACGCAGTGTTAGGGCATCTGATGAATTAAAAACAGAGAGTGACCTAAAACTCATACAAAGTGGAGGAACAAGATGGAATTCTACTTATGAGATAATAAAAAAAAATCATTGATCCTAGTCCAATATTAAACATCATAGTACTTACTGTACATCGCCAAACGTCAGCTCTAAATTTGGCCTCTGCTGCCGAAAACCAAGACTTAAAGAAATGATTCAAATTCTTGAACCTCTGCAAGCAGCCACAAGTATTTGGTATTATACCTAAAGAGGCAAACGAAGCCATGAAAAAAACGACTTATGGTGGACAATCTTCCAACACTAGCAATTAGCACTTTATTGGAAAACACTGTACTTCAAAGAGAATCAACAACCAAAGCCATTCATGAAGTCAAGGAAGTTTTAAAGAAAACACAGTTGCCTGTATATCAGAGTAGTAATTTCGATTCGGACTTAGGGGAAGCTTCAACTTTAACCTCTTTTTTTGTGACCACGCCAAACTAGTCCAAAAAACCTGAGAGAGAGAGCAGCTCTTTGATTTCAGCAGGAACCACGTCAGGAACTATCAATGTGTCTTAGGTTGCGTGCAGAGAGGATCTTAGTAAATACCCTCTTCAATTCTGGACCAATTAGAGAGGGACCTTTCCAGAACTAAGTGTAGTCGCTCTAAAATATTTAGCGTCAATACCAACATCCATCAAATATAATAAATACTTCAAGAAATCTAATAACAGGTGAAACTCTAAACAAGTTGTTATTTCTTCACTCTGTAGGGAAGGAATATTTTTTCTAATCTCTTTGTATGTTTTATTTAAGATTTTACCCATTTGTAATATTTTACATAATTTTTAACAAATAATTCATTTTGTTTTGAATTAGATTGTGTTTTCTTATGAAACCCACATTTTTCACTTATTTAATAACCAATAACTGTTAGCTCTAAGTTCAAAAAATCATTGAAAATATTATGATTTTAAATTTTATATCGAACGTAAATTTAAATAAATTTGTTTAAGTAATTTAATGAATCAGATATAAGTAAATTATTTTTCAAACAAGTTTTAACAACATATTTGAGAAAATATCAAGTAAAACTGGTGAAATTATAAATTTTGTAAAGACCGATACATTATGAAACACAAATATCGATACAACTTCTATATTATCAAATAAAGAATATCGATGTCAAAATATCGGATATTGAAAACAAAATATTGATATTTCGATGATATCGATATCCCATCTATACCTTGAGGTTGTCCGTAGCGAGTGCATGATATACCAAACCACGCAGCTTATTACATATTATCGTATCATTATTATGATTCACTGTCCTTACAGTATCTATTTGACTATTCCAAGTAGACTAAATACAATTACTTAATGTATAAGCCTGCGTGGAGTGATGTTACAAGGAATCTCCTGTAAGTACGGGAGCTGAGGGGGCTGAGGGGGCTGAGGGAGCTGAGGGAGCTGAGGAAGCTGAGGGGGCTGAGGGGGCTGAGGGGGCTGAGCATGCACTTTTAGCTGCAGGCAATTTTATTTTTTATTGTTGTTTTGACCATTTAGGTGGACATCAAAAACATACTGTCGCTCCTCCCCAATGTGGTTGGCAAACTGGGGGTAAGGGAACATCACAAAATATTAATAGTTTAAGAAAACATCTGTATTTCAGTACTGGTAATAGATACAAGTTAAGGAAAAACGCTGTCTGATTTGAAAAAATATTTTTTTAAGAAATGTTACATTAAAAGTTTCACTATCTTTGTTGTTTAAGAATAATAAATATTTCTTAACAAAATTATACGTATTTTTCATATTTTTGTTCATTTTAACACCTGTGAATTTAAAATAATAACTTAAACCTCTTTCTAGCAATACCTAGCAGCTAGCACTATTTTTTATGTTATATAAATCAAATTTTCAACTATGCTCATTCATTTTATGAATTTATATTTTTTCCATTTACATTCAATTAAAGATTTTAAACAGAAAACAAATATACCTCAAATTTTCGAACCGCTGAAGTATTTAAAGAGATAGCAGATTTCCTCTGTCCAGATATCTTAGGTTACCTGTGGATTACGCTGTCGATGAAGTCAATGTGGGAGGAGACCCTTGTATACACTCCAGGCAGATTCTTACGAGCGCAACCCTCTCCAAAAGACACTATACCTATAATAAAATATATAAGAGGTGGATTACAAACTGGCAAACGCTTATTATTACATAAATTGCAACATGAAAATGCTGTAGTTATAATTAGCTAGGAGTGGTATTTCGAGTCTATGAGTGGTAAAAGGTCGTACGTGTTCATGGGCATGGCGGAGGGTCGTCAACGTCTTATGTGACCATGGGTATGTGGGAGTCTCGTCAACGCTGTGCGTGTTGTGGGGAGGTGGGAGATTCGACAGCGTCGTACGTGCCCGTGGGTATGTGGGAGGGTCGTCAACGTCGTACGTGCCTGTAGGTGTGTGTGAGGGTCGTCGGTGTCATACGTGTCCGAGGGTTTGTGGGAGGCTCGTCAACGCTGCACGTGTTCTGGGTAGTTGGAAGGTTCGACAACTTCGTACATTCCTAACATAGCAGTGTCTGTGGTCGATACAGCAATTTCTTATCAGTCTTATAAGTCAGACTCAAAGGGAACCCCAAATCACCAAAATTTTAAGAGACAAAAGGCCAGTAAATATCGCACTCCTCTACAAATCTCTTTCAAAAGAAACTTGAAACTGTGTGAACTGTTTTCAGTCAACAGAGGTGCAGTTTCAAACATTTAACGATTGTCTAAATTATAGTTTCAGCAAATACTGCCACCAAAAACCGATCAAAACCGGTTATAAAGAAACAAAAAATAAATTGATCATGAAAGGAGTTCTGGTTTCGAGAGATAAACTCAAGTTTTATTCCAAAATTAATAGAATAACTTCATACTATCAAGTTTTATTTTCGAAGCTACAAAAAAACTTACAGAAAGGTGCAAGCAGCAAAGACCTATGAGATGTCAAATACAGTTTTAACGCCTGAAAATGTTTCCAAAACTACTTGGAGGATCATTAATAATAAAAACAAAGAGGGTATACCAATTAAAGTCAAAATCGGTCATAGCTTGTGAGCAAGGCCCTCGTCCGCATCTTCACCAAGCTGATACCAAGTGGAGACAGATACCATTAGCCTAAATGGCTTTAGCGCCATTCTTTGAGGAAGAGCTTGAACGAATCATCCAGCAGCTCCCAGCCAAAAAATTGAATTATGACGAAATTAGTTAACTTGTCTTTTCAAACTGGAGTTATCCCCTCACTCCTAAAGGCGTCTAAAGTAACCCCAATTAAAAAAAAGAATAAAAAACTACTTTTTCCTCAATAATTACCAGCCTGTCTCAATTTTTACTACCATTAGCAAGATATTCGAAAAATTGTATTTATAACAATGCTTTAATTTCTAAATAAAAAAAAAACAACTCCCAAATGAACAATATGTATTCAAACATGGCAAATCTACAATAGATGCAGTGGTCATTCAAGTAGATATGGTTGTAGAAGGATTGTAATGTCGGAACCCCATTTTAGGTGCGTTTCTAGACTTGTCGAAAGCATTCGACTGTATTGACCATAGAATAAAGCTCGATAAATTGGAAAGTCATGAAATTGTGGGACTTCCACTCAAATGGCTGAGCTCATTTCTCAGTACAAATACAGTTCAAATACAAACAGTTAAAATTTCAAATCAATTTTCTAATTGAATTGAACTGAGCTATGGAGTTCCTCAGGGATCTATTCTCAGTCCAGTCATCTTTCTATTTTATGTCAATGACATAGGATCATCACTACAGCATGTATGTTTCAGTTCAAAGTCATAGTCAGTTCTTGAACTTCATTCTTTTGTTGATCTTAACAATTGCATCCAAAATTTCAACGACATCTAAATCAACAAAAACTTTGAGAAGTCAATGATTTTGAACTTTTATTTGCGCTCCACTGACTTACAGTGTGGTCCTGAAGTAATGCTGGTAGACACCTTGCTGGAAGAAATCCATTCAACAAGATTCTTTGGAAGACGCCTGGTTAAAGAGTTGACATGGAACGATCACATAAATTCTGTCTATGTTAAATTATCCTGAGGTATTTATACTTGAGGTCTCTAGCCAAATACTGCCCAATTCAGGTCATTCTGACGGTATATTTCGGCTTGATTACCCACACTTCTCCAATAGAATAGTGATTTAAGAATCATGTGCAAACATAGATTTTATGTTCAAGCTACGGAAAAAAGCTGTTCGAATCATTGATAAACTGAAACCCAAAGAGTTGTGTAAAGAGGCTTTTAAAACACATCAACTGTTGACGCTGCCTAGTCTATACAGTTTGGAAACAATGATGTTTTGCATGTCTAAATGTGCCTTAACAAGAGGCCAAAACATACACAGGTATGAGAAAAGGGGCAGATTGAACTACCGAACTGGAAGACACAGAACGGTGGTTTACTACCACCTGCCATCTCAGGATGTTGTTCATTGTATCAAAAGATTACCAAATTTAATAAAAAATGCTCCAACGCCCAAGGCAGTAAAAACTTGTCTAAAACGCTGTTTAGCGTCACGGACATTCTATAATGTCAGCGAGTTTTTAGCATTTGACTAGGAGAACACTTATTTGGGTGACGCCGGAGAGGGGTTGGCATTGAATAATTGACTGGAATGAATAATAAATTGTTGTGCAAGTCTGAACTAAAAATACTGTAGTGAGTGTGCCTAAATTTAAAATAAATTAAAATAAAATTTAGAATACAATGCTTATTGTTGTCTACTGCAAATAAATATATTTGATTTGATTTTATTGACATGTCCGTGGGAATGTGGGAGAATAGTGAACGTCGTTCGTTCCCGTGGATATTTAAGATGGTCGTCAATGTCGTAGGTGCCCGTCGTCTACGTCTTTGTTTCCATGGATAAGTTGGAGGCTCGTCAAAGCTGCACGTGTCCGTGGGTATGTGGGATGGTCGTCAGTGTCGTGCGTGCCCGTTGTCTACATCTTTGTTTCCATGGATAAGTTGGAGGCTCGTCAAAGCTGCACGTGTCCGTGGGTATTGTACCGGGTCTTTGACCGGTACATTACGTTTTTTTTCGTCGTTGTCTGCCAGGCTGCCTGAGATTCGCTTTTGCCCGGCGATTCGCGTAGTTTGGTGGCTGTTGGCCCGGATCCGTTCGTTCCGTGTTCCGGCCTTCGTCTGTCAGGTTGGCCATCAGTCTAGATTGTTCTAGTAGAGTTCTACTCGGCCGAACCTCCTTACCATGCCAGGCTAGAGCTCCTAAAACTCCAGGGTCCTTGAGTAGGACGTTTCACCCTCGGCCTGCCGTCCGGGTATTGTCTACCATCTGCACTGCTAGCCTGGCCTGAGGACCATGTTGGAGCTTGGAGTTGCCCGCTACCCGCCCTACATCTTTGGTGGTAGAAGTCTTCTGTCCTCAGGTCAGTGCGTTCTATGTCATTGTTTCCCGGCGGCTGAGCTGGGGGTTTTGCTGCTTAAATATTCACATGAAAAAAATAACAAAAAAAAAAAAAAACAGTGAAATACAGGAAATATAAAAGAAGAAAAAAAGTTTGTGGAACTGTTTAATTTGTGCCTAGGCCTAAAACTGATGGGACAAAGTGGGCAACACAGCCATGGGGGACCTTTATATGTATTTTTTTTATATAAAAAGAAAAAGAACTTAAAATACAAACAAAAGGAACTTTTTGATGTTAATATTTATTTATATTTATATTTCTTGTTATTTAGTTTAATTAGTTTATTTTGTTGTTAGATTTTTTAGAGTTTATATTTGTTAGGTCCCTATTGTTAAATTGTGTTGTTATTTATTTTTATGCTTTAGGCCTAGTGATTCAGTTATTTATTTATTTATTTCGTGTTTTGGTATTATTGATGTCAGGGGATAATAGAACGGTACCGTGTTATATTTTCTTTTTAATTGTTTAATTTTTAACTCTCACCAAAAGGGGATTATTGGGTTTTGCTTAACTTCTAATTCGGAGCTTCCCAGGGATTCCGGCTTACTCTCTGGCCCGGTGGAATTATGCGATTTGGGCTAAATTGCCGGTTTAATTATTGTTTTCCAGACGTTTTCTAAATTTTCACTTTTATTTGGGGCCTAATAAATTGTCTTACGTTTTGGGTGTCTCTGGCTGGGCTGCAGATAGGCCGTACAGTTTGTTAATTGTTAAATTTGGTATTTGTAGAGTTTGTGGTATTTATAGCGTTTGTTATTAATGTGTAGTATCTTGTTAATTTTAGTGTTTGTTGTTATTTATTAAGTGAGAATTGATATTGTGGCCTTCTGCCGTTTTTTGTTTGGTTAACTTGCTTTCTTTGAAATATAAATCAGTTTTGCTCAGCTGCCGAGTGTTATTTTGACCCTCCAACTGCCACCCGTGATCCCATCGCTCGACTTGTTTTGAGCCATCCCCCCCAGTTGGCACGCTTTCCAGCTTTGGTGGGGGGGGATGGGTCTCAATTGGTAGCAGAGCGTGGTTGCCTAAAAAAAAAAAAAAAAAAAAAAAAAAAAAAAAAAATTATTGTCTCTTGGTTGTTGACGGTGGGTGTTT
The DNA here is from genome assembly GCA_035578905.1 of Stictocephala bisonia. Classification (NCBI taxonomy): domain Eukaryota; kingdom Metazoa; phylum Arthropoda; class Insecta; order Hemiptera; family Membracidae; genus Stictocephala; species Stictocephala bisonia. The sequence goes on from JAQJVL010000308.1 coordinate 854,016, forward strand.
GTCTGTTAGTAGGTCATGGTTGGCCGACCTACCGTCAAGGTGTCTTGGTATTACATAAAAAAAAAAGAAAAACAAATAAATAATTATTTAAAAGGAAAAACAATTAAAAAACCAAATAAATAATTTAACTTATATTAAAAAAAAAAAAAAAAAAAACCTAGGCAATCCGCTTGGTTACTTAGTTGAATGGGTTTCATGGGTGGATTGGAGTGGTCGGCAGTGGCTCGGTAGGCTGAGGGTTTTGTTCGTCTTGGACCCTGGAGTTGTCGTTTTTTTGTGTATATTGTCGAGAATTGTTGCGTTAGAGATGGCCTATCTGCAGAATGTTGCGCTCCTGGTGAAGGAGGAGTTGATATTTGAGTTGAGGTCGCGTGTGGTGACTCCGGAGGGTGATGTTCTGAATCTCCGGAGGTTGCTGCGGGAGCAGTTGTCCGCGGGTACGGCGGTGGATTGGTCTGCTCTACTGGAGGTTGGTGATGAGTTGGCTGTTTGTAAACGCAAGGTGGAAGATTGGGAAGGGGTTTTGGAAGATCTGCAGTTTGAACCTCCAGTAGGTCGTGACCGGGCCTGCCGCCTTGCACGTTTGGGGCATCTGCTTGCCCGTTTAAGGCTGGTCAACCGGGCCCCGGGGTTGGAACCGTCGGATAGGGCGTGGATCTTGGAGAGTGTGTCTAGGCTTGATGAGATTTTTCAGGCACTCTCCGGTTCCACGACTCCTACGGGTCTGGGTCAGCGGCCTACTTTCGCGCTTTCGCCTAATGTGTCGAGGCCGCAGGCTGAGACAACGGCTCTCACTGTGCCTGAGGTTCCTTCTGAGCCTGCAGGCGTTTCTGTTGAGGTCGCTTGTGGTTCGGCTCCAGCTGCCGTTCCTACTGCTTCTTTGGGTTCACCTGCTCTTCTGCAGCTGAGCTACCACAAGCTACCTAACCCTCTCACGCCCATGATCCAGAATCTCCCTGTGATCGATGGGATGGATCCTGAGGAGCTTCTTAAGTTCCTAGTGGCCTTTCTCAGACTTAGTGAGATGCCAGGCATGCAGGCTGGGGACTTGCTTCGTCTGATTTTCCCGTATTGCAGAGGTCCCGTTGGGGAGTTGCTGAGTTCTGTCTTTGCCAGTGATGCCTCAGTGGACTCGTTCCATCGAGAGTTACTTTCTTCGTTTCTTCCCATTCGACTCAGGGAGAGGATGGTCATGGACAGATTTTATCGGTCGCAGGGTAGGGGCGAGTCTCTGGCAGCCTATGTCTCTTCAGTCAAGGAAGCTCGTCAAGCGTTGCGCCTCACACTTTCTGAAGCTGACACCGTTCGTGTCATCCTGGATGGCATTTCGCCTGAAGAACGGTGCAGATTGGTTTTTGCTGGTGTTCCTTCGACTTTTCGGGAGCTGCATCAGCTGTGCATTGTTTCGCGCAGCGTGCAGTTCTCAGACCAGCAAGGGAGGGATCATGAGAGTTATCGTGCTCTCCCCACCCGTCGACCGGCTATGTCTGTAGGTGTGAGTCAGCCAGTGGGGGGTCGTGGTTCTCGGCCTCCTGTTGTGTGTTTTGCTTGTGGCCAACCTGGTCACATTAGACGTGACTGTCCACGTGCTCGAGGTCGTGGAGCGGGAAACGCTCAGCGCGGGGGGTTGCCTCCACAGTAGCTCCCCGCGTTGTTGCGAGTGACCGTGGCCATTTGCCTTTGACACGTTCCCATAGCAGGAGTGGTGGGGATTTTTCGGGCCTTGCTGGCATGGCTTCCCTTGGACTTAGTGCGGTCACCTCGGTGTGTCCTGGCGTTTTTGTATCTTTTGGTGGTACGGTGTGTCGAGCCCTTCTTGATTCTGGTTCGGCATGCAGTATTATCAGCCTTTCTCTTTTTGAGTCCCTTGACGCCTTAGGACTTGTCAGGCACACCGAGTCTTCTTCTATTACATGCTGGACGGCCTCCCAAACTCCTCTACCTATAATTCTAAAGGCGTTTTTCCATTTTAAGATTGAAGGATTTTCCTGGAGGTGGGGTTTTCTTGTTGCCAAGGACCTGGCGGTTTCTTGTATCCTAGGGGCAGACTTTATCTCTAAAAGTGGTATAGTGCTTGACCTCCAGAAGCGCCAGATGTTTTTCAAGTTCAATCGGCGAGTTTTGGTGCCTCTAGTAGGTGATTCTGACTGCCCTCCTGCAGTCAGAGAGGTGGGTTGTGAGCCCGAACAACCCAAGGTGGATCCGGTTGGTCATCTCCCCCCTGAGCAGGCGGAGGCCATTAGGAGGCTGTGTTTGCGGTTTCCTGATGTGCTTACGCCCGAGCTTGGGGTCACTTCTCTTCTGGAGTATGAGATCCACCTCACCGATTCTCAGCCAGTTAGAAGTCATCCGTACAAACTTGCTCCCCCAAAGATGGAGGTTATGAGGGCTATGATTGAAGATCTTCTGAGCAAGGGTGTGATTGAACCGTCTCGTTCTGCTTATGCCAGTCCAGCTTTTCTTGTGCCCAAGCCTAATGGTAAGTCTAGGCTTGTGATGGATTATCGGAGGCTCAACGCTAAGGTCGCTATTGACTCGGTACCTCTGCCTGATTTGCATTCTGCGTTTGATTGGTTCGGTAAGGCTAAGTTTTTCAGTGTGTTTGATTTGAACCAGGCCTACCATCAGATTCCATTGAAGAAGGAATCACGGCCTGTGACTAGCTTCTGTGTTCCCTGGAATCTTTACCAGTTCACTAGGGTTCCTATGGGTCTTGCTGTGGGTGCCCAGACGCTTACTCGTCTGCTTGATTCCATCTTCCATGATGTGAAATTCAAGTTTGTCTTCAATTACCTGGACGATCTTCTTGTCTACAGTGAGACTTTCGGGGAACACATGCAACATCTGGAGGAAGTTCTTAGTCGCCTTAAATCTGCTGGCCTTACCGTCAATCCAGAGAAAGTCACTTTTGCTCGTCCTGAGATTTCTTTTCTGGGTCATCTGATATCTTCTCGAGGCGTCTGCATTGATCCTGCGAGGACCCAGGGCATTCGGGATTTTCCTCCTCCCAGAGATGCCAAGGGGATTGCCCGTTTTGTGGGGATGGTGAATTTTTACCGTCGCTTCATCCCTAACGTGGCCGAGCTTGCTGCCCCGTTGAACGAGTTGCGGAAGAAAGGTGTCCCTTTTGTGTGGGGCCAAGCTCAGCAGACTGCCTTTGATGCTCTCAAGGAGGCTATCATGCAACCTCCTGTCCTGCGTATGCCTGATTTCAGCAGAGAATTTATTCTTCAGACTGATGCCTCCTCCTCCGCCATTGCTGCTGTTCTTTCTCAGGAGTTTGATGGGGTCAGGCAGCCCATCGCTTTTGCTTCGAGGACGTTGTCTCACCAGGAACAGAAAGCTTCTTCCATCTATGAGTTAGAGTGTCTGGCTGTTGTCTTTGGTACGGACAAGTTTCGGCGTTTCTTGGAACACGCTGAGTTCTTGCTGGAGACGGACAATCAGGCACTATCTTGGCTTCTTGCCCATCCCCGACAGCTCGGGAAAATTGGTCGCTGGGTGGTCAAAATTTCTGCCTTTAAGTTCCGAGTTCAACATCTTAGGGGTACCCAGAATGTCATCGCGGATGCTCTTTCCCGCATGTACCACGAACCCAGTGATCCACCGACTGAGGCTGTTGCTCAGTGTGGTGCTGTTCGTCTGGATTTTCCTCTGGCTTTTGACGACCTACTGTCCCATCAGCAGAAAGATCCTGAGCTGTCAGTCATCTTAGGTGAGCTTCAAGAGGGAGGTGCCCACCCTCCCTATTTTCTGTCCAAAGGGGTACTCTGTTGCCGTCCTCGACAGAGGGGTGAACCCCGTGTAGTGCTGCCTAGTCATCTAGTACCGATGGTCTTTCAGTATTATCACTCTTCCCTTGTGGGCGGTCATCTTGGCATTCATAAGACCATCGCTAAGATTCGTAGGTACTTCATCTGGAAGGGCATGGACCGGGATGTTGCGGGCAGAGTGCGGGCTTGTCACCTGTGCTCTCTCAGCAAGCCTAGTCAGAATGCAAGGTTAGGGTTGTTATCTTCTGAGGTGGCCGAGCGTCCTTTTGAGAAGGTGTTCATCGACTACGTGGGTCCTTTTCCCCGTAGCAAGTCAGGTAGCTCCTACCTACTTGTTTGTGTGGATGCTTTCTCGAAGTTTGTTTGGCTTTTCCCACTTCGGAGTGCCACGGCTAAGCTCACCATCCGTGCTCTCTAGTCCCAACTCTTCCAGCACTTTGGTGTGCCTTCCACTCTTGTGTCCGACAACGGTAGCCAGTTTACCTCACACGAGTTTCGTAGGTTCTGTTTTGGCAATGGTATCAGGCATGTGACTACCTCTCCTTATTACCCACAGCCTTCTCATGCAGAGCGGTTCAACCGCAATCTTCGGTCTGCCCTTATTACCTTCCATGCTGAGAAGCAGAACACCTGGGATGAGAGTCTCTCTTGGCTCCAGCTTGCTTTTAATTCTTCCAAGCATGAGAGTCACAATGCCACTCCCTTCGAGATTCTACATGGCTACCCTCCTAACAACCCTTTGTCCAACTTGTGGAGGCTAGAGGATCTTCTACCTACGCCAGGTGCCACTGACGTAGTGTCCACGTGGCGGGCTGCTCGGCGCAACCTGCTACGTGCTAGAGAGAGAGTGAGGAGGAGGTATGATAAGGGTCGTACTCCTAACCCTTTTCAGGTTGGAGATCTGGTTCTTTGTCAGGCTCACCCGGTCAGTTCGGCCGCGGAACGAAGAGCTGCAAAGTTGTGCTATCGGTGGTCTGGTCCCCACCGCATCGACAGGTTTTTGTCACCGGTGACTGCTCTGCTGGTTGATCCCCAGTCAGGCAGGGTGTTTAGGAAAGCCCATGTGTCCCAGCTTAAGGCTTTCCGGGGAACGGTTGGTCCAGGAGTTGGTGTTCCTGGGGGTTTCTTGGGGCAAAGAGATTGATCACCTCTGCGCCCTAGGTGGCTGTTCTGAGAGAGTCTCTCTCTCTTTTCTTGTCGGGCCCGACAGTCAGGGTAGTTCGCTCCCTGTTCGAGGGGTTTCCCCTCTCAGTTTATCTTGGACGTCCTTGGAACACCACTCTTCAGAGGTCTTCTTCGTCTTCTGTTTGGTTCCCTGAGGTACCGAGTGTTCTCCCCTGCCTGGGTGTGTTGAGGTTTGCAGAGGGAGGTTGTACCGGGTCTTTGACCGGTACATTACGTTTTTTTTCGTCGTTGTCTGCCAGGCTGCCTGAGATTCGCTTTTGCCCGGCGATTCGCGTAATTTGGTGGCTGTTGGCCCGGATCCGTTCGTTCCGTGTTCCGGCCTTCGTCTGTCAGGTTGGCCATCAGTCTAGATTGTTCTAGTAGAGTTCTACTCGGCCGAACCTCCTTACCATGCCAGGCTAGAGCTCCTAAAACTCCAGGGTCCTTGAGTAGGACGTTTCACCCTCGGCCTGCCGTCCGGGGATTGTCTACCATCTGCACTGCTAGCCTGGCCTGAGGACCATGTTGGAGCCTGGAGTTGCCCGCTACCCGCCCTACATCTTTGGTGGTAGAAGTCTTCTGTCCTCAGGTCAGTGCGTTCTATGTCATTGTTTCCCGGCGGCTGAGCTGGGGGTTTTGCTGCTTAAATATTCACATGAAAAAAATAAAAAAAAAAAAAAAAAAAAAACAGTGAAATACAGGAAATATAAAAGAAGAAAAAAAGTTTGTGGAACTGTTTAATTTGTGCCTAGGCCTAAAACTGATGGGACAAAGTGGGCAACACAGCCATGGGGGACCTTTATATGTATTTTTTTTATATAAAAAGAAAAAGAACTTAAAATACAAACAAAAGGAACTTTTTGATGTTAATATTTATTTATATTTATATTTCTTGTTATTTAGTTTAATTAGTTTATTTTGTTGTTAGATTTTTTAGAGTTTATATTTGTTAGGTCCCTATTGTTAAATTGTGTTGTTATTTATTTTTATGCTTTAGGCCTAGTGATTCAGTTATTTATTTATTTATTTCGTGTTTTGGTATTATTGATGTCAGGGGATAATAGAACGGTACCGTGTTATATTTTCTTTTTAATTGTTTAATTTTTAACTCTCACCAAAAGGGGATTATTGGGTTTTGCTTAACTTCTAATTCGGAGCTGCCCAGGGATTCCGGCTTACTCCCTGGCCCGGTGGAATTATGGGATTTGGGCTAAATTGCCGGTTTAATTATTGTTTTCCAGACGTTTTCTAAATTTTCACTTTTATTTGGGGCCTAATAAATTGTCTTACGTTTTGGGTGTCTCTGGCTGGGCTGCAGATAGGCCATACAGTTTGTTAATTGTTAAATTTGGTATTTGTATAGTTTATGGTATTTATAGCGTTTGTTATTAATGTGTAGTATCTTGTTAATTTTAGTGTTTGTTGTTATTTATTAAGTGAGAATTGATATTGTGGCCTTCTGCCGTTTTTTGTTCGGTTAACTTGCTTTCTTTGAAATATAAATCAGTTTTGCTCAGCTGCCGAGTTTTATTTTGGACCCTCCAACTGCCACCCGTGATCCCATCGCTCGACTTGTTTTGAGCCATCCCCCCCAGTTGGCACGCTTTCCAGCTTTGGTGGGGGGGGGATGGGTCTCAGTATGTTGGATGGTCGTCAATGTCGTACGTGCCCGTCGTCTATGTCTTTGTTCCATGGATAAGTCTGAGGCTTGTCAATGCTGCATGTGTCCGTGGCGGTCCACTGATATTGCGCACCAACCCTTAATCAGCAAATGGGTTCCCCAACCTCCTTGCCGCTATTGCGCACTTGACCCAAGCAGGTATCCGAGTCCTCAGGGTCCACCGTATTAGCTCTGGAATTGTCACTTATGCCTTTCGTACGATCCACACAGGTTCAGTTTTAGAACATCAACGTCTTACCCCAACTTTTAACTCTTCCTAGGCTTGTTGCGGGATGACTTTTGGCTTTTTGCCGTATTTATTTTCACCCTTCTCTGCTTACATTACAATAATAAGTATGAACTTGCACAATACTTTATGTTGAAAACAGAACAAATATTCGTCTGCATATTCTTGGATATAATAATAAAGTACAATGTTTGGGATTAATAGATACAATATTTTAATTAGTCTTTTAAAATTATTGTTATGTATAGTTTATTTAAATGTGATGACATTTTCTTATGGGTCAACAGATAATCCTCATTGAGTGAAATGTGGTTTTATATCAGTGAATTATTTTGGTTAACAAAATATATGTATATAATAAAGTTGACTTTGCTTAGTATATTTTTGACTAGTAAATAATATTTATTTTTAAAGAGATAGGAAACGGATTGAGATGACCACAGTTATTCTATACGTTTTGTATCTAAGATGACTCTTGGAATGTGGTAATAAGTATATAGGCCTTGCAGTACAAAGAGATTAAAATGTATTTTATGAAAAATTAATAATGCCACAGTAGTATATCATATGCTGCACGTGTCCTAGAGTATGTGGGAGGGTCGTCAACGTCGTACGTGTCCTCGGGTATGTTGGATGGTCGTCAATGACGTACGTGCCCGTGGTAGGTGGGAGGATCGTTAATGCTGTATGTGTCGTAGGTAGGTGGGAAGGTTGTCCATTCTGTATCTGTCCGTGGACATCTGTGTTTATTTGATCTATAACGTCTCATAATTCAATCAATTTCTGTTTCCAACCAAGGTTCCATTAGTTCTAGAAGACTAATATGCTGTATATATTTTTTTATTTATTTTTTTGTGTGCTAATTAGTATTTTAGTGAAACATTAATATACCAAAATTAAAAAAAAAAAATGAATTCCAATGTTTTACGTTTTACTTATACAAAATTAAGTACCTTGAATTGTATAGATTCCATTTGTACTTATAGTTTGTAGTGGACCACCACTGTCTCCCTTAAAACAAGAAAAACAAAAAAGTTGTTAATAATAGCACATTTAGTGAACAAAGTTTGACCATAAACATAATCATAAAATTAGGTCAAAACAGACATTTTTCTTCATATATCTTAGATTAAAATAGCATTTTCAGTACTTACCCAATTACTTTACGAGTAGTAACTTCATTCGTAATTGTTTATAAACATATTTATTTTGTAAATAAAACAATCATCGTCTGTAAATCAACACAACAAACAAACATAGACACACAAAAATACTACGAAATATTAATTTACTGCAATTAATCAACTTTACGGTTGTACTAGACCTGCCTAGTATCTACCTATAAAAGGGGTCAAACAAATTATTGTTTAAATTATTACTCGCAAATTTACAAACCTAAGTTATTTAAAAATGTTGAAATTCTTAACACAGGTTCAGTGGGAGGAGTGCATATGCCATAATTATGTAGTTAATTTTAAGGGTCGTCAACAAAGAATTATAATTACGTTGTTGACTGGGATAGCCATGAATGTGTTATTTGGTGGGTTACTGGGAGGGATATGAACGTTGTATTTGTATGAGTGACTAGGAGGACTGTGAACATCATATTTGGTTCACTGACTGAAGGGGCTGTGAAAATCCTAATTTTTTAGGTCATAACTGGAAAGGCTGTAAATGTTGTATTTGTGTGACTTCCTGGGAGGGCTCTGAACGACGTTTTTGGTGGGTAACTGGGAGGGCTGTAAACGTCGTATTTGTATGAGTGACTGGGAGGGCTGTAGACAAGTTATTTTGTGGGTGCCAGTTGAGGCCTGTGAACGTCATATTTATTTTGGTGGGTGACTGGGAGGACTATGAACATCATACTTTTTTGGGAAACTGGAAGGTCTGTAAACGTCCTATTTTTGAGGTGGAAGGTCTGTGAAATTGAGTAAATGAATGGGAGGGTTATGAAAGTCATATTTGTGTGATTGACTGTAGGGGTCTGAACTACGTATTTGTGTGGGTGAAAGGGAGGAATGTGAACAACGTATTTGTGTGATGAAAGGGAGGGCTATGAACGTTGTATTTTTGTGGTGGAAGGTCTGTGAACGTCGTAGTTGAGTAAATGAATGGGAGCGTCATGAAAGACATTTTGTGTGATTGACTGTAGGGGTCAGAACTACGTATTTGTGTGGGTGAAAGGGAGAGCTATGAACGTCGTATTTGTGTGGGTGAAAGGGAGGTCTGTGAACGTTGTAGTTGAGTAAATGAATGGGAGGGTCATGAAAGACATTTTGTGTGATTGACTGTAGGGGTCTGAACTACGTATTTGTGTGGGTAAAAGGGAGGAATGAGAACAACGTATTTGTGTGGATGAAAGGGAGGGCTGTGAACGTTGTATTTGTGTGGGTGAAAGGGAGGTCTGTGAACGTTGTATTTGTGTGGGTGAAAGGGAGGAATGAGAACAACTTATTTGTGTGGATGAAAGGGAGGGCTGTGAACGTTGTATTTGTGTGGGTGAAAGGGAGGTCTGTGAACGTTGTATTTGTGTGGGTGAAAGGGAGGGCTGTGAACGTTGTACTTGTGTGGGTGAAAGGGAGGTCTGTGAACGTTGTATTTGTGTGGGTGAAAGGGAGGGATGAGAACAACGTAAATGTGTGGGTGAAAGGGAGGGCTGTGAACGTTGTATTTGTGTAGGTGAAAGGGAGGAATGAGAACAACGAATTTGTGTGGATGAAAGGGAGGGGTATGAACGTCGAATTTGTGTGGGTGAATTGGAGGGCTGTGAACGTTGTATTTGTGTGGGTGAAAGGGAGGGCTGTGAACGTTGTATTTGTGTGGGTGAAAGGGAGGGCTGTGAACGTTGTATTTGTGTGGGTGAAAGGGAGGGCTGTGAAGGTTGTATTTGTGTGGGTGAAAGGGAGGGCTGTGACCGTTGTATTTGTGTGGGTGAAAGGGAGGGCTGTGAACGTTGTATTTGTGTGGGTGAAAGGGAGGTATGTGAACGTTGTATTTGTGTGGGTGAAAAAGAGGTATGTGAACGTTGTATTTGTGTGAGTGAAAGGGAGGGCTGTGAACGTTGTATTTGTGTGGGTGAAAAAGAGGTATGTGAACGTTGTATTTGTGTGAGTGAAAGGGAGGGCTGTGAACGTTGTATTTGTGTTGGTGAAAAAGAGGTATGTGAACGTTGTATTTGTGTGAGTGAAAGGGAGGGCTGTGAACGTCGTATTTGTGTGGGTGAAAGGGAGGTCTGTGAACGTTGTATTTTTGTGGGTGAAAAAGAGGTATGTGAACGTTGTATTTGTGTGAGTGAAAGGGAGGGCTGTGAACGTTGTATTTGTGTGGGTGAAAGGGAGGTATGTGAACGTTGTATTTGTGTGAGTGAAAGGGAGGGCTGTGAACGTTGTATTTGTGTGGGTGAAAAAGAGGTATGTGAACGTTGTATTTGTGTGAGTGAAAGGGAGGGCTGTGAACGTTGTATTTGTGTGGGTGAAAGGGAGGGGTATGAACGTCGAATTTGTGTGGGTGAATTGGAGGGCTGTGAACGTTGTATTTGTGTGGGTGAAAGGGAGGGCTGTGAACGTTGTATTTGTGTGGGTGAAAGGGAGGGCTGAGAACAACGTAAATGTGTGGGTGAAAAGGGGGGCAATGAACGTCTTATTTTTATGGGTGAAAGGGAGGTCTGTGAACGTTGTATTTGTGTGGGTGAAAGGGAGGTCTGTGAACGTTGTTATTGTGTGGGTGAAAGGAGGTCTGTGAACGTTTTATTTGTGTGGGTGAAAGGGAGGGCTGTGAACGTCGTATTTGTGTGGGTGAAAGGGAGGGCTGTGAACGTTGTATTTGTGTGGGTGAAAGGGAGGTCTGTGAACGTTGTATTTTTGTGGGTGAAAAACACGTATGTGAACGTTGTATTTGTGTGGGTGAAAGGGAGGTATGTGAACGTTGTATTTGTGTGGGTGAAAAAGAGGTATGTGAACGTTGTATTTGTGTGAGTGAAAGGGAGGGCTGTGAACGTTGTATTTGTGTGGGTGAAAAAGAGGTATGTGAACGTTGTATTTGTGTGAGTGAAAGGGAGGGCTGTGAACGTTGTATTTGTGTGGGTGAAAAAGAGGTATGTGAACGTTGTATTTGTGTGAGTGAAAGGGAGGGCTGTGAACGTCGTATTTGTGTGGGTGAAAGGGAGGGCTGTGAACGTTGTATTTGTGTGGGTGAAAGGGAGGGCTGTGAACGTCGTATTTGTGTGGGTGAAAGGGAGGGCTGTGAACGTTGTATTTGTGTGGGTGAATTGGAGGGCTGTGAACGTTGTATTTGTGTGGATGAAAGGGAGGGCTTTGAACGTTATATTTGTGTGGGTGAAAGGGAGGGCTGTGAACGTCGTATTTGTGTGGGTGAAAGGGAGGTCTGTGAACGTCGTATTTGTGTGGGTGAAAGGGAGGAATGAGAACAACGTATTTGTGAGGATGAAAGGGAGGGGTATGAACGTCGAATTTGTGTGGGTGAATGGGAGGGCTGAGAACAACGTAAATGAGTAGGTGAAAAGGGGGGCAATGAACGTCTTATTTTCGTGGGTGAAAGGGAGGTCTGTGAACGTTGTATTTGTGTGGGTGAATTGGAGGGCTGTGAACGTTGTATTTGTGTGGGTGAAAGGGAGGGCTGTGAACGTTGTATTTGTGTGGGTGAAAGGGAGGGCTGTGAACGTTGTATTTGTGTAGGTGAAAGGGAGGAATGAGAACAACGTATTTGTGTGGATGAAAGGGAGGGGTATGAACGTCGAATTTGTGTGGGTGAATTGGAGGGCTGTGAACGTTGTATTTGTGTGGGTGAAAGTGAGGGCTATGAACGTTGTATTTGTGTGGGTGAAAGGGAGGGCTGAGAACAACGTAAATGTGTGGGTGAAAAGGGGGGCAATGAACGTCTTATTTTTATGGGTGAAAGGGAGGTCTGTGAATGTTGTATTTGTGTGGGTGAAAGGGAGGTCTGTGAACGTTGTATTTGTGTGGGTGAAAGGAGGTCTGTGAACGTTTTATTTGTGTGGGTGAAAGGGAGGGCTGTGAACGTCGTATTTGTGTGGGTGAAAGGGAGGGCTGTGAACGTTGTATTTGTGTGGGTGAAAGGGAGGTCTGTGAACGTTGTATTTTTGTGGGTGAAAAACAGGTATGTGAACGTTGTATTTGTGTGGGTGAAAGGGAGGTATGTAACGTTGTATTTGTGTGGGTGAAAAAGAGGTATGTGAACGTTGTATTTGTGTGAGTGAAAGGGAGGGCTGTGAACGTTGTATTTGTGTGGGTGAAAAAGAGGTATGTGAACGTTGTATTTGTGTGAGTGAAAGGTAGGGCTGTGAACGTTGTATTTGTGTGGGTGAAAAAGAGGTATGTGAACGTTGTATTTGTGTGAGTGAAAGGGAGGGCTGTGAACGTCGTATTTGTGTGGGTGAAAGGGAGGTCTGTGAACGTTGTATTTTTGTGGGTGAAAAAGAGGTATGTGAACGTTGTATTTGTGTGGGTGAAAGGGAGGGCTGTGAACGTTTTATTTGTGTGGGTGAAAAAGAGGTATGTGAACGTTGTATTTGTGTGAGTGAAAGGGAGGGCTGTGAACGTTGTATTTGTGTGGGTGAAAGGGAGGGCTGTGAACGTTGTATTTGTGTGGGTGAAAGGGAGGGCTATGAACGTCGTATTTGTGTGGGTGAAAGGGAGGGCTGTGAACGTTGTATTTGTGTGGGTGAAAGGGAGGGCTATGAACGTCGTATTTGTGTGGGTGAAAGGGAGGTCTGTGAACGTTGTATTTTTGTGGGTGAAAAAGAGGTATGTGAACGTTGTATTTGTGTGGGTGAAAGGGAGGGCTGTGAACGTTGTATTTGTGTGGGTGAAAAAGAGGTATGTGAACGTCGTATTTGTGTGGGTGAAAGGGAGGTCTGTGAACGTTGTATTTTTGTGGGTGAAAAAGAGGTATGTGAACGTCGTATTTGTGTGGGTGAAAGGGAGGAATGAGAACAACGTATTTGTGTGGATGAAAGGGAGGACTGTGAACGTTGTATTTGTGTGGGTGAAAGGGAGGGCTGTGAACGTTGTATTTGTGTGGGTGAAAAAGAGGTATGTGAACGTTGTATTTGTGTGAGTGAAAGGGAGGGCTGTGAACGTTGTATTTGTGTGGGTGAAAAAGAGGTATGTGAACGTTGTATTTGTGTGAGTGAAAGGGTGGGCTGTGAACGTTGTATTTGTGTGGTTGAAAAAGAGGTATGTGAACGTTGTATTTGTGTGGGTGAAAAAGAGGTATGTGAACGTTGTATTTGTGTGAGTGAAAGGAAGTTTTGTGAACGTCGTATTTGGTGGGTCACTGTGAGGGCTCTGATCGTTTTATTTGTTTGAGGGCGTGCGGACCATTGTCGACGTATTTGTTGGGTGCAGAGGAAAATTGATCAGAATAAAAATCGATATTTATAAATTATTTTGAGATATTTATACTGTTAGAAAGGTCTTAAACTAGTCTATCACATAGCATGTCAAAACCCATGATCACAGTTAGATTAAAGTGCATTTGAAGTTTTGCCATACAATAGCAAAACGATCAGAGTCTTATTAAGGTGACCGTTTCCCAAACCACCAAGTCACCGCTGGAAAGTCGATAATGCATTTATTAGGGACACCTTCTTACCGACGTAGGCCGGACGTCTATTTCCGTTGCAATGAGGAGAGAGGAGTAGGCCCTGGCGATTCGAAAAGCCGTCCTATTGTGGCTGATCGTTGTCAATTCTAGTTTTACAGAGAAATTATGCTGATCGTTCTTGCCTCTGTACTTATGCAGGCCACCAAAACGTAAAGAAATTGTATCAGAAAAGGTCATTGACAGTGTTAGTTGCAGCAACAATATTGCAGAAGTATAGTGATTAAAATTAACTATTATAATGACCCTTAGACTATTATAAATTAACTTTTGTAAAGTTATATTTTATAAAACACGGTTTGAATTTAGGTTAACTAAGAAGAAGGTAAAGGTATGTATTCTGAAATTGTCATGTAGAAATCAGCTAGTGTTATTATTTTAAATTTACAAAATTAACTGAGAATAGACATTGGAAAATGAAATGGAATGCGATATGTGGTAATAAGTGATATAAATGTTGGCCAGCACAACGAGAAGTAAGACATGACCATAAGCAGTGGAAGGTAGTTTTGGTTTGGTTATAAAGAGATATAGTTCTGTAATCAGTATGTTTTTAGAGTGATCTTAAACACAGAGGAGTCTAAATAAGTTACAAGGATAGTAAGTTGGAGCAAATAAGTTCAAAGCATGGCTACTTGGTTCGCACGAATCATCCGTTAGGGGGCTAAAACATGCTTATCTATTTCAACTGTACAGTTCGTGTTTACCATTAGAATGAGGTACAGTGAGTACTATTTATTTACTGAGGCTCCAATATAGTGGACAATGAGTTGCTTTTTTGAGTTTTTTAATTTAAAATAGTCAATAATGACATTTGAAATTTTGCTTACTTCACTAAAAAAATCTCATAATTTCCCAAGAAAAGCAGAATATGGTCCACATAACAGTTCTTCCCCTATCCAATGACACTTCAAGTATAGCGATACGATCAATAATAAGGACCGAATCATTGAAATAGAAACCTGTTTTGGGGCGTTTTTAGGGGAGGAAAATGGCAACCTTAAAGCAAGACAAACTGGACACAATCTGTGAACAGATAAGGTCTTTCAAGGCTAGAAATGCTCATTACAGCCTCCATGATCCTAATTAAAATATTTATCTGAGGCTCTAAATGTGAAAAACGCATGCTTTGTACTTAAATAAGCCTCAACAAAAACATGTGTCTTATGAAAGTTATAGGCAGGTGCTCACTACTAAATTTGATCTTGGTCTTGTCCTCGTTGATGGGGAGATCCATTCTCTCGGCGCCTGTATATTGACCCCTACTCATCCCACAAGTGAGTAGATTATTACTTTCAGGTATATAATTGTAAAATAATTATAACAACTGTGAGAATCAAACAGTAAGCTTTATTACTGTATAAGCCAATTTTGATATGTGTCAAAATTCTTGATATAAAATTGCATAGTACGTAGTACATTGACATACTATTATTGAAATAAGTAAATTATACATTACTAAAATAAATAAATAAAACTACAGGAGCCCGAAACTAAAAGGGGAAATAATTGGTTCCGTTCTAACTCCTGAACCCTCGTTAAAAAACCAAAAAAGAAAACAACCCGATTAGTAATCAGTATTAAACAACTTTTCCCTGAAGTAGAAAACAAATTAATGTGCCCTTTTTTATAATTGAAACATTTACATAGGGACAAAAGTAATAGGTGCACCTACCTCGCAAACATCCTCGTGGCGAACAGTGACGAGGCACTCTCCTGCCGCTCCCCCACCACCAATTTCGTTAACATTATGTAATTCAAACAAAGAACTTTGTTGGTGATGACCGGTTTCAGTCTGCAGTCAGGTTTCGTAGTGTCTTTACATGTCGACGGAGGCAGTGGTTACATAATGTCTAACTGAGACTTCGAACTAAATTACAAAAATTAACTAAAAACGGATATGGTTTTTTAATGTAAAGGGGGTGCCTTACAGCATAGCACCCATATTAAAAAGAGGGCACCTTCAAGCCTAGTAGGGCGCCTACAAGCCTAGGAGGGCGCCTACAAGCCTAGGAGGGCCCCTACAAGCCTAGGAGGGCGCTTAAAAGCCTGGGAGGGCGCCTGCCAGCCTAGGAGGGCACCTTCAAGCCTAGGAGGGCACCTACAAGCCTAGGAGGGCGCCTACAAGCTTAGGAGGGTGCCTACAAGCCTAGGAGGGCGCCTACAAGCCTAGGAGGGCGCCTACAAGCCTAGGAGGGTGCCTGTATCCGAAGGAAAGCACCGCCATCGTAGGAAGGGCGCTCGAGTCTTCCTTGTATCAAAATGAGAGGTGCAAAATTTAATACCAAGACCTTCGGCCTGCTTCCTTACCTCGTTAAAGATAGATAGTTTGAAAAAACTATTTATTTGCACTATCAAAAATGCTGTTTTCCTTCTCTTCGTTTGGTTTTTCAAGCGCCAGTCTTTCTCTCACTCCCTCTTCCGCCACCCGGAACGGCGCCCCGAGCGAGCTAGCGCACGGGCCACGCATCTCTACTGTATCTGAGACAATTCTTACCAGTCAAGGTCAGCCCTCTCAAGCATTCTCCTTGCATGCGGCTCTTGAATATTCTTATTAATCTTACTTGCGCTTTAATATTGCCAGTTCTCCTTATCACCCACAAAAACAAAAACTAAGAACCATTCCTTGACATTTTAACGAGTTGCTGAGGTTTTAAAGAAACTTTGTAAACAATGTTACCATTTTCTATTTTCTATATGTGAGAGACATCGATTTAACAAACTGAGAGATATATAGGCCGTAATACACTGCAAGATTCTAGCTTCAAGAAGAGGGAAGCAGGATAATACGTGGAGAACATTATATTTAATGTTAAATATAATTTAATTTAGAAGTGATATTGATTTTCGTTGATTTTGAGTGTCTGTATCAAACCCAATAAGAATTCGTAATAACGTGTGCACTGCATTCCAGCAAGAGACGCAAACACACTTTCCAATATTAGAACCACCAACCCCTATCTTCAGTGTAATTTATACTCCTACACTGTACTCTGGGCATAAACAGGTAATTTTGTTACCTCATCAAGTGAACTAAGAAATTGATTATATACACAATTTAAAATATATAATGGTTATAAATTTGATGAATTTTGAATCTAAAATAACAAGATGTTATTTACATCACAAGAGTCCACCCCTCCTTTGAGCAGGCCAGCGCATAGAGTACCAGGGAGGTGAGAAAACTCCCGGGCCAAGCCAGAGCGTGCACATTGACTCCTGGTCAGGATATTAATCCTTGCCTCTTGGATGGTGCACGGGTACTGGGACTTGGCTAGTGTCGACCCAAAACCAATAATAAGGGCCTCTCCTGCCACTATGGAATCTGAACAAATAATAATATGATAATAATAATATAATATGATAAAAATAATATGATAACAAATAATAATATGATAAAAATAATAATAATATGATGTCAATAAATAATTTTACCAATGGCTGATTTTTTTAATTTTAAACAGTAATTCAATGAAAATCGTATAATTTATCATACAATTAGTTTCTGTGGAAAGATTCGGATACCAGGATGATCTTTTGGTCCCTTATTTGCCTTGGCTTAGGCTATCAAACAACCTCCTTGCTAAGGATCAGTTGATATATTGTAATAATTAATATAAACCCAACTAACTCTTTCGGATTCCATATTCGACAATATCATAAAAACATCTTAGTGGTAAACTGACAATACTGGAATATTTGGTATACCTATTTTGAAGCCGAAAACTTATTTCGGAAAGCAATTATTTTAATTTACTATACGTTTAGTAAGTTTATAAACAATTTTGTGTGCTCTCAAACTCTTGAGAAGTTCATGATACACTTTATGCTGAAAAGTCCTTTTTACAAAGTTATTACAAAAAGTGTTTATTTTTCCTTGCGTCCTTGTGGTCTAGAATGGAGCCCCAGTGTGATGTTGGAAGACACCATGCTAGAAGAAGTACTGAAGTTGAAATCCCTTGGAATTCACCTGGATCAAGGGTTGACATGGAATGTCCATACTGACGTGGTGTGCGCTAAATTAACATCAGACATAGGCTATTTGTTTTGAGGTCTTTAGCCAGATAATACAATATTCAGGTTCTGTTTATGGCATATTATGACTTGATATACCCTCACTTAGCTTATGGCGTAGTATTATGGGTATCCTGTACGAACAATCAATTTCTGAAATTGTTCAGGCTACAGAAAAAGGCAATACGAATAATCGCAAAAGTCAACTTCAGACTCTGCAGGCCATTTTTAAAAATCTTAACGTTACTCTACATTCTCGAAACAACTCTTTTCCCTCTAAATGCTCCTTGACTCAAGGGCGAGACATACACGAATATAACACAAGAGGCAGGGACAACTACAGACTGGGAGGAGTCTTGCACACTCGTCCTAGTGCCAATTAGTCCAACGGTCCCGGGAAATTGTGGTTAGGGTTCGGCCCTTTTACCCGAGTGATCCGTTTTCGAGAAATGACCAGTGGATTAGGAGGCTTCTCGGAACTTAACTAACCCTCCAAACAATCTCACCGGGCTGGCCGGATACACCTGCTAGCTACTGTTCTGCACTTATCAACGTTTTTATTTAAAGGCAATAATACATTTAACAATTTGTTTTTAATTCTACACGAAATTATAAGAAATAAAGTTCAAACTCGACCGACATGCTTTCTATTAGAGTAATAGAGTGTTAAAATAACCAACAGATGTTAATATCTAATTCTATATTCAGACAAATTCTATATTATACAAATGTGCTATTTTAAAAAAATATGCTTTATAATCTATACCTAAATATTATGTTACAAAAAATAATATTTATTAAAGGCATGATCAAAATAACCAATACAATTGTTATAACATAACATTAATGCGATAATGTCCATAGTTAGTGCCAGCCAGGACTGCGTGCTCACTTCAGTCGGAGGTAGGCCTGCCGTGTAAGCTCGCACTCAACATACACGACAGGGAATCATAATTGTTGGCAATAATAGGTACATATTATTTTATCTAATTAAGAAAACGTTTATTTATTGTGACGTATGTTTCATCCTACGATTTTTCTTAAGTTAGAAGAAGTATTTGACAGCCCTTCATAAACCCAAGGAAACAATACAAAATTATATTTCAAATAAAGCTTCTTTTTCAATTGAAACTATCTGAAGTTTGCATTGTTTTGCACTCATGTACATTTTTCTCATGAACTATTACAGGTACAGATCTAAACTTCTTTGCACACATGCATATATCTAATATTTGTAATAAATATTTTTAAAGTATGTTTAATAGCATCATTGTAAATTACTTTTCAAAAATTATTTTTTAGATGTTTTAAAAATTTGTTTAAATGTCATAAAGTATTAGCCAGTAACTGAGTACAAAAAGTTCTGGTCTAAATTTATATTATGACCAATAAATTTGAGTATACCCAATTTCTACTCAACGAATTATTTACTCACAAAGTTTTAGCTTTACTAACATTTCCTAGATCTGGTACCTATGGTATCAGTATTCTGAACTTAACTTATTTTTTACTTTTATAACTGCACATATAAAGCACTTAATGTCAAGTTTTTTTATAAAACAGTCTACAAATTGCTATATGCTCAGTAGACATATTTGAACATAAGCTCTCTTAAAATATAAAAACTAAACATAAATATAAAAAAAAAAAAATGTGGAAGACAAAATAATTATAATATTAAATATCAACAAAAAAAACTGCATACTTATTACCTAACATGGTGATGTTAACAAATCTATACATAATATATTTTCCAAACTAGGGTACACACTTACATATATAACACAGAGAACAGACAGCATCGAAAATATACTACAACATAATTATTTTACAAATAATGAAAACAAATTCTGGAATATAACAAATTATATGTTCACCTTGTCCTAAATATTAAATTGGCCAAACAGTAAACATTTTTAGTAAAAAATTTAAGGAACATATAGGCCTACCTACTATCACTTTTTCAGCAGACGGTCGCGAAACACAACACCACCTCTCCAGACTTGTACTCACTTTTCTTCGTATATCGGTAGCCCATATACAACAAGCTGTGTTGCTCCCTTCGTATATCGGTAGCCCATATACAACAAGCTGTGTTGCTCCCTTCCTACAGTCTGTATACGGTAGGGTGGCGCACGGACCCGCCAGCTACCTGTGTCTGTCCTTTCCTCCCCCCGGCACTCGCGGCTGTTTCCATAATGAGTCACCAACTAGCCCCTCTAATAGAATTATTAACTTTTTTTACTTTCTCATAATATCTCAATTTTAATAGAATATTTGTAAAGTACTAACAAAACTAAGAAAAGTGATATAAAACACGATGTGCTTTGATTATAAATAACGAAATGGTCGAAAGTTATTTTTTAGCCGGAATACTGTATGATTTGTTAAATGTTTTATATTTCTCATAATTCCCTAATCTTGATACAATATTATTTTAAGAGTTCTTTGAAAAAAAGGTAGAATAATTTAAAACTATGTTATCGCATACTATTTAATCAGCCAAAATATCATCATTAAATAGGCAACACTACATACTTTACAGTTTATTTGATTAATAAATCAACATTATTTTATATTACTCCCAGTAATCTTCTTCAAGCCAAAGTATTTAGTGTCCAGAAGTTGAGCATTTTCCATTTATCTTCCATGTTGTTTCCGTGTGACACTGAAATAAAACAAAATCGCGCTAAAACCAATATACAATATTTTAAGATTGCAGTTAACTTTTTACCATTCGTTATATTTTATTACTAGTTCTAATGACATTAAAATGTTTTAAAGCATACATTGAAATGTTACAGTACCCGCTATTCATCAATCATCGCAACCTTATTGTCATGACTAATAAAGAAGTAGTAATATCTTATTATACTCTACTTATATTAAAAAAAACGTTTAAAGTCTCTGTAAATTTGAAGATAATTATTTTGTTTTACTGTATACTATTATCATATTTTTATACCCTTTTTCTAATCATATATATTACGTCCAATAAAGTTTTCTAGGTAAATAGATTTTATTTTTTATTTTACCTGATTACTCTAGAGGTGACACTCCCAGATCGTTATTTAAATTAAATTAAAAATTAACTGCAATCTTAAAATATTGTATATTGGTTTTAGCGCGATTTTGTTTTATTTCAGTGTCACACGGAAACAACATGGTAGATAAATGGAAAATGCTCAACTTCTGGACACTAAATACTTTGGCTTGAAGAAGATTACTGGGAGTAATATAAAATAATGTTGATTTATTAATCAAATAAACTGTAAAGTATGTAGTGTTGCCTATTTAATGATATTTTGGCTGATTAAATAGTATGCGATAACATAGTTTTAAATTATTCTACCTTTTTTCAAAGAACTCTTAAAATAATATTGTATCAAGATTAGGGAATTATGAGAAATATAAAACATTTAACAAATCATACAGTATTCCGGCTAAAAAATAACTTTCGACCATTTCGTTATTTATAATCAAAGCACATCGTGTTTTATATCACTTTTCTTAGTTTTGTTAGTACTTTACAAATATTCTATTAAAATTGAGATATTATGAGAAAGTAAAAAAAGTTAATAATTCTATTAGAGGGGCTAGTTGGTGACTCATTATGGAAACAGCCGTGAGTGCCGGGGGGAGGAAAGGACAGACACAGGTAGCTGGCGGGTCCGTGCGCCACCCTACCGTATACAGACTGAATATCGGTAGCCCATATATAACAAGCTGTATTGCTCCCTTCGTATATCGGTAGCCCATATACAACAAGCTGTGTTGCTCCCTTCGTGTATCGATAGCTCATATACAACAAGCTTTGTTGCTCCCTTTGGGTTGTTATGAATTCCATTACTTGAATAGGTTGTTTTTATTTTGTGGTCACTTGTATGAGTGTTGCACTCTCACTTAAACAGGTGGTGGTAAACTTGTTGACCACTGTGACACTTACGTCACATGGTCAGAAGCCAGGACATACCTGGGCAAGTAGTGGACCCATAGGGGTGGACTCAATTATCCTGTTCACTGATGCGTAAAACCCGCCTGGATGAGTTGACACTTTACCAAGCATTTTGGTCCTGTACCAGATCACACCTGGACGAGTTAGCACACAACCGGACTGGGAAACATAGAACAGTAGTAACGTTTGAGCACTACTTGTCCTCGGAAGCAGGTGTTCATCTCTACAACAGACTGCCCAATTCTATGAAAATTACCAAAACTCCGAAAGTGTTGCAACCTTCAAAAATCGTCTTAAAGGCTTTTTAGCCTATCATGCATTTTATGCTGTGGACGAGTTGTTGTCGAACAACTGGTTGTATAATTTAAAACTTTATAATTGTATAATTTTAAACTTGTTGTAACAACTGGTTATAGTTGGTAAGCTGACTCTGGTATCGGAAGTGGAATTAAATGGAAGAGTGAATTTTTTTTTTTCAAATTTGTATGTATGAGTGAATTTTGTAGAATGGTTGATAAATTAATTATAGGTGTTTTAAAAATATTTTGGTACTTTTGCAATGCATTTATATATATACTTACTGCAATAAAAACTGATTTGATGTCCATTGCTGAAACTTAAAGGTTCTAATATATTTGTTTCGTAGCGAATATGAGGCAAAACTATTTATATCGCAAAAGCATTAAAGTTTACAGATTCTAATACAACTTGCGAGGCTTACCGTGGCATTTGGCCTGCGCGTGAGGGGAATTACTAGGATTGGAGGGGAGGGCAGTCCCATCACTGTTGTACCCCTCCACCATGTGACATGTAACTCAAAGCAAGTTAATGCTCAAATAAACATAAACGATGATTTATTTTCAAAGTCTGCTCTGGAAATAGGCACATCAATTTGCTTGTAAATGAAATGTTAAGTCAGGTTATAAACAACACGTTAAATATCAGATGATTTTATTTTATATTTATTCATTTTCCACGTGGCACACACTGGCTCGGCAACTCCTCCCACTGCTTTGTGTACTGCGCACTGCCATGGTAAACCTCGCGGCTCCATGGGCACAGACAAATAACAAGGTTATATTCCTTCTCTGTGTCCATGGGCACCGCTCATTTACTTAACAATTAAAAGTGATACTAGAGTCTTAACTTAACTAGTTATTTAATTACAAACAATTTTTACTAACAAATGTAAATACTGACTTTTAGGTGGGAGGCATATAGTGGTGTACGGGACCGACCGTTCCAGGGTTGCCACAGCGACGTCACCGTACAGAGTCGATGGGTTGTAGGCGGGATTGACGTGAACTCGGAGGATATTCGAGCTATCGACATTCTTCTGTGTACATCGATTAACCAACTGGAACACAGCACGGTACAGCTGTTCCATTCTCATGCCTGGTGTTCTAGCAAACATGTGGCATTACAATGATGTCATTGTTAACATGAGTTATATAAAGCAGATAGTTTAACATCAAGTCGCGAGCAATGTTTACAGCAGTAACATGACTAACCAATAAATCTGACTTGGTATCTATATACCCAGTACAAACAGTTTGGACAGATATTGTAACCTCTCTCTTACTTGATGAGTTACATTAGATTAAGTTTTTGTTAATTTGGTAAATTATTACTCAAATTAAATTTATAAATCTCAGGGTCGTTATATTTTTTATGGGTAAATCGGTGAGGCTGTAAATTACAATAAATAAGACTCTAGATTAAAAAAGCTAATTTATTAAATTTTTTAAAATTTATATATGAATTTCAATAGTAAAAAATGAAGTTTTTAACTTTATACTGATTTCTAGAACCATGATTAAACTAATTTACAAACTAAAACTTATCTTAGTTTTTTTCTCTTCATCTGATGTTGGAGCTCCTCGTGGTCTTGAGTTTCAATTTAAACTGTAATCACTGTTCCGAATTGGACATCGTATATTTATTTAGACCATTGCGGTCAAATTATAAAAAAGAATTTTGATTTAATGTTTGATAAATACATTTTTTTACATTATTCGGGTTTGAGGTCAAGCGACCACCCGCGGTGACTTGTGCACTCGGCCCTAGCCTGAATTGAAGTGGAAGAGTGATGGGCGAGGCTAGCGTCCTTTGCCTTGTCTGTCTCTGTAACGGTCTAGGGCTCTGGGTTCAGGGCAAGACTTCCGGTCTGTCCATGTGCTTTTGCTCTGGTTAGTGCTGCCCCTATTGCCCATTTCGTCAACTAACAACGTCTTTTATTTATCTTGGGCTCGACTGTCACATTGTGATACACTGACTCCCCTTCAGATCGACTCGTCCCAGTCCCAGACAGACGCAAAACTGAACAGGTCTGTTATCTGTCTCGACTGCAATGTTTGGAATTTTGTATACACAGGTGTCTCGGAAGACTGTCATTGAATAAATCTGCCTACCCAATTCTTTATATTTGTTGGCTATTAATTTGTTATAATTACCGAACTATTAATTTGTTTTAATTAATGCATCCATTTCCTCATTAAAATAATTTGTATTTTATCAAATTTAATTAATTTTATCGTCAATTAGTTGGACCTGTTACAGTACCCCTCGATTTTTTGCGATGTGCGGTTAGCGTGAGTCAAAAAATCTAAATTTTTAACATGTTCCGCCTAAATTGTCGGTTACTGTTCAGATAAGTTTTAGTTTTACAATATTGACTATATCTAGAATGGACTAAATCTATCTATTAATATACAATACAATTCTGGATCTCATTCAACAAATACTGTGATCAACAAATCATGATTTTTTATACACTAAAAATTCATGTAAATCACTAATTACTAAATCACTAATTGTAATCTGTTACATTATTAATTTCCATCTATAGAAGAAAAATTGAAATTATTTGGCATTTATTAGTAACAAAACATTTTTAATGATTCTTTGTCATTAATGCAAGTTGTCATTAATATTAATTATCTTGTAGTTAGTTATAGATATGCTCCAATGAATTCATGAAATTTACATTATTATTTTAATTCTTAATCAAATATTGAATATTGTTAAAAAATGTATGAGAGTTGTTAACAAGTACAATTGTAATTTTGCTTCATCAGTGATTGAACATTTATATGTTATTCATACCCTTATTTCATTATCTATGGAGTACAATCGACTTAATAATAACAA
Source organism: Stictocephala bisonia (assembly GCA_035578905.1). Taxonomy (NCBI): domain Eukaryota; kingdom Metazoa; phylum Arthropoda; class Insecta; order Hemiptera; family Membracidae; genus Stictocephala; species Stictocephala bisonia. Next base: position 878,621 of record JAQJVL010000308.1, read on the forward strand.
AAGTATTTCAAAACATAGACAAATAAAATTTCATTTAAATACAGTTTAAAAATATTCACAAAATTAAAAGCATTATTTAACATCTTCAATTATTATTATAATTACTGTATTTTGACAAGTGTTATAAAATAGTAAACACTTTGGTTTATCAACATCAAAACTTTTCAATTGTAAATTTATTTGAGTTATTCTGTCATTCATGATTATGATTAGAAAAAATGTATATACATGTTTTCCATTAACCAATGGTGAAATAGAAAATTATTTTACTAAAAATATTTCACATGGAAGCATGAATTGCTGGTAACAACCAATTTAAAAATGATCAAAGTTCAAAAATTTATTTATTCTTGATCAAGTTTCTTATGTCTTATTAATGAAGTCAAAACAGTCAAGTGATCATTGTTATATACCACTTATCTTGTCATACTAACACTTTTTATGACAATCCATAAAATAATTAGTTCAAAGTTCACTCTTCCTATTGAGTTTTAAGTTTTCTGGAAAATAATGTTTCCATAAAATATTGATCAATTTGTTCACTTACTTTCTCTTGTAGTGATTCACATTAAAGTAGCTGTTCATTGGTTACCTTATGGTCGCTTATACTTTTTACATTGTTTGAATCACAACACTGTCACTTCCTAGAGTGTCCACATGGTATCATTAGTGTCACTGAGTGTCCATACAGCAATTGTCAATTGGTTTCAGAGCAAGATCATCTGACCTGAACATCATCACTTTGATTACTGTCTATATTAAATAGTACATATAACATGGTTTAACTATTGGTTATTAGTTATAACAATGGTTTAATTCCATACACAATTAAATGTGGTGAAGAATTGTTTACAAAACACTTTAACATACTCATGATTAATCATCATTTATCTTCCCTGTACTCATTTATGTATACATACATATGGCTTGTGAGTAGAGTTTCATTTATCTATACATTTACTGGCACTGCTTTGGCATGTTTCAAGTTGACACATTTAACATCAATTACCATTCTTATATTTACAAAGTTTTCCATTAATCATTACTGGTTATTCATTACCAGTATTGCAATAATGAATCATATTAGCAATTACATTTAACTCATGTTTATTTGTGATTTGTATCACTATATCTTTGCATTAATGACAATTACAATAATTGCTATCAAAAGTTGTAATCACATGTTTACAATATTTTAGTTTACTCTTTCAAGGTATTTTTTTATTTATTAATCTATTGGTGTCTGCAACATGACTCTAGTAATAAGGCTAGCCATGCTACAGGTCACGTTATGCCATGTCTTTAGGCTCAATTGCCAAGGCTAACTAATACCTTAAACTGAAAGTCCATGCCATTTTGTGATTAATAGTGTACTTGCGTTGATTAATTTTGAATTTTGAATGTGGCTGGGTGTGATCAGGGCCGAATTGCACTACTATTGATCACTGGCTCATCACCTTTTACAAAATTCTTAAAATGATTAAGAATTACATTAGTACAAAAGAATACATCTAATGTATGTCATTGAGTCATATCAACATAAACATAAACTAGTTATAATAACAAAGTATTACAACAAATCTCCTTACATCATCTTAGTTTAACATAAGTATTATTTTATCATCAATGTTACATTCAAATCTTTTTATACATCTTACTTCATCACAAATCTCATATTATCATTAATGTTACATTCTTTCAACTACCATGTGTTTATTATTATGACATCTTTAGGTATTTTTTCTTTTAACAGTCAGTTTTGCAACTTAGTTTTTTTTTATACAACCGGGATTGTCCGAGAACACTAGTTTATTTTTAATTAAGACCTTTTTTAGCATTTCTATTTGTTATTTATTTTGAAAGTTAATTTCATTAAATATCTCTTGTAGTTTCATATCTATTTGTTTTTCAAAATTATTTTCATTATTTGTTAAATCCAAATTGTTCCTTTGATTTGAGTTATCTTGGTGATCTATATTGACTTTATTTGTTTTAGTTACTGTTCTGTCACTATTTATATTTAAACCCTTATGTAAGTCCTTAGTTGGTGTTAGGTTGTGTGGCTTTACATGTTGATTGTCATCTAACATATTCATTAATTCATTAGTTATGTTATTCAATTCTTGTTCACTTTCATGACATGTAATGTGTCCTACCTGTATTACCCTTAATCCATTTACCATATTTAGTTTGTTTCTAGGGACAAATGGTATTATTAACTTTTTGTTGTCTACATTAACCTCTAAGCATTTCTTTTCAGTCTATTTTAGCTAGTTTTTCTATAAAACAGTCGCATCCTAATATAATTCCTGCCTGGATTTCCTTTACTACTAAGCATGTCATTGGAATTATTTGATTATTTATTTCAAAATCTATCTGTGCTTGATAATTTATTTTCTTTGATCTCACACCAGTGACTCCTATAATCTGTAAATTACTTACTGGTAGTTGTAGTATTTTATAATCTACATTATTCTTTATATCATCATATATGTCTTGACTGACAATGGTAGCCTCCGAACCTGAATCTACTATGCATCTATACTCTTTACGTCCAATTTTTACATTTATCTCTGGTAAAAAGTGAGTTAAACCTTTAATTGGCATTTCATGAAAGTTGTCTTCATTAGTTAGTTCATTATTTAATTCTTCATGTAAAAATATTTCATTAGTATTAACCTTAACTTTATTTTCTTTGTCTGACTGCATTGGTTTAATAAAGTCATTAATTATTTGCTGAATTATAGAAAATCCTTTCTTATTGACATGAATGAAATCAGGTTTTTTAATGCCTCTTGAGAAAATTTCTTTTTCAAACAAATCTATATTACATCTGTTTTTATATTCTGGGTCCATAAATGCATTGGATATATTTACCACTCTAATGTTATTGTCATTATTTAGAGAGTTTATGAAGTCATTAAATACGTTTAGTTTATGGAAATGAAAGGGGTCATGTCTTGCTAGTTTTGGAATTGGCGGTAATGTTAATAAAATTAAATGTTTATTCCAACTAGATAGTTCTTCAATCATGATTTTGTATTCATTTATTACATATTTTATTGGTACTCCCTGTAAGAAATCATTAGATAATAAGTTTGTCATTAAGATTGTCTTTATTTAGTTTAAGTTCATTTCTTAATTCAGGAATATTTTGTCCACTGACACAAAGTCCTATTCTTCTTTTGTTTGACACAAACACTGGTGTTTTGTGTAATATATGTTGTGCAAATCTGCTTAACTGGCTATATCCTACTAATTCATGATTCAAAAATATTGGTTTTTCTCTTATCTGTCCTACATTACATGAATAGTGATTAATTGCCCTATGTGTTTTAATAGTGTTTGTGTCCTGCTGTAATTGTCATTCGTTTCTCACATCTTCCCTACTATTGTGATAGCTGTTATTTTGTCCTCTATAAGAACCTCTGTATGTTCCTCTGTAGTTACCTCGATAATGTCCTCGTCTATCAATGTTGTTTTCCCTGTGTCCTGAAATTTCTTTATTTTCCCTTACAGTATTGTGATTGTTATTGATTGCCTTATCATTAGTATGTGATTTAGTATTTATTTGTCTTTTATAATAATCATACTGTCTTCTCGGTGACCTGTCATTAGATTCAAAGTGAGTCTTTCTTACATTATTTAATTGTTTTAAATAGGTTTCTAGGTCGTCTCCATTTTGTATATTATTAGCGGTCGCTACTGATGCACTGATACCTATTGGGAGATGTCTTGAAATGAAACTAAGGAAAGTATCCATATTTAGTTTGTGGTCTAAAAAGCATGAGATATTATAGTACTCCATCACGTAGTTAACAATGTCATCTTTATTTAAATCATAGTGTCCACCCCCCATTAATTTATTTTCGAAGTTTTTTTGTTTATCTATTCCCCAGTTTTTGTTTCTAAAATCTATTTCAAATTCAAAGAAATTATTCCATTTGTCTAACCTGTTTCTGATCCATACACTTGATTCCCCTTTTAAATGTTTCATAATAAATAAGATTTGACAATCCCACTGATCTTCTGATAAGTCTACAAATTTCTTTGCAAATTTGATAAATGTCATAGGGTGGCATTTGTTGGAGTCACAATGTGGTGCTCAATGACACTGTACGTGTATGGGCGGGTGGGTGAGTCAATACCACTTTACGTGTATGGGCGGGTGGGTGGGTCACTGGTGCCTTAGTGGTGGTCTTAGTTAGTGGCAGCGGAACAGGGGTCGTGTGTGTGACACCGTACGTGTCCCACCCGCCCTCCCATACACGTACGGTGGTATTGTCCCACCCGCCCTCCCATACACGTACGGTGGTATTGTCCCACCTGCCCTCCCATACACGTACAGTGGTATTATCCCACCCGCCCTCCCATACCGTACGGTGGTATTGTCCCACCCGCCCTCCGATACACGTACGGTGGTATTGTCCCACCCGCCCTCCGATACACGTACGGTGGTATTGTCCCACCCGCCCTCCGATACACGTACGGTGGTATTGTCCCACCCGCCCTCCCATGCACGTACAGTGGTATTGTCCCATCCGCCCTCCCATACCGTACGGTGGTATTGTCCCACCCGCCCTCCCATACACGTACGGCGGTATTGTCCCACCTGCCCTCCCATACCGTACAGTGTGGGAGCGATACACATACAATGATATTGACCCACCCGCCCACCCATACACGTACAGTTATATTGACCCACCCGCCACCCATACACGTACAATGATATTGACCCATCCGCCCACCCATACACGTACAGTGGTATTGATTGTGGGTAAAAATCAACTAAATATAATTCTGCACTCGTACTAGGTATTGTTTTGTTAGTTGTAGTGTTTGGTGTTGTTTTATTTCTGTCATTGATAACTTTATTTGGTGACCTATCTACTGCGCTTGGATTGCTTGTATTGGTTTTATTACCGTAAGCTCTTACTACCGGTGTTTCTTTGTTTATTTGGATCATATCCAGTCTGTTATTGATTATTTTTAATTTTCCATCAACATGACACTTAAAGTCATTAATTTTACACTCAAAGTCAGTGTTACAAAGTGTTAAAGCTTTTTCTATTTTTTCATCTATTAATGTGTATAAGTGTTCTACTCGTTCTTCTATTCTATCATTGACTCTACACATTTGATTATCTAATTCATTCACTACTTCAGTTAGTTTTACATTTAGTTCTATGTATTTGTCTAACAGTGTTCTGTTTACGTTACTAAGTTTATCCTCAACATCATTTATTTTGACAGTTTGTTCCCTATCTTTATTGTTTACTTCATTCATAATACTATTTTCCTTTATGTCAATGTCTTTATTAAAGTCTGTTCTTACTTTTTCTATTTGTTTGACAAAGTTATTTTCAACTTGACTTAACCTATCATTGGTTTCTTTTATGAGTTCATTAATTCTCATATTAGTTTCAGCATTTGTCTTTATAATGTTATCATTCATTTCTTTAAGTTTAACATCTGTTTGGTCTAGCCTATCATTAATTTTATCAAGTTTAGTGTCAAAGTTAGTATTCATGTTTGATAACAACTCCATTATATTTGATAATGTATTTTCTATGTTTGAACTTGGCCTATCCATGTTATGTTTATTATTTTGATCTAGTTCTTTTTCTCTAACTATACTTAGTAAAGTATCTGAATCATTTTCAGTGATTTGATCATTATTCATTTTAGACATGATTAGTTTACTAAAATTCAATAGGTTCAAACATTCAAAAGTTTTTAATTTCAAAAATTCAATAAAATAATTCAATAAAATAAAATTCTAAAGTTTCAAACAAAATTCAAAAGTTTCAAACAAAATTGTCTTTAAAATATTTTTAACATATTTGAAAACACTTTACAGCCTCACGTGGTTGGTGCGCCAAACTGTAACCTCACTACAAACTGATGAGTTACATTAGATTAAGTTTTTGTTAATTTGGTAAATTATTACTCAAATTAAATTTATTTAGACTATCTCAGGGTCGTTATATTTTTTATGGGTAAATCGGTGAGGCTGTAAATTACAATAAATAAGACTCTAGATTGAAAAAGCTAATTTATTACATTTTTTTTTTATTTATATATGAATTTCAATAGTAAAAAAATGAAGTTATTAACTTTATACTGATTTCTAGAACCATGATTAAACTAATTTACAAACTAAAACTTATCTTAGTTTTTTTTCTCTTCATCTGATGTTGGAGCTCCTCGTGGTCTTGAGTTTCAATTTAAACTGTAATCGCTGTTCCGAATTGGACATCGTATATTTATTTAGACCATTGCGGTCAAATTATAAAAAAGAATTTTGATTTAATGTTCGATGAATACATTTTTTTACATTATTCGGTTTTGAGGTCAAGCGACCACGCGCGGTGACTTGTGCGTTACAAACCAACGGTTATGTAACGCATAACACGTACCAATACCACTGTACGTGTATGGGCGGGCGGGTGGGTCAATACCACTGTATGTGTATGGGTGGGGGTGATGGTTCAGATGTTGTGTAGGGAGGAGATTTCGTGATTTTTTTAGTTTAGAAGGAGTTCTCTTTTGCGTCTTGTGACTTTGTACTTATGTTCGCTTGAGTGTGTGTACCTATGTTCGCTTGAGATAGCTTACACTGCATTCACCTCGAACAAGAGTGTATCTGGTGAGCACAGAGACAGCTGGAGTAGTCATTGTTTGTTATGTAGAATGTGCCAAGAACACCGATTAGACCGATACGTGTATAGAGCCATACTATATGAAGTACACGATGCATTTATACTATATATACTATACAAACCAGCCTGAATTGAAGTGGAAGAGTGATGGGCGAGGCTAGCGTCCTTTGCCTTGTCTGTCTCTGTAACGGTCTAGGGCTCTGGATTCAGGGCAAGACTTCCGGTCTGTCCATGTGCTTTTTCTCTGGTTAGTGCTGCCCCTATTGCCCATTTCGTCAACTAACAACGTCTTTTATTTATCTTGGGCTCGACTGTCACATTGTGATACACTGACTCCCCTTCAGATCGACTCGTCCCAGTCCCAGACAGACGCAAAACTGAACAGGTCTGTTATCTGTCTCGACTGCAATGTTTGGAATGTTGTTTAAACAGGTGTCTCGGAAGACTGTCATTGAATAAATCTGCCTACCCAATTATCTATATTTGTTGGCTATTAATTTGTTATAATTACCGAACTATTAATTTGTTTTAATTAATGCATCCATTTCCTCATTAAAATAATTTGTATTTTATTAAATTTAATTAATTTTATCGTCAATTAGGTGGACCTGTTACAATATATATTAGACTGATACTGACTGTCCCAGGAGCAGTGAAGGTAAGGAATGTCTTTATGTAGATAAGTTAGAACTGAGCAGTCCGAATAATAAAATAGGCATAACGAAAAACTATTTAATTAAACAGAAAGTGGCACAGAGGGAAAGAAAACATTGCTTAGTACATCAATAGGATATGAACTCAGGTCGTTTGCTTTGAAAGCCTAAAGTGGAAAATCTACTACGTTATAGTTACGCCAGTGATCTTAGGTTAAGCCTAAGATCTAAAATTATTTACCTTGTAAACTGTTTTCCAGTTCAGTATAAAAAATTGTATTATATATATTTTTTAAATTACTCAATTTTCTATTCTCCATAACCACATTTTGTGGTCACTGTTCTCCAAGGGAACTGAAATACCAAAAAACGTAAGGTAAAGAAAGAGCTCTCATTGTAGTGGGGTTTCACAGGTCTTGGAGAATTGTTACTGACTTGTGGACAAATTATTACATTTATATCGAATCTGATCGCATTCTTTGTTATTATTTGTAAAGTTTTAAATTTACTGTATACTGTATACAGGGTGTCCCTGATCCTAACCAACGGTTCCAAATAAGATAATTTGGGTCAAAATTAGAAAAACATCGTATAAAAACGGGTCGAAAAGTCCCCTCAGTCTTGTTAATTAAACCAATAATAGCCACCATATTGTATTTTTCATTAAAAACTGTTTATTTAAAACCCTGTCATTCCGAACGTCCGATTTTTTGGACGTCAGAAGTATCTCCTAGTTTATCTGACGTCCGAATTTTCAGACAGGAGTGGTAACTCCTAATTTATCCGCGTCCGACTTTCCGGACGTTTAGGAAAAAGAATAATAAAAAATATATTACGTTATCAACTTGAAATCTGTTTATATTGCGATGTTCAGAAAGAACAGCATGCAAGTAACAACGAACTCACTATGGCGCAACGTGCTCTTGCACACAGCGTGCAAGCAACAACGAACTGACTGTGGCGCAACGTCAGTCAGCTAGCTGCTCTTGCTCACACTGTGCAAGTAACAACGAACTGACTGTGGCGCAACGTCAGTCAGCTAGCTGCTCTTGCTCACACTGTGCAAGCAACAACGAACTGACTGTGGCGCAATGTCAGTCAGCTGCTCTTGCACACAGCGTGCAAGCAACAACGAACTGACTGTGGCGCACGTCAGTCAGCTAGCTGCTCTTGCACACAGCGTGCAAGCAACAACGAACTGACTGTGGCGCAACGTCAGTCAGCTGCTCTAACTCACAGCGTGCAAGCAACGACGGACTGACTGTGGCGCAACGTCAGTCAGCTGGTCTTGCTCACAGTGTCGTGCGCTTTTATTTTAAGTTGAATTTTTGTATATATGTTCATTTTTAAATTATGTTTCTAGGCATATAAATTAAATTCCGAGAGATTTTTATCTCATATTGGTATTGTAGGATGAATTTTAAAAATAAAAAAATTACATTTTTTAAAATTATTTCTTAAATTACCTATTTTCTCTCCATGATGAGAAATATAAAAATTCGGTAATTAATAAATGTTATATAAATTGTTAATAACAACGCTGAACATTTCCAAAATTGGCCCTGGTATCCTGGGAGAGATATTGTGTCAGAAGACCGGGACTTTTTAGACTTACTGTTCATGAAATTCATGGGAGCGAAAGGGTTTTTAAACGGATGAAACCGATGAAAATGTTTTCAAAAATGTTTGTTATTACTCTGTACAACTTAGAAATCTATTTATGACAGTTATAAATTTCAAAATGGCGACCATTTTAAATATTCAGTTACCAATAAGTGTGAATCTTATCATCCTATTACGCGTTTGTTGAAATACAATCAAAGTAAACGTCACAAAACACAATTTCATAACAGTAAATGTACAAAATATATAAATATCATGGTGATCAATTTCGGTAAACCACGTTTACATTCTTCTTACAAGAACATGCCTTGTGATATTAGGCGGTGGAATGACATTAGTGGTATTCATTCAATCGCCGTAGACAAACAACAATGTCATTCATTTGTGAATCTGAGGAAGGAAACCCAGACCGATATTTGTGTTGTGTATCGTTCGCTTGTGTATTTTAGTTATTATTTATTTATTTATTCTTAAGACGCCGATCGTCAAGATATGGGCGAATATGGATTTCGAATGAGTGTGATGAGTGTAGATGAGCGAATGTAGTCATTGTTACAAACTAAGGCCGACTATTCCTTAGAAAGTGTCATTAATCAATAGCCCAATGACAAATGAACAGCCGGTGGTTATCAGCTGATCCTTCTCAAAATATATTGACTCTGATTGGGATCGAACTGACAACCTTTAGCTTATGAAGCTGGGATTGAACCAACTACACTACCGACCAATAAACAAGAAAAACAAGACATTATAAGACCAATGTCAAGTTTGACAGTTTATTAAAAATCTAACAACGTCTTGTTTTTGAAAATCATATGAAAAAATAAGGAGATTTGTCTGCGTGTGAAACTGCCTGACTCGTGATCGACGCAACATTGTCGCAGGGAGATCCGTCTGCGTGTGAAACTGCCTGACTCGTGGTCGACGCAACATTGTCGCACGGAGATCCGTCTGCGTGTGAAACTTCCTGACTCGTGCGGATCGAGATCGACGCAACATTGTCGCAATAATGAATCCGTAAACTTATAAACTCCAATAAATGATTTTAAAGTAATTGATACATTGAAAAAAATCTAATAACATAGCTTAAAATTGCTTTGTTTTGCTCTTTGTTGAATGTCTGTGTTTTATTCGTTACGTCTTGCTAATTGATAGGAACTAGAGTTTCAGTTAAACGTAAACATCAGAGTAAAAGATTGGTTTTAAATTGTTGTAGAATATTATTTTCATTGGAACTATTATACAAGTTTAGCTCAATGAGATAATGATTATTTTGTGAAATTGATAATTGTAATACCATTAACATACAGTATGAAAAAAACATCATGCACTGAATTCCCAACTATAGAAGAGATATTTAAAAAGCCTATGTATTACTAAATTGACTGTTGATCTCGATCCCTGAGTCTGCGTCTCAGGAGCGGCACTCGTTGGCGGTAACACGTGAAACTTTATTTTTTTTCAAAACGAGATGTCGTTAGATTTGGAATAAAATAAAATAAAAAATCCATTATAGGTGTAATCGTTCAACAACTTACCAGTTTAGAAAGTTATCATTAATTGAATTTTTTAAATTGTTAAGATTTGAGAATTATAACTGCATCGAATTGATTTGTTATTTTTATCAGGTAATAATTTAAAAATATTAGACTTTTTTATTTTGGGTAGAGCAGTTTTTTTAATATAGATCGTTTTTAGTTAAAAAATCATAATGTTGGTTAAACAAGTTTTTTGGTCATTACTTATGAAATGTTTTTTCTTATTTTGAACTAAGGAACTCAAATTTATGTATGTATTTATGAAGTGGGAGAGTCTACGTAAATACTTTGAGTAACGGTCTTTTCGGCCTGTTTCGCCGCCGTCTTTTGCTGAATTAAGTTCGCCGCTTCTTTGAACCGTTCTTCCGCTACAGTTCGGAGTTCGACAATTTACTCTCGGGAAGCTTTGAGAAGTTCTGCTTTGCCGCGCAGTGTGAGTGTTTGTTTGATTGTGCACGACGTTTACGTGTCGAGCGGCCCCTTTGGATTAAAACGACTGTTCTCTGGAAGCAATATTCCTGAGGCAGAATCATGCTTTCATAAAATCTTTCATTCGTAGAATTATACATTAAGAATCATACATAAAGAAGATATTAAATTGCTATCAATTTTGTGAGCAAGAGCAAGAGGCGGCTTCTCGTACAATACGAAAAAGCCGAAGTCCGGGTGCCGGGTACGCACCATGTGTAGTCCGAATAAAATAACTTTGGTACTGGGGGAACTGCCACGCGCCGCTGATCTGAAATGACAAAACTCTGAGCTTTAATGTGTTGTCAAACTTAAAATAACTAATCAATAATTTTAAAACTAACTGTATAGTGTCCACCATGTTATATTCTTTAAGAAAAAACTATGTTGGAGATTTTACTTGAACTAATTTGCTTTTTATAGTGATATTTGTGTTTAAGAACACGTTTTTATGAGTGAAATTGCGCGTGAGTCGTCTTTAACCTGTTACTGTAGCGAGAATAATAGTAATAATAAAATTATTTCTTGTGGATGGATGACAGTTTGATTCGTTGTGATTAGTTTGGTATAAGACTCATTTAAAAATTCAAACAAGTTAATGAGAAATTAATTTTGTTGTAAACCCTTGCAAACTCCGAAACGACAAAAGCTAGACAAAATTTCGTTGAACAAACATTAATTAATTGTCTTATCTAAGTATTAGTAAAATAATAATGTGGCACTAATAAAACATACAGAAAATAATGAAGAGTTGATGAAGTATACTCATAGTTCGTTTACATCGAGGCTGTGTCAGACGCGTAATACTCTGCTCAAGGGAAAGTGTACACCGAATAGTCAGCCCAAATGGTTAAGACATAAGACGTTTATTTCCATTTAAATACATTTAGTACATAGGAATTGTCAATAATACAGGCAATTAAAGAAAATAAAATTATTTACAATATATCAATGGTATGGACATAATTCTAATAATTATAGCTAGTTATCATATTATTTAAGTTATATTAGTGACCCCACCTCAGCATTGAGGAATTCATCAATGGAATAATAAGCATTATCACACAACAGCCTCTTGACCTTTTTTAAAAATGTTTGATCAATTTTTATATTTGTACTATTCACACACAACTTATTCATTATTTTACAAGTTCTATAATAAGTTGATCGTTCAAATTTACTGGTTGTGTGAAGTGGATATGTTATGAAATTCTGCCTCGTATTATGATTTAAATTATAAGGATTTTTAAATTTATTACGGTTTTTAACAAAATATTTACACATTTCAAAAATATATAAGCTTGGAAGTGTTAGAATTTTACCGGAAATAAAAAAAGGTCTGCAATGAGATCTGAATGGTTGCCTGAATAATATCCTTATTGCTTTTTTTTGAATTTTAAAAATCCGGCCAAAACTATCTGCTCCCGTGCTGCCCCAAACGAGTAATCCATAGCCAATTAAACTTTGAACATTTGAAAAATATACGGTTTTCATAACATTATCAGAAAAACAACTTGAAAGAACTTTCAAAGAAAAACAAATAGAATTTCGTCTTTTAGCCAAATAATTAATGTGCGTATTGTAAGTTAAGTTTGAATCTATATAAATACCAAGAAATTTAGTAAAAGGTTGAACAGCCAAGGATGAAGATGAAGGAAACTGTAATTTTTGTTTTGAAAAGTTGATAATATGTGTTTTTGAAGAATTTAATTTTAGACCATTGGAGCCAAACCATTTGTTCAAGCCTTCCAAGCATTCATCGACACTAATGGAAAGGTGTTGTGGGGTTTTGCTCCTCACTAGGGCAGAAGTGTCATCTGCATATTGACATATTTTGACCGTATTTGATTTTAAGTAAGAAGGTAGATCAGCCATAAAGATAACGAAGAAAATTGGTCCACATATAGATCCTTGAGGACACCTCGTTATGCTTTGTTTCCAGTGAGAGTAATATAATCCTCTTTTATCCTCCACTAGCACTCTTTGATATCTTTCACAAAAATAGGAATTGAACAGGATTTTAGATATACCACGAATGCCATATCTATCCATCTTTTCCATCAAAATACTTCTATCCATTGTATCGAAGGCTTTGGTTAAATCACAGAAGACGCCAACAGAATGCAATTTATTTTCAATTCCGTTATAAACTAGATCTGTAAAGCTAAGTATTGAGTCAATTGTACATAAGTTTTGCCGAAACCCGTATTGCTCTTTATTTATTATGTGATGCTTTAGAAGAAAGGGGATTAAGCGTTTCAGGATTATACGCTCAAGTATACTGGAAAAAATGGATTGAATAGAAATGGGACGGAAGTTATCAAGATCAAGATTATTTTCCTTTTTAATTGGTTTTATAATAGAATATTTCGCTAATTTTGGAAACACCCCTAGAGATAGTGAAAAGTTAAAAATATAAGTTAAATGTGGTGCAATGATGTCTGATACACGTTTGACGAGGAACATTGGAATTTCGTCCCATCCTGCCGACCTTTTATTTTTAATTTTACTGATAATAGCAAGCACCTCGTTCGTATGAACTTGAGAGAGGAACAGTGTTTCCTTTACTTTGTCGTGGTACTGTTCACACGATTTTATTGCAGAAGTTAAGTTTGGGGTCAGGTTTAATCTATCTTTTACGGTTATAAAGTGATCATTTAATAAGTTAGCAGCCTTAGTTCCAGACCAAATTGATTGATTGCTGTCTTTTACTATTAATTTATCTTGAAGCACATTAGAATTTGGTTTTCCAAGTTCATCATTAACAATCTGCCAAGATACCCTTGACACATTATCTGCCACATTGATTTTATTATTGTTGTAGGTAAGTTTTGCAATTTTAGTCGCTTTTCTTAAAGTTTGTTTACATGATATATATTTGTTTTTTATACTTATATTGTGGGCGTTATGTTTGAGTAATACATATAGATTACGTTTTTCTTTACTGAATTTAATAATTTCATTAGAAACCCATTCTTTTCTAGAAGTTTTTGATTTTTTATGTACGATCTTTTGGGAAAGCATTTATTAAAATGTAGCAGAAATGTATCCAAAAATACCCTATACAGACTATTTACAAAGTCAATGTCCCCTTGACTGTTTGACACTGCATAGAGTGCAGACCAGTTTTCATCAGACAGGCTGTTGTAAAATTGGGCAATATTACTGATTGAAAACAGTCTAACAAAATATCTATGCCTATTATGTGTGCTGTTAATAATAAATTTCACCAGCACAGCTGAGTGATCAGACAAGCCTGGGTCCATTACCCCAGAACCTACAATCCTAAAATTACAGAATAGTATATGGTCTATACAACTAGAGGAACTTTTAGATATTCTAGTTGGTACATTTATGCACGATATTAGGCCATATGAATTGACTACATCCAATAACTGCTTTGAATATTTACTACATTTTAAAGTATTAATATTAAGATCCCCACCCAAAATTATTTTCTTTTTTAAGTTATTTGAGTTTTTTGTAATTTCTTCAAGTAAAAACACTAACTGAGAATAAAATTCTTCATATTTTTTTTAATCTGGAATTCTATAAATACATATTAATAAGTAGGTGTCATTTTTGAGTTTTATTTCAGCCACACAAACTTCAAAGACTTTTTCGATAGCAAAATGTTTGTATTCTATTATTTCGGAGGTATGTGACTTTAATTCACTGCTTACGAGAATGCAGGACCCTCCTCGATTGCGTGACTCTCTGAAATACCCAGTTACATAACATAGCCCACTCCTATTTAAATAATCTTTATTTTCAAACATTAACCAGTGCTCTGTCATTAGTAGTATTTTTAAAGAAGAAGTATTTTGTGATAAGAATATATTAAGTTCCTCCAGCTTATTATAGACTCCTTGAATATTATAATTTATTATTGAAAAATCAAGTTTACTATTAGTAGAGTTTATCCTAAAAAAAAGTCATCCGTGGGTTGTTGTTGGCTTACAGGAGTTGAACAGTTTATGTATGGTGGCCGCTGGTCAGTGTCAAGAGGCTGATGAGTCGAAGATGCCTGGTCCGTGCGTGGCTGGTGGTCAGTGGTTGGTAGTTGGCCTGCTGGTGATGACTGGTCCAAGGGTGGATTCTGATCCACGGGTGTTCTAATATCCTGAGGAAGGGGTGGGAACTGGTCAAGCGAGTGAAGTTGAAACTGAGGAGTTTGCGCGTCTATTATGCTATTACGCAGCACGTCCATAAATTCATTATGCTTAAGGCCATTTCGCAAGGTTCTTGTTGCTCGCTCGTCCTGTACAATTATGCTTACTGCTGCACCAGTAATATTTTGGAACATTACTATGTTTTTGACAAATATGTGTGGGTTAATTTTGTACCTCATACAGCCAAGTGGGGAGCATACAAGTCGTTTGTACCCATGCTTTTTGAAGTCTCTTGTTAAATAACTAAATGCCTCATTATAGTCATTCTCTGTAGGTTTATCACAGTATTTTTGCTTTGTCAACAATCCATATACAGCTGTGTTGTTCATAGATTTTTGTATGGATAAATAATTACTCACACAATCAGATATTTTAGGGCAACCAAATTTCTTTCTAAATACAACAGCTACTCCCGCACTCATCTGCCGTTGATCTCCAAAGTCCCTTGAGATACAATGGGCAAACGCCACATCTGGATCATCTTCGTACTTGTTGATAAAGTCTGTCATATCCGCCTCTATAACCTCGACGATATTTCCAGATAAGAAATGTTCCTCCAGTAAGAAATAAGGTGAGTTAGTTGACTTTGAAGTGTGTTTGTGTTCAGTTCTTAATCGATTTACAGTTTAATCACCAGTTTATTTTTATTGCACTTATTTAGTTTTACAGCTATTACAAGTTTTTTTTTCTACTTAGATGTCACGTTAATGTTATAGGATACAGTATATTTATAATTATAAGTGTTTAGTGCTATTTTAATATTTAGGCCCTTTCAAATTTTATTATTATTTATTCTATTAGTAATTGACAAGAAAGCCTTGAGTTTGCAATGGAAGATGACAGATCTGAGCCAGTAACTGTAAAACGCGCGTGTGTATCCCCGTCGCGTTGTTGACAATCTAGATTTGAAAACTTCTAAATCTTTCTTCGTAGTTCAAGAAAAATTTATTTCATACGAGAGTACGATTTTAGTGTTACTTAAAAGAACACAATTAATTTAGGTTTAAAGAAATTTTGTCTAGCGTTTGTCGTTGCCGAGTTTGCAAGGGTTTACAAAAAAATATTTCTCATTAACTTGTTTGAATTATTAAATGAGTCTTATACCAAACTAATCACAATGAATTAAACTGTCATCCATCCACAAGAAATAATTTTATTATTATTATTATTCTCACCACACTGACAGGTTAAAGACGACTCAAGCGCAATTTCACTCATAAAAACATGTTCTTAAACACATATATCACTTTAAAACGCAAATTAGTTCAAGCAAAGTCTCCAGGATAGTTTTTTTAAAGAATATAAATGGTGGATACTAAACAATTAGTTTGAAAATTATTGCTTAGTTATTTTAAGTTTAGCAGCAAATTAAAACCTAGATTTTTGTCATTTCAGACCAGTGGTGCGTGGCCGTTCCGCCAGTACTAAAGTTATTTTATTCGGACTTTTTTTATAGGAGTGGCAACAACGCTGGTGGTCTGAAGTCAACAGATGGACTGCAAAACTGATTGGAGATCCGCGAGAATAGGTGAAGTTTAAATTTGTGGTAGTATGTGTGTTTCCCTAACTCAGATTATCACCGGCCATGGTAGGCTGGAGATTATGGAAGCCTCGAGGTCTATGAACGAGGATTCTCAGTATGATGGCAGTTTACACACTTGTATACTCTGTAATAGGTAGGAAAAGCAAAGAAAATGCTTGAAGACCATAGCCGAACTTTCACTGGTCAATAAATCTGGGAAATGATCTCCGTTTTGGGGTAAATCTAGTAGAAAGCATTTTATCAACTCAATAAATAAAGAGAGAAAATAAAACTAGTGGCACAAATAACGCTGAGTTTCTTAATTTATAATCTATTGACCAATCTAGCTGCCAAGCAAAATCTGGTCGATTTAGATTTAGTAAGTGCAATGTAGATTGATTATATATTTCATTATTCTAATTATGTTTAATACATTAGAAGGAAATGTAATTAATATATAGTTGTAAGTATACTCACTTAGGGAAACAGTGGGCGGCGGAGAGCACGTGTCTACTAGTGATGAGAGAACCACCACAACTCACGCTAAGGGGATGACCACTGTTGGGGGACACAAGGGCAACATACCAAGGGTAGCGTAGGTCCGGCACGCTCTGACCTCCAACTATCTTGGTCCCAGCCGACGACCCACACTGGCCTTTCACTGAAACACAAGGTGTGTATAGATTACACAGTTAGATATGGAATGAAACCTAGAATGACCCATTAATACGGCCAATAGTGACCACAGACAAATAACAAGGCCCAGACCGCTCACTGAAGCTGCGTTAGTGTTGCGTGCTTGAACGAAAGACGCTGATTAACAATTTCAATATGTAATTTTTTACAGAATTTTTGTTTTCGTCGTAACATTTTTATTTTCCCTAATGAAAATATAGAAATTTGTTTATGGGTACACTATGACTATTTTCCTCAAACAACTTTTTCTTGTTTTTAAATTTTTTGTGTGTTTACATGTACTATTTGATTACCTACAATGATCATACTGTAAATTTTGCACATTTTTTTCGTTTGATGAAAAGAAAAAAATCCAAAAAACCTTCTGTTTATCTAAAATGTAACAACTTATTATTATAGTGCACTAAATAAACAATTTGGCTATCTTGGAATTATTAACAAAAATCTTGTAGTGCTCCTAAGGAAGGTTATAAGTGATAATTTAAGTACAGTATTGTCCAATTTTTTCGTTTTTTCTTGACAATAATTGTATGTAAGTTTTGATGATACAGTAGTATGTGAATTTCCAGTTCTTGAGAAGAAAACCAATATTATAAAATTTACATTTGTAGCATATTTATTATTTTTTATGATTTTTTACAAAAAAGGCTTGCGAAGCGCCGAAAAAAGGACCTAGCAGTTGGGATTTCATAATAAGTCATCTTATGAACTTATTATGTATATATATGTAGATCGTGAGTATATATATGTACTCACGATCTAGGGTTACCGTAATTAAATAATCTACCGTACATTTAGTTGTTAACGTTAAAATTAATAGATTTTAAATAACCTTGAAATAATCTTTTTACACAGCATACTAGTTCTATTATGTTCAGTTATTTAACTATAAAAATTAATTAAAAGTCAGCACTTAGTCAAATTAAATTTACTTATTTATGTTTTTAATAAACTGGAAACTATACAATTTCCAGCATATATTGTTGGGGCCTTTCTAAAGTCAACATTATAATTATTATCAAAAGTAACAAAAACTAAAGATTCAAATTCAAATATGTTTATTACTTGTAAAAGACAGTTTATACAAGCATTTCTACTTATCTCTCTAGCTCAAGGTTAATTGATAGATAAACTATAATAATTTATTTACAATTATGCGTAATAATTCATTATTTTAAAACATATATTTATAAATAACTATTATAATAGACATTATAATAGAAATACAACAAAACAACTCAATACAATCTTTAGAATCAACAATAAGCAAAAACAAGGGATCACCAGGGATCAATCACCATAATATTCGTGCATTTTGTACTTGTATTGTAATATAGTTGTGCATTTTGTGCTTATATTGTAATATATTTGTGTTGTGTGGCGTTCACTTGTACTGTATTGTATAAAATGAATGTTTATGCACTTTTTGTTCGATGGATATTACTTCTTAATATGTTTTGTTAGATGTTCATTCAACTCCCTGATTTCAGCAGCCAAAAAAGCAGCGAGAGTCACTCCTGGAGCCTCCTAGAACCAAATCACGACCAATGTTCCTCCATGTAGCGAGGAGGATATATTTGCTTACACACTCAATAATCTCATAGGTGAGATATATGGGCAGGCACTATTAACCTTACAAAAGGATAGTTGCAGCTGTTCAGGGAAGGTGTTAGATTCTTAGATATGAAACATCGACACAACTTTATGTATACAGGGCGAATATGAATGATTACATGAGTGCAGGGTGACTTGGATGACCTGTGTAGACTGGTTACTGAAGAGTTCGACTTTTCATCAGATATGGTCATTTTATAGTAGCCCAATAGCCGGGGCACCTAAGGGACCTACAGTTTTACGTGGAATCCGAACCATGTAGAAAAATATAATTATTTATTTACAATTATGCGTAGTAATTCATTATTTTAAAACATATATTTATAAATAACTATTATAATAGAAATTATAATAGAAATACAACAAAACAACTCAATAAAATCTTTAGAATCAACAATAAGCAAAAACAAATTTTAAATCATAAAATTTACAAATACAAATATACTAAAAAAAAAAAAATAGTAAGTATGTGAAATAATTCAATAAAAAATAAATCATACAAATATTTTTTATTTATTAAAAATTGATTGTAAATATTAAGTAAAGATGCAAATAGACTTTATAATTTAAAAATGTTTATGTACCCATATACTGTTATACATATATAGTATTATAAAATAATACTGTTATTCAAATTCAAAATTTGTATTTGTCTCTTTGGGTTACATAGTAGCATTTTACAATGTCATAATACAGCATCAATGCTAAGTCTATTTACATTATAAATGCCAGTAATGTTAGGACATTTAATTCGAACATAAATAATTATACAAGCTACTCAGATTATATTCATGCAAATTCATAAGGTTACTAACGTGCATAATTTTACACATACATACAAAATTAAAAAACAATAGTAGTATTAAACAATTATTCTACATTATATAAAGGATTAGAATGCAACCATTTATAAAACCTTATTTTGAAAATATTTTTGGATATAGATGAATGAGTTTATTGTACACTTTTAAGAAAATTATTGTGTGACTAGCTAGTTTTGCTCAGCCTACAATACTCAATCTCTACATTATTTGTATTTCTTGTATTGTAATTCTGTACATCATTATGTATTTTTAACTTGTCCTGGTTAGTCAGACTATATAAAGCTACATGATATATGTATATATATATATATATATACATATATATATACAGTATATATATACAGTATATATATATATATATATATATATATATATATATATATATATATATATATATATATATATATGTATGTATGTATATAAATTAAAAATTTTTTGTATTTCTAATTTAATAAACAAAGGCCTACCATGAGGTCTGTACCAACAATCTTACAGCCCTCTTTTGAAGAGTCAAGATGTAATTAATTTTATAACTAATCTATATATATAAAATCCAATGTATGTTTGTCTGTCTATCCTTTATGCGCTACCAAACCGTCCAGCCGATCGCCATGAAACTTGGGGAAGTTGTTCTATATACCCCAGGGAAGGTTTCTGTCCTATTCCCGTTTCTTTAATCCCTCAGGGCTCCATCCCTTGGACTTCTAAAGTTTCGATGTAAAGGATGCATGAAGGTATAATAAGTCAAATATAAAAAGAATATCAGCTGTGGGTTTTAAATATGTCAAAATTAAATTAAACCATGTGTTAATTTTTTTAACTGTTTATATTTTTATGTTTTGATTTCTTGTGAAGCTATATTAATTGAATGATTTATTTGATTAACAGCTGTTAAATAAAAACAAATAGAATACAATTGTGGTAGGCAAAACTTTCAAAATTAAAAATAATTCAGTACAGTAGTAAACTACACAAAACATCAGCTGTTGTAAATTGGATACTGTGTAAACTGAAATGTTGCTGCACATTTCAATTATACAATCAAAACTCAATATTATGACCGGCGAAGCGGGCGGGTACAGCTAGTACCATATAAAATCAAACCATAACTGAAGACAGATTGAAATTAGACAAAATATGAAGTTCTTAGATAATTAAATTGGATACAATCCTTAATCGTTTTAACAGATATATAACTCTTGATAATTTTAATGATATGTACTCTATATGTACATACCAGCTTATTGTGTATACATGCCCAGTAATTTAACGTTTGACACTTTGTCAATTTTGATTGCATCATTATTTACTGCCCTTAAAGTAAATAGCAATTGTTGAGTTTTATTGTCATTCATTATGGCTGTCTGAGTACTCTCAGCTGTACTTAGAACAGTTTAGTCATCAGCATATAAAAAACATTTGGCGTTTACAGAATTTGGCAAGTCATTAATGCTAATCGAAAACAAAAGAGGTCCTAAAACATACCCCTATGGGACTCCCCATTGAACCAAGGCTTCATTTGAACTTTCACTTCACACAGTAACAATCTATCGTCTATTTTTAAGATAGGAAGCAAAACATGTGTGAGCAATACCATTAATGCCATAGTACTTCAGTTTCAATAAGATATCGTCATTACCTACACAATCAAGAACTTTACTCAGATCACATATGGTAATCTGAGTAAACGTTCTATTCTCTAATGTTAAAAGAATCTATCTAACAATCCCATCCACCACATCGACAGTTGACATCCCCTTGCGAAACCCATATTGAGAAAAGCTCAACAAGCCATTGAGTTCAACAAGTGTCCTGACTTGTTCGTGTACCAATAACTCAAACAATTTTCTATAACAGGAATTAATGACTCTGGGCGATAACTCTCGGTTTGGTTTATTTTACCCTTCTTAAACATTGGGCATACTTTTGATGTTTTTAATTTCTCTGGAAAACAGCCATATTTTAAACAGCAATTGAAAGCAAATGAAAGAGGTAGAACTACATAACTTATTATATTTTTTAAACACCGTTAGACGTATCATAAATATCTTTGCTATTTTCATTTTTTAGCCTTTTTGCTGCGTTTATTATATCCAGTGATGAGATAGCATGCCATTCAACATTCTTGGATTTGAATGGCATGGATTTTGAAATACACCTACCTTATTAACTAATCATTCTACTGTTAAATTAGGTCTATTTATTTTATCCTTTATTTCTTTAACTGAGTTAATATAATATATATTAAAATTGTCTGGTGATATTTCAGTTTTGTGAAGTTTGGCTAATTGAGAATTACTATTATTTGCATTAATTGTAGCCCAAACTGTCCTGCATTTATTACTACTTTGTTTAATTTTATCTTCATTATAGTTGAGTTAAGCTTTATTGATTTATTAATCATATTGTTACAAATTAATTTAGCTTTTGATAACGAATTATTACGGAAGGCTTAAGAAAATACAAATTCACTGCCATATTTTGTAATGTGTATATATTGTACCAAAAATAAAGTTGAAATAAGTGAGTTACGGCACTTCATCATCATAAACTAGTAACTTCATTTAAAATGCTGTTTATTTAACATTGTGGATTTTCATACTTAATCTGTTAGGTAGACTTTCATTTTCAATAAATATATTTTTATTTATTATTTATACATTATTAATAAATCAAACCAATTTGTGCGTGTTTTCACACGGGAACAGGGCGGGCAATTCAAGCATTCCCGAACCTACAGATTTCACTAATAAAAATATATGTCAGTGCTGAAAAAGTGCTTCTGTGACCAGCTGACTATGTGCATATTATTTAACCATATTATATATTGTAAGTTTATTAGTATGACCAAACGATTATTTATGGAATAACTTTTAAGTTTTGAGATAATATTTAATGGGATATTTGAGATAAAATAAATAAATAAATAACTGTCAACCTTTATTTTCCAAAACAACTAAAGTCTAATTAATACAGTAAACCTGGTAAAACCGGACCGATAAAAATAAAGGTACTATATTCACTTGTAATTGGCTATATTATTTCAAGAGAGATGTAGTTACTTGAAATGGGAGTTCATCAACCCGGCACCAAGCTTTATATGTTATAAAAAAACACGTCAACCCGGCACTGGACCTTTCACTGGCCGCCATGACAGTATGTCAACCCGGCACCAGCCACCCCTCTTACCCATTCCACCTACACTACCCCCTCCCAACCCCTCCTTTCTCTTTCCCCTCCCCTAATCACCTCCCCTTTTCGTAAGGTGCCGTAGGTTCGCGCTGTCCATGTCCGGGGACCGAGCTTTACTAAACGAAGGTGTGTGATGGTTTTAAAATGAATGGGGGTGAGCTTTGTAAAATGAAGGCAACGCTTTGTTCAATAGGTTAGGTTAGGTTAGGTTAGGTTAGGTTAGGTTAGGTTAGGTTAGGTTAGTTTAGGTTAGGTTAGGTTAGCTTAGGTTAGGTTAGGTTAGGTTAGGTTAGGTTAGGTTAGGTTAGGTTAGGTTAAAGGAGTTAGGGCGATGAGATGCCTAGGGTTCGAGGGAGGGAAAGAAGAGAATGAGGGGCGTATGTTTGGTGTTGTGGAGGGGGAACCCAGCTCCCCTACCTTCAAACTGTCTCGGTGCTGGGTTAAGTTGTGACATTAGTAACGCCTGATTAACCTTAGAGCGGTGGTCAGATTTGGTGCCGGGTAGACGTGCCGCCCTTGAAATATGCCACTTTGCCCGCCCGCAAGGTAGTTGGGGGGGGGGGGGGGCACCTTTATACGGAAGGAACGAATATTTAAAAACAACATATGAAATCTGTTAATTAACTCATTGTAAGAAGAAAATATGCTAGACATTTTAGTTAAAATGCACCCCTAATGTGTTACAGAGGATTAAATATTTAAATGTTCACCCCGAAATTTCATATATTTAGCAGTTTTTTTAATTATCTCAAAAAGTGTTTCACTTATGTAAAAATGTATAAGGACTACTTAATTTAAAGCTATTAAATTTACCTTTTAAACTTTTTTTACAATAAGCCAAAGGCTAGATCCACCATTTTAAAAATGGCGCTTTTGTCAATAAATAAGAATGACACGCTATTTTGACGTGAAAATCTTGAAGATGTTCTATACAGTGATTCATACAAAAACACTGTATAGAAAAAGTTGGTAAAGGATAAAATTATTTAAAAATGAAGACCATTAAGTGTCTTATAACACAAAATTAAAAAAATCAAACATAAGAGTCGAATATTTGTTTGATTTTTAGTCACTTTATTGGCACTTCGTAGCCAGCAGTGTTGCCAACTAGACTGTGGTTATCGAAAAAAAATCATTAGAAAAATGTCATATCTATATATATATATATAAACATACTGAAAATTGTTAGTCGATTTGGACTCATATTAAATTCATGGCCGCAAAATTAAAAAAAATGCGTTTTTCAAAAACGCATTTCCTATTATGAATGATAGTGAAAATAAGTTGATTTTTGAAGAAAACGTAGTACCTAAACTTATTTCCGCTTTTTTATAATTCAAAACGTGCCTATAGAAAGATATGAGTATTAAAACTTAGAATTTATCGATTCATGTTTAAATACTATGTTTTAACTTCAAATAACTTCGTATATCAAAAAGTTGTATTTAAATTTTTTTAACAAGTCATGATTTTATTTGTTGAGTATAGGTTGTCCTTGCTAATGAGACCTTACATATAACATATTTATATGATGAAAAAGGTTTTGCTTACACTTCAAGTATAGTAAACCCTTCAAAACTAATAATTTTTTAAACCCTAAACTTACATTTTGTTTATAACATTTATTAATTTATAAGTCAGTAGACAAAAAGCTGATATCATATTTTCAATTTTGACAATTGAAATCTTTCAACAAGCATATTATGGGTGTTTTGATGTTTGCATGTTTTTGTAAAACTTTATCCGTAGCTGTAGGCCTAGTGAAATATGTCTGAAATCTAAGATTTTCTATTTACGACTGTATTTTATACTTTTATGTAGTTAAAATTATGACTAAGGACCCAACAAATACTTTATATGCAAATTTGTATAATTAAATATTATTCTCTCAAGGTTTTAAAAAATTATTTAATAATTGTAATACATGTAATGATTTTCTTAAAATTTTCAACCACAGTTGATTTTTTGAATTTCACCGCAACTTCCACAATTAATTTGCAACTATTATTAATCTATAAATATAATCTACATTCAAAAAGTTTGATTTTTACATATTTCTTTCTAACTTATTTGGCTCTAATTTGTGAAAATAGTAAAAACGTAGGATATTTATCCACCACCTTGACATTATTACTTTGTTGTTGAAATCATAATAAGCGACCTATAAAACTCCTAGTTCATTATTTTCACTATATTTTTAGTACTATGATTTTTACATATTTCCCATCCATAACCTTGATTTTCCGAATTTTCCAGCAATCTATTAGTTATTAGCAGCCTTTATAATTACGTACATATGATGAGAAAAAAAATGGTATACATATTTTGTACGACTGTATTCGTAGCAGTCGTGATATTGGCGAGAAAGCACAATTTCCCATACTGTTTTGTTTTACAGAATTTTATATGTCAAAATCATAACAAGCGACCCTACTGTCGGCGCAGAAATTAGTACACCCGAGTTTGAAGAGGCCTAAGAAAAATTTAATCTCACCATCGTTTTTCTAGTTTAATTGTACGTTGTGAAACATGCATTTTTAATTTTATTACAAGGTTTAATAATTTTTATCATAGTTGGAACAAAAAATTCCGGCTTTTTAACTAGTTTTCTCTGTACGTCAAATTTACATCGATATTACTTAAAACTTGTTAATTTATCGCATTTATATTCTAATACCTGGTCCATAGAAATGTTTTCTATAAGCTTTATAAATTTTAGAATTTTAACTTTTCGAGAAAAAAAATTTTTACCAATTCCCTGAAACATTGCCTTCTTGGCTTCTAGATGTCTTAACATTAATTACTTGGTCTAGTTGTAAGACTTTTGACATATATATAGATACGATATATTAATGTCATATACGTAAGTAAATGAGGGGATTTCAATCTATTTAAATCAATTAAAAATAACTTTAAATTTATAAATTTAAATTAGTATAAAACCATTGCATTTATTTAAACATATGGAAGTAATGTACCTTAACTATACATGTCATAAGGATTACAACAAGACCAAGTAATTAATTGTATGACCTCTAGAAGCCAAGAAAACAATGTTTCAGGGAATTGATAAGAACTTGTTTTCTCGCAAAGTTAAAATTCTAAAATTTATTAAACTTATAGAAAAAAATATAAATTTTATCTATACATTACCAGGCTTTTGAGTAATAATGATGTAAATTTGATGTACAGTGAAAACTAGTTCAAATTTCTGTACTTTTTATGTTCCAACTATGATAAAAAGTATTAAATCTTGTAATAAAATTTAAAATTGCTTTTGACAACGTTCCTTAGAAAACAACCTTCAAACTCAGGTGCACTAATTTCTGCGCCGACAGTAGGGTTTTTTAAAGTCACTTATTATGATTTTGACATATAAAATTCTGTAAAACAAAACAGTATGGGTAATTGTGCTTTTCCGCCAATATCACGACTGCTACGAAAAAGTTGTAAAAAAGACGTATACATCAATTTTGTCCTGTATCATATGTACGTAATTATTTATATATAAATGTATATATAAATCATATATACATATGATATACGTATAATTTCTGCGCAGATAGTAGTTCTACTTTTCATTAAAATATGCAATGTATGTTTCAATTTATTCCAATTATTTACTATTTTTGTTTACTTCTTGTGTACTATGTAAATGTGCAAATTCCTGAATTTACAACTAGTAAATAGGCTACACCTGCTATAGCTACATTTGAGAGTTGAGATCTTCCTTAACAATTTGTAAAGGGTTGAAAATTGATACATCACTTTTCTATTTAATCGGAACATTCCTACAATTCTTTATATGATTTCATATACTAAATAGTTAATATCAAATTAAGCCACAGCAACCCGTAGCTAGGTTTAGCTAGTGTTACACAGGATTTAATACTTTGTTGGTATTGTTCTCCTACCTGTTTCATTTATGTTGTTTATACCTATAGTACTTAACCCTGCTTGCGGTGGCCTGCGTATTTCTGTCCGTTAGGCCGCGCGCGCTACAGTACTTAACCCTGTTTGCGGTGGCCTACGTATTTCTGTCCGTTAGGCCGCACGCGCTACAGTACTTAACCCTGTTTGCGGTGGCCTACGTATTTCTGTCCGTTAGGCCGAGCGCGCTACAGTACTTAACCCTGTTTGCGGTGGCCTACGTATTTCTGTCCGTTAGGCCGAGCGCGCTACAGTACTTAACCCTGTTTGCGGTGGCCTACGTATTTCTGTCCGTTAGGCCGAGCGCGCTACAGTACTTAACCCTGCTTGCGGTGGCCTACGTATTTCTGTCCGTGAGGCCGCGCGCGCTACAGTACTTAACCTTGCTTGAGGCGACCTGCGTATTTCTGTCCGTTAGGCCGCGCGTGCTATAGTACCATTGATTTTACTATACATAGAAGATAGTTCCATCCAATGTTAAATTTTGAGGCACGGAATATGGGAGTGACCGTGCTGCAACCTGTCGTCAATCAAGTTAAAGAGGTCGAAATTGCCTCCAGTTTCGACTGTTTGGTTGCACAACCTGGGAGCAGTAAAGGAAACTAATCAATCCCTCTCATTCTCTCTTCTTTCTCTTAAGACGCTCGTCCGGACTGTCGCCCCTGCACCTGTCTACTGTCGCCGATTGGCCTTGATAGTGGGTCAAAGTGGGATATTATTCCTTGTTGTGCTATGTCTTGCACGGAAAGGAATCGCGATCTTTTATTTAGGCCTTAAGGGTTTGTGAATATGAAAAATGGGTAATTCTGAGCAATTATCCGGTCAACTCCGATATTTCTCAAACTTTCGTATAATGTTATAGACAAGGAAAGACAATAATAGAATGCAAAATTAGACGTCGCAAACGTAATGCGATAAGGCAGGAAGCGATAACGACAAGTGATAAGGGGGTCGAAGTCCAAGCCGAGCCTAGTGACTCTGAACGCTGTTGCTGCAAGTCAGTTCTGTGCGTGATGTTGGCTAGTGCTAGTAGTGCGAACCCGTTTCTATGTGTTGAATGTGAAAATACTATTTTGAGTTTTGCTGTGTTGTCAGATGATTCCGATCGTTTAGATACATTTTTGTATAATCATGGTGTTTTGCCACGAGATAAAATATGCCCATCATGTAGAAGTGTTATGTCATTAAACATTAATAAACACAATTTTAATTGCTACAACTACATTACAACAGTAGATAAGCATAAGAAAAAAATAAAAAAACAGTGCAAGAAATCAGTGTCTCAGTTTAAGAACACGTGGTTTGAAAATCATAATTTATCAAAGCAAACTATTTGCCGCTTTGTCGTTTGCTGGGCGTTACTAAAGCCTCCCCGTCATGATGTGTTGAAACACGAACTTGAACTGTCTGACCATGCAGTTGAAGACTGGAGTAACTACTTAAGAGAAGTGTGCGTAGTGGTTTGTAGTGACGAATCTCAGGTGATCGGTGGACCAGGCAAGACTGTCGAAATCGACGAAGCGAAAATAGGAAAACGTAAATACAATCCGGGTAGAATCATAAAGGGTGAATGGGTTTTTGGAGGTTTTGAAAGAGAATCTAAAAAATGTTTTTTGATTCCCGTAGCAACACGAGGTCACGCTGAGTTGCTACCGATAATAAAAGAGCACATTCTCCCGGGCACGACCGTCATTAGTGATTGCTGGAAAACATACAACTGTCTTCAGTTTGAAGGATATACCCATTTGACAGTTAATCACAGCTACAACTTTGTCGACCCCGAGACTGGTGCGCATACGCAACACATTGAACGTTTGTGGAGGGAGGTGCGGGGAAGCGTGCCTCGATACGGAAACCGAAAACAACATTTTATCGGCCATTTAGCAGAGTTTATGTTTAAAAGAAAGCACTCTGATTACAAAACAAGAGTGCATGATCTATTCAGAGCAATTGGCCATCTGTATAACGGTGAAAACGAACACCCTAACATCACTCGTGAAGCTGATACAGATAGCGAGTCAGATGACTACTAAGGTAAGTTTCACAATATATTTTCCTTTTCCGACTCTTATTTCGGTCTGAATATTGATATTTACTACTCTACATATATCATCGTTAAGTTTGAGAAATATCGGAGTTGACCGGATAATTGCTCAGAATTACCGAAAAATGTTAGGGGACATTTTTTTTTTTTTTTATTTTATCAATGTAAATAACAGTGTGTTAAAGATGTTTAGTTAAAACATTATGCATTATCTAAAATGATGTAAATACTACGTATTGTAAGTTTATTGATATTTTAAGTAATTGTATATTTAGAAGTAGCAAGAAAAATGGTGGTAGTTCTAAATTGTTAAAGGCTAAGTTGTTAAGTCCCTGAATAACACCAACATTTTATATAAGCACATACCAAACATTTTATATAAATTTGAGAGACGTAAAAAATTATATAAAATTTCTACGAAAAAACCATATGACAGTTTTTCAAAATAATTTTCAAAATGTACTAATGAATTAAATAATGTGATCAATTTTACAAAAAAATTATTATTCAACGTTATTAGAAAACTGTAAAGGTGATGTATCTGAGCAGTGGAAGGTAATAAATAACTTGACAAGTGGGTTTTCAAAGAAAATAGTTGAGCTAAATTGAATTGCCAAACGTGAAGTTATGCGTGAGCCTTCCGTCATTGATAAGATAAACAATCACCTTATCACAATCCAGTCTAGCCGTCCAGACGTTGTACATTCCAATACCCTTCCACCTTTACGTACTTACTATCAATATTCATTCCTTATAACTCCAACAGATTTAAATGAAATTAAGAGTATTGTTAAGCTTTTAAAAAATAAAAAATTAACTGGCTCTGACCAAATTAATGTACATTTACTGAAAAATATAATTGATGAGATTGTTATCTGTATTCTCTAAGGTTTTTGAAAAAAACAATGATTAAAAGGCTCCAAAGTTATTTATCGAAGTTAAATTTTCTTAATCCACGTCAATTCGGTTTTATCAAAGGAAAGTCATCTGAGGATGCGTTATTAGAAGTATCAGAATTAATTTATAACAATTTAATTATTCATTAACTTATCATCTGTCATATAGTTCACATTTAATACTAGAATTAACCATTTATATTATTGAAATCATTATTCATTTTTTATCAAGTAATTAAAGCTTCTTGTCAATATTGCATTGTATAATTATTGCTGTATTTTTAACTATAAATGAATATTCCTTTTTGTTTAAAAGTAAATTGAACTATTTGTCATAAATACCACAATATTAAAATCTGCTTCCGGGTCACGCCGTGGACAGTGAAATGTGTGTGGTAGGCCTACCGAAAGTTTTAATATTCGTTGTTTTCCTCTTGTGTGAACTGTGTTTGTTAAGTTTTAATTAATTTGTGACGCATCCCACTTGGACTTATTTGTTTTCTTTAACCTGAAGATGCCGTCTGTATTCACGGCGAAACATGTATTTGTTATCACCATCACACGCTGTGAACTGTTTGACGGAAGGTAAAGTAAACCTTTTTTAGTCTATACCAGGATTGGTATTTTTTCTTTTTATTTGATATAAAGAGATGGAGATAAAGAGAAAATATTTGCTGTGTTGATGATTTCATAAATAGTGGCGGAGTCATAAAATGAAAAAGAAAAAACATACACGCACACAATTCAGTTCTTCAGTCGCGCTGCCGAAAATCGTGTAATAGGCCTACCTCACACACTTACCTCTGGCCGTTAACGAGTTGCGCGCAATCCTAGCTGCGTTAATTGCGATGTCCCAAGAAGGCCCCAAACCAGTACTCGAGTTGCGCTCAATACCGATCTCAGGTAGTCTGTCCAGTCTTGGCCGCTCAAAAATGCAACTTAGACCTCAAGCTATGCTATAGAAATATTTCCGTAAATATCACAATCCGCCAAAAATAACTTGAATTTTCACTGGTCTGATTCCGAATAGCACCAAACTTATACTACAAAATAAGCACATATCTGCTTATATTCTGTTACTATTAAATTACAATAATTTTTAAACATGTATAGCCTATATTACTCCCCACAGTTCTAGAGTTGAAGTGTTTGGTTATTAAAAAAAGGTCTCTGTTCTTCTACCTAGGATTAATTTATCTCATTTGAAAGTGTATACAAAGTGTATACTTATCATTAATACGATATATATATTTGTTTCAATTTGAAACCATACAATTACAGTTCAAAATATGCGCAAAACCCAAATTTACATATTATTTTTTAACTATATTATTTTTTATTTGTAATAGTTATTTGTTTATATAGTTTTGTTAGTTCTTGGCATTGTTTGTTCTGTTCATTCCCAGTTTTATAAATAAGTCATATTCGAATTGTTATAATTAAAAATGCCACAGAGTGCGGCTATAGTTAATTTTGTTATTATTTAGACTGTGGTTACTTAAAATTAATTATTTCTTATGTTATTGCTGGTCACGCTACTTGTGAAGTGTTACCAGTGTAATTCCAGAGTGTCTTTTCCAGAGAAATTGAAAATATAAATAAATTGCAGTTTATCCATACTTTCACATCTAGTAAAATAATAATATGGAAAACAGATGTGTTAACTTTAATTATATTCACCTTAGACATACTTTTTACAATGGTCTGATTCAATCAATGTTATAAAACGGTATTTTTTAAAGGGGGACATAAACAAAATTTACAATAATTTCACAACCTGATTAAAATAATGAAAATTGAATCTAAATAATCAGTAGTCTAGTTATATTCAATCACGATAATATTTCCGAACCAATTGCGATTGACACTGAGATTGTTTTTCTCAAGAAGTAATAATAGAGTCACAACTCTTCCTGATTCCGAAAAAAAATAAAAACTGACCATTCACCATACAAAGAAATATTTTACAAACAATCATGCAATTACTTGGAACCAAATAATATGTTAATGCTTCAGACAGTAATAATAAAACATATGCATATAATAAAATTAAAAATAATGCTATTTTAAATTAAATGTCCATATACAGATTGTCTGAATCAGGCCATAAGATGAGAGCTATTTGTATCTTGTATAGAAGTAAATTAGTGGTTTTGTTATGATTTTTTCTAACCCTATCATGAAATTTAAATCTCATTTGGGTTTTATATTTTGCCCAGTATTATTCTATATAAATATCATAGGCCTATTTCAATATTTATTTTGTCAAAGAAATAATGTCACATTTTTTAATATTTCACTATATTATATATTCCTGGAATATTTGCAGATTGATTTCATAATTGAAAGGAGAGTCATTGATTGGATTTGAAAACAATTTATTTTTTAATCAATTACTGAATATGAAAAAACTAATGATTGAGTACAACAGTCGATTTAATCACCTAATCGATGGTTAAAATGCAATAAATAAAGATTTTTCAGATGGGCTAAATAATATGAAAATGTTTACTTAATTCAGCAGTAATTATCGCCAGCATTGCCGATAAGTTAGCGGTCTATTCAAGTGTGTCTATTTACAAATACACGGTGTGTTAATCATATAAATCAATATGGTGTTTTAATTTATTCACTTATAAATATTTCTTTATTCAATATGAATGTCACACTGAGTTTTACTGTAATAGTATCAACACAGTCTTCTTTATTATTCGAAAGAGATGCAAGCAAATATAAAAACAGAGAACCCGGATAAACGTTGGCAATATGGAATAACGTAAACAATTATCTAAGCAGGACGTTGTTTGTGTGTGGGACCTGAGGAAGGAGAGGGCGGGGCGGCTGTCTGGAGAATGGGAGAGTGGGTTAAGAGGAGGGAAGTGAGACAGAGACGGAAGAGCGTGCGAGAGAGAGAGAGAGAGAGAGAGAGAGAGAGAGAGAGAGAGAGAGAGAGAGAGAGAGAGAGAGAGAGAGAGAGAGGAAATAGGGCTATGCGCAGCGCAGCGTGGGGCCTCAAAACAGTTTTGGGGCCTCGCCACAACTCTCCCATATGGATGGAGTATCTCTTTATATAGTAAAATCAATGATAGTACTTAACCCTGCTTGCAGTGGCCTGCGTATTTCTGTCCGTTAGGCCGCGCGTGCTATAGTACTTAGCCCTGCTTGCGGTGGCCTACGTATTTCTGTCCGTTAGGCCGCGCGCACTACAGTACTTAACCGTGCTTGTGGTGGCCTACGTATTTCTGTCCGTTAGGCCGCGAGCGCTACAGTACTTAACCATGCTTGCGGTGGCCTACGTATTTCTGTCCATTAGGCCGCGAGCGCTACAGTACTTAACCTTGCTTGCGGTGGCCTACGTATTTCTGTCCGTTAGGCCGCGCGTGCTATAGTACTTAACCCTGCTTGCGGTAGCCTACGTATTTCTTTCCGTTAGGCCGCGCGCGCTATAGTACTTAATTCTGCTTGCGGTAGCCTACGTATTTCTGTCCATTAGGCCGCGCGCGCTACAGTACTTAACCTTGCTTGCGGTGCTCTACGTATTTCTGTCCGTTAGGCCACGCACGCTATAGTACTTAACCTTGCTTGCGGTAGCCTACGTATTTCTGTCCGTTAGGCCACGCGCGCTACAGTACTTAACCTTGCTTGCGGTGGCCTACGTATTTCTGTCCGTTAGGCTACGCGCGCTACAGTACTTAACGTTGCTTGCGGTGGCCTACGTATTTCTGTCCGTTAGGCCACGCGCGCTACAGTACTTAACCTTGCTTGCGGTAGCCTACGTATTTCTTTCCGTTAGGCCACGCGCGCTATAGTACTTAAGCCTGCTTGTGGTGGCCCATGTATTTCTGTCCGTTAGGCCGCGCGCTATAGTACTTAGCCCTGCTTGCGGTGGCCTGCGTATTTCTGTCCGTTAGGCCGCGCGCGATTGTTATCATTTATTATTAAACGCACGTTGACAGTATTGTTATGATTTATTTATAATTTAAATTAAACATTGACAATTATAATTTTATTATATTATAATGCCATATAATTGTATCACGCTTATTGCTATATTCAATAGTGTAAAATAAATATATGATAGTAGTTTTCATAGTGTCTGAAGAATTTAAGAAATGTTGACATAAACTGTTCCTATTTAAATTTATATTGTAAATAATCAAAGAAAAGTTCATTATCAAACATGTATCACCATATTATTTGTCGATTTAAAAAACATATATTGTGCAAAATTCATAATAATATTTAAAGCAGTTTATGAGAAAATTGCAAATTAATGTGTTTTTCGGTATAAAAGTACAAAAATATAAAATTCTGTTGTCTTCAAGCACTTGGGAAAAGTAACTAAATCAGAACTTACCATGTTCAGAAATTATTCAAATTGTAGTGAATATGGTACTTAAGAAGTTCAATAAAATAATTGAGTTTGATACTGTAATTTTAAATAAGTAAATAAATATTCTAAGCACAGAATCATTTGTGTTAAATTGTTTCGTATACATGTTGTTTAAAGATTACTTTTTTTATATTTTTACTAAGAGAGTCGTTGTGGTGAATTTATAAACGTATTAAAAACAACAAGCTGTCTATTTGAACTCAAATCGAGGTACAATATCAAAATTAAAACAAATATTCCGAATGTTATGATTGTGAAAAAGTTCTTAGACTTTCAGTTTTGTGAGAAATACGGTAGCCATGCTGATTCGGTGTTTGACGTGTACGGTTCCTTACGTAATTTGTAATAAAAATTTAAACTGATATCCATGTAACAACATTTTCCATAGTAATGTCGTGTGTCTAATAGCCTGTGCATTTCGTGAGTATTACAGCTAAGAACACAGTTTACCGAATATCTTGAATAAAACAAACGTTTTCTTAAATAAACCAACTAGTTTACTTGTCATAAATACAAAATTATGAAAGTGCAAAATATTTAATGAAATATATTTTACTCTGTATAAAAATTGTGTCGTTATGGAATAAATAGTTAAATGGTAAATGCATAGATTACTTTTTGATAAACGCATTAAGAACTCGGTACGAAGACACCGGTTCTGTTTTCTGTCTCACTGTATAAAATATTAACTCGCTTCGCTCGTTGGGGGCTGCACCCCCCCCCCCCAACCCCCATTGACAGCTTAGCTAATTTATTTCATTAAAGTGATCACAGGAACCAGAGTAGTTAAATGATCAGCCCAGATGATCATCGGTGGCCCCCAAACCCCCAAGGGGTTTCACAAATGATCACGGGTGGTTACGCAAAATTATTAAAGACTACCAAAACAAGTCATTGGCTATCTCTAATGATCTCGGGATACCAAATTAGAACAGTAACTTCTCAAGCTGATCAAGGAGGCTCAGGCTACATAAGTTGATTACAGTTGTACATACACTTTTTGTACATAATTTAATTTTTAATCTGAATATTTCGTTAGATTCTATCTAAATTAAATATTACATCGTCAGTATAACAAAAACCCCAACTCTGCACAAAGATCAGCAGTTACACGTTAGCTATTTTGAATTTTTTCTAGGTTATGAAAAGTGAAAAATCAAATTTCAAAGCAGTTTTGGTAACAAAGTAGTAAATTGAAACAGTGTGTGTGGTTTTAGGTTCTTAAATTACCGTAATACGGCAATAAAACACGAAAAACCTAACAAAAGGAGAATTTTTTGAATGAAAAGTTAAATTTGATGATTATTTGCGTAGTTAATATAAAAAATCCCCAAAAAATTACTTCTTAACAAAATTGTAGGAAATTTAATTACAAATCTGAAGTATGCTGTAAGATTTGCTCTTCAACCAATGGTTAGCCCACAATGAAGCCGTAAGTAAAATTCTGCACGAAATTCAAAATTCCCATCCGCCATTTTGACTTTTTTGGGGGTAAAAAACTAAACAATTTTAGTTTTCGAAATTTCCCAGTTGGTTTCTCGGTAAAAGCTATAAGTGTGCCAAATTTCAAGTTTCTAGCTCATCTGGAAGTAGGTTATAATTTGTATACGTGAGTGAGTGAGTGAGTAAGTTACACATGCGGCTTTATAGATATTAGATACGTATGATTAACATTTAATAGTGAAATTAATTTATGTAGATTTACCCATGTTTTTATGTGTGTACTGTAGATAAATAAGTTATAGACCTTCAAAACTACAGTTCACAACCAGTACTGTAGTAGTTTTCAAACGCCTGCAACTTGGCTGCGGCGACCTCAAGGCCGAGTCAGCCCGGGGTGGGTACTTTTCCAAAGGCAATAAATTCGATACATTCAGCAAGTTTACTAGATTGGTCGCGCGGGGTACTTTTCCAGTCATGGACACCAGTTTGTCTGCTGTCCAACTTACGTTTTCGTGACGTCAAAGTGACGTAGGCAGTTGCTGGGGGGGGTACTTTTCCAGGGGCTACTTTTCCGCTTCCCCAACTTCATGACGGTTAGAAGGGAAGGGGCACACGCTCGGTTGTGCCAAGCGATGGTGCTGCTGAGATGCGACAGTCACAAAAAGTTCGCTGAGCGCTCTGGGTTATATTCCTTCTCTGGTCCCATACTCCTCTCTATAGTCCGAATAAAATAACTTTGGTACTGTCGGAACGTTCACGCACCGCTGGTCAAAATTTATTTGATACGATAGTACGATTTTAGTGTCACTTAATTAACACAATTAATTTAGGTTTAAATACATTTTGTCTAGCGTTTGTCGTTACCGAGATTGCAAGGGTTTACAAAAAAATTAATTTCTCATTAACTTGTTTGAATTATTAAAGAGTCTTATACCAAACTAATCACAACGAATTAAACTGTCATCCATCCACAAGAATGAATTTTAATATTGTTATTAACGCTACAGTGACAGGTTAAGACGACTCACACGCAATTTCACTCAAAAAAACATGTTCTTAAACAAAAATGTCACTATACTGTAGAAAGCAAATTAGTTCAAGCAAAATCTTCAGCATATTTTTTCTTAAAGAATTTAACATGGTGGACAGTATACAATTACTTTGAAAATTATTGGTTAAATTTGACAGCAAATTAAAACTCGTTTTGTCATTTCAGATCAGTGGCGCGTGGCCATTCCGCCAGTATCAAAGTTATTTTATTCGGACTATAATACGGCTAAAAGTGACCAATACTTCTCTCTATATGACCCTTTGTGACCTATACGTCTCTCTAATACGATTCATAGTGACTTGTACTTTTCTTTAATACGGTCCATAGTGACCCATACGTCTCTCTAATACGGTCCATAGTGACCCATACGTCTCTCTAATACGATTCATAATGACTTGTACTTCTCTTTAATACGGTCCATAGTGACCCATACGTCTCTCTAATACGGTCCATAGTGACCCATACGTCTCTCTAATACGATTCATAATGACTTGTACTTCTCTTTAATACGGTCCATAGTGACCCATACGTCTCTCTAATACGGTCCATAGTGACCCATACGTCTCTCTAATACGGTCCATAGTGACCTATACATCTCTTTAATACGGTCCATAGTGACCCATACGTCTCTCTAATACGGTCCATAGTGACCCATACGTCTCTCTAATACGGTCCATAGTGACCCATACGTCTCTCTAATACGGTCCATAGTAACCCATACGTCTCTCTAATACGGTCCATAGTGACCCATACGTCTCTCTAATACGGTCCATAGTGACCCATACGTCTCTCTAATACGGTCCATAGTGACCCATACGTCTCTCTAATACGGTCCATAGTGACCCATACGTCTCTCTAATACGACCATTAATGACCTATACTTCCGTAATATTACTCCTGGTCATCCACCCATACTTCTGTAATACGACTTTTTGTGAACCATCCAGCTTTGGATCATTACTCTTATGGCCATTCTCCCACAAAATATACACTAATGACTCAATTACGAACCTGGCAGGTTTGTTAACATGCAAAAACCTGGTAAAACATTCAAAATGTTACAACTTAGTTTATATATAAGACATTACTTAGTTTATATATACCATGTGACCCCAACTTCGCCTTTTTTGTAAATTAATTGTATAATTAATTTTCAAAATAAAGAAATTTCTATTCTATTACACTACTGTAAGAGATCCAATGCAGTTTGGGTCTTAACCTGTGAACATCCAATGAGTAAATATGAAGAGAACACGCAGTCCTTTCGTTATTCTAAAGGTAAATATCCAATAACATAGTTCATACTACAGTCCTACAAACAAATCAAACCTAAAACAATAGTGGGCTCGTCAAAGCAGGAGAGGCGAACTTTCTGCTACATCAAATATAATTTTATTGAAATAGAAAAGTCTATGTCAAACTTAGGAGAGCAACGTAACTAATAAAAAAATAGCCTTCTCTTTTCAATTATTTAGTTTATTTTGCCCCGTTTTTTACATTGCAACAGTTTATCATTATGATAGTTTTTATAAAACTAGTATCAACTTACAGGAGTTATAAATTTGTAAATTAATTACCCGTTAATAAAATGTTAATGCTATATAATATAATATTTCAATCTTCAATGTTATATTTCAAATACATTTCAGTTCACTATCACTCACACAAATAAATAATGTCCTTAAAAGTCAACAATATTAACAACTACAACTGTTTCCTAACAAATGTAAGTTATGTAATAAAAAATGAATATGTGAGTGATAGTGTTATCGGTCGCCATTACAGACTGGTTGACTGTCATTCGTTACCTGAGGTCTAGTTCTCAAGGCATTTAGCTTTGCACTTGCAACCTTCGTGAACATTGCGTAGACAAAACCTTTCCGTTATCACGTGTACAGTTTATCTAACTGACCCTCGGTACCTTAATACTAGTGTCACCAACCCTGCCAGGTTCGTAATTGGGTCATTAGTTTATATTTTGTGGAAGAGTGGCCATAAGAGTAATGATCAAAGATGGATGGTTCACAAAAAGTCGTATTACAGAAGTATGGTTGGTTGACTAGAAGTAATATTACGGAAGTATAGGTCACTATGGACCATATTAGAGAGACGTATGGGTCACTATGTACCATATTAGAGAGACTTATGGGTCACTATGTACCGTATTAAAGAGATGTATAGGTCACTATGGACCGTATTAGACAGACGTATGGGTCACTATGTACCATATTAGAGAGATGTATAGGTCACTATGTACCGTAGTAGAGAGACGTATGGTCACTATGTACCGTATTAGAGAGACTTATGGGTCACTATGTACCGCAGTAGAGAGACGTATGGGTCACTATGTATCGTAGTAGAGAGACGTATGGGTCACTATGTACAGTATTAAAAAGACGTATAGGTCAATATGGACCGTATTAGAGAGACGTATGGGTCACTATGGACCGTATTAGAGAGACGTATGGGTCACTATGTACCGTATTAAAGAGATGTATAGGTCACTATGGACCGTATTAGAGAGACGTATGGGTCACTATGTACCATATTAGAGATGTATAGGTCACTATGTACCGTAGTAGAGAGACGTATGGTCACTATGTACCGTATTAGAGAGACTTATGGGTCACTATGTACCGTAGTAGAGAGACGTATGGGTCACTATGTACCGTATTAAAGAGATGTAAAGGTCACTATGGACCATATTAGAGAGACGTATGGGTCACTATGTACCGTAGTAGAGAGACGTATGGGTCACTATGTATCGTAGTAGAGAGATGTATGGGTCACTATGTACCGTATTAAAAAGACGTATAGGTCAATATGGACCGTATTAGAGAGACGTATGGGTCACTATGGACCGTATTAGAGAGACGTATGGGTCACTATGTACCGTATTAAAGAGATGTATAGGTCACTATGGACCGTATTAGAGAGACGTATGGGTCACTATGTACCGTATTAGAGAGACGTATGGGTCACTATCTACCATAGTAGAGAGACGTATGGGTCACTATGGACCGTATTAAAGAGAAGTATTGGTCACTATGGACCGTATTAGACAGACGTATGGGTTACTATGGACTGTATTAGAGAGAAGTACAAGTCACTATGAATCGTATTAGAGAGACGTATGAATCACTATGGACCGTATTAGAGAGACGTATGGGTCACTATGGACCATATTAAAGAGAAGTATTGGTCACTCTGGACCGTAGACTATTAGAGAGAAGTGGAAGTAACTATTAATCGTATTAGAGAGACGTATGGTTAGCTAAGGGTTGTATAGAGAGAAGTATGGGTCACTATGGGCCTAATTAGAGAGAAGTACTAGTAACTATGGACCGTAATAGAGAGACGTATGGGTCACTAAGGACTGTATTAGAGAAAAGTACAAGTCACTATGAATCGTATTAGAGAGACGTATGGGTCACTATGGACCGTATTAGAGAGACATATGGGTCACTATTAACCATATTAAAGTGAAGTATTGGTCACTCTGGACCGTATTAGAGAGAAGTGGAAGTATTTATGAATCGTATTAGAGAGACGTATGGTTAGCTAAGGGTTGTATAGAGAGAAGTATGGGTCACTATGGGCCTATTTAGAGAGACGTATGGGTCACTATGGACTGTATTAGAGAGAAGTACAAGTCACTATGAATCGTATCATAGAGACGTATGGGTCACTATGGACCGTATTAGAGAGACGTATGGGTCACTGTGGACCATATTAGAGAGACGTATGGGTCACTATGGACCGTATTAAAGAGATGTATAGGTCACTATGCACCGTATTAGAGAGACGTAAGGGTCACTATGAACCGTATTAGAGAGAAATACAAGTCACTAGAATCGTATTAGAGAGACGTATGGGTTATTATGGACCGTGTTAAAAAGACGTATGGGTCACTATGGACCGTATTAGAGAGGCGTTTGGGTCACTGTGGCCCGTATTAGAGAGAATTATTGGTCACTATGGACCGTACTAGAGAACCATTGGTTACTATGGGCCGTATTAAAAAGAAGCATTGGTCACTATGGGCCGTATTAGAGAGAAGCATTGGTCACTATGGACCGTATTAGAGAGAAGCATTGGTCACTATGGACCGTATTAGAGAAGCATTGGTCACTATGGACCGTATTAGAGAAGCATTGTTCACTATGGGCCGTATTAAAGAGAAGTATTGGTCACTATGGGCCGTATTAGAGAGAAGCATTGGTCACTATGTGCCGTATTAGAGAGAAGTATTGGTTACTATGGACCGTATTAGATAGAAGCATTGGTCACTATGGGCAATATTAGAGAGAAGAATTGGTCACTATGGGCCGTATTAGAGAGAAGTATTGGTCACTATGGGCCGTATTAAAGAGAAGCATTGGTGACTATGGGCCGTATTAGAGAGAAGCATTGGTCACTATGTGCCGTATTAGAGAGAAGCATTGGTCACTATGGACCGTATTAGTGAGAAGCATTGGTCACTACACTATGGGCCGTATTAGAGAGAAGTATTGGTCACTATGGACCGTATTAGAGAGAATTACTAGTCACTATGGGCCGTATTAGAGAGAAGTATTGGTCGCTTTAGGCCATATTAGAAATAAGTATTTGACACTATAGGCTATATTAGTGAGGTATCAAGGATCGTTTTACAAAATTATAGCTGTCTTATTACAGGATGAGCTGGTAGACACAGAGGTTTTATTCCAACACACCAATGGTTTGAGGGTCGTTTAACATAAAATAGACAGATATCTGTCTATATTCTTTGGTCGTTTCTAAGGGGACAGGACAAAATGTCACAACGACAAAGTGTCCTAACGACAAAGCGTCCTAACGACAAAATGAGTCAGTTTATTTGGGACAGATTGTTGTTGGGACACTTTGTCCGCACTGAGCAAAATTCCAAGGTGGCCCAGGTTATCCTTTTGTGAACAGAAAAACGGGACGACATTCCTGAGCGATACAGGTTGTCGTTTGGTCACTTTGTCCTCCACGTGCTAAAATCAAAAATGGTTTAGTTTGTTCTTACGCGCAAGGACAAACTGAGCCACTCTCGAAAGTCCTTGTTTTTTTCCTATGACTGTACTGTAATCACACAAATTTTGGGTTTGATTTTTTAAGCTGAAAATCCTTTAATCACTTTAAAGCATTCATTAAGTTTACCCTGTAATGTTTTTAGTCCACATTTATGTAACATTCATTATCACAAATCACATAATGAACTTTTATTTAAATACGAGTACATTCATCTATAACTGAATATTATTAATTTTTGAAACTAAAGGAGCAAATGTTTCCTTAGTGTAAATGATACACTCGTATACTTATGTGTTTATTTTGGTAATATCTTTTGTTTAAGAATACATTTGTTTGTTTGTATTAATAATATTAATAACATATTAATATTATTATTAATATTTTAATATTAAATAGTTGTTTTATTTACACTCTTATGAGTCACTGACTGACTACTGGTAACAAGGTTACTACAAATAGCAATCCACGTTACATGTTATCAATATTAAGTAGAAGCCTAGTAAGTATTTTCTCTAATAAATAAGTTATTAAAAAACTGTATTATCTTATATGGTAAAAACGGTTTAAATTTATTAATCGATATACATCTGTAATCTGAGCAAATTCTATTAAAACGAGTAAAAGTAGTTTAAATTGATGTAAAACAATGATATATATTATTAAAAGTAAAAAACAGATTATCCGCATATTTTCCGATTATACAAGAGATGATTTAAGCTAGGTGATATAATTATAAAAATCCCTAATGTCTAACTTTTAATATGTACTATTTATATTTCATTTAACATAAACAACAAACATGTTGGAACTTGTTTGTACACGTACGTAAGTGTATTTATGTACGTAAACTATGTTTCCTTATTTATTAATTATTCTTATGACGCCTATCGTCAAGATATGGGTGAAA
Organism: Stictocephala bisonia; assembly: GCA_035578905.1. Lineage (NCBI taxonomy): Eukaryota > Metazoa > Arthropoda > Insecta > Hemiptera > Membracidae > Stictocephala > Stictocephala bisonia. The sequence goes on from JAQJVL010000308.1 coordinate 921,289, forward strand.
AAGAATGTTACCTACTAAATATTTTGTTTAAAATATAAGTGTTTTTTCAATCAATAAATAACAGGTACATTTTATGTTATATTGTTAAAAAATTAGGTATACGTTTAATTATTGTAAAGTAGATTTTATCATATGTTTAAAAAGCAATTTTTTAAAACTAGTTTTTTAATTGTTTTACAGCTACAAAAGGAAATAAATTTACAAATTAATATCATATGTTTCTAAAAAAGAACTGAATTTTACAACTTTATAACTAACTAAACCAATGAAAAACTTTAACTTTTAAAAGGGGTTACACTTTATTTTTAACCCTACTAAATATATTTCTATCAATCAACACATCTGCAGATAGATATGGATGGTCAAGTGTATGAACCAACCCATGGATGTGTATGAGTCACTCACCATCAACCACTAAAATAATACTCATATTCGCTTTTAGGAAGACACCTATTATACATTCCGATTAGGCTTAATGTCCTATAGTTGGAAAACTTGACTCACTCGATTATTTCTCTAGAGTTTTGAAAAACATAATAAACATAGAATTAAAATAACATTAGAGAAGATGAAAACCGGTAGAAATATATTTTCATGTAGCTTAATGCTGGATATTTCTTCAAAATGATGAACAAGCCATTTTAAGGCTGACACGATTTTTTGGTCATGCGCGAAAAAGGCTGCCTGTTTTAATGTTACTTGTATGGTCAAGCCTAAGGTTTTTTCAGCCACGGAGCATAGTTTTAGTTCAAAATTAATAAAAAATTTATTTTTCATCAGAACTGAATGATTATTTTGTTTACTTCTTACATATAAAATGGCAAACCAAGAAAAAACAAATAGATACCATTATGTCTGGTTAAAAAAAAATATATATGTATATATCTAAAAAAATTATATATATATATATTTTAATTTGACCTAACAAAATAAATATAAATCATGGTTATACATCAATATAACATAAATATTTAGAAAGTTCACATTGTTTACAGTTAGAATACAAACTTTGAAGTGCTTACCTTGATTAAAAGTGCATATGTAGCATTTTACATATAAACTTGCACTGCGCCTAATTTGTATGTATTTCAGAATGCGCTCTTTTTATGTCCCTTACACTCATATACAATATGTTCCTTACAAACATAGTCCATTTACAGTTCCTCAACAAGTTCTCATAAATATAAAAAAATCTTTACTATATACAAAAAATTAATACAACATTATTTACATTATTTACAATAAAAATGTTACATAATCAATATTGGTGCTTTCCAAAACACAAGGGATGAATACCTTTCTTGCGCTTGCTGCAACAGTATCTTGACCTTTTTCTAAGCCCCCCTGTACTGGTACTTATAATGCTACATACTGAACAATTTTTTCTAATCTTCCTGGCAAGTGTTCAATTCCAAATTGACCTACATTTTGTATACCATCTCCACCTCCCATGTCACTGACACTTCGCTGCACCAGCCAGTCTTCTGCCAAGCTATCTATTATGTCAGATGTAAAGTCAAAAATGCTGACATGTTTAGTTATCCATGAAACCAGTATTGTTCACGATATTCGTAGATAGTTATATGGCGTTTGGATACATAATAAGTCAGTAAACTATAACAATATCGACGGGTGCCTATTACGGCCGTCCGCTGGTTTCGCGTAATTGACGTCGGGTGCCTATTACGGCCGTCAGCTGCGAACGGAAGTTTTACCACGGGTGCCTATTACGGCCGTCCGCTGGTTTCGCGTAATTGACGTCGGGTGCCTATTACGGCCGTCAGCCTTAAAAGGGATTAACTTTAAATCTGTTTACTTTCTTTAACCATGACATTTAGAGGTAGATGCAAGTCAACACTCATTTGAATAATATATATAAAATAGCATAACATTTTATGTAAAATAAAATAATAGCCTATACAGCGTCCAACAATAATTGTGTTATTAGCATACATTTTCTTTGCTCTTATAAACATGTTCTTTTGATCAGTTAATGTTTAGTTGAGATTAATGAATAATTAACTTATTAATTGTGTTATTTTATTTATTATTTGAACATCTTATGTATTACGTTGCTCGTACAGTCACATTCAAAACCCAAAATGGTTCAGTTTGTCTTTTCTGACAGAGACAACCTGGACCACATTTCGGAGTGGTTCAGTTTGTCGATGGGACACTTGGCCACGTCCCGTTTCTAATATCCTAACTCACCAACTTGCGTCCCTTAGTCACGTAGTCGACTCCCGCAGGTGTCAATTACACATTTACTTGGAAAGGGATCCTTAGTTATTTTAGCACCTTTGAACCGCTGAGAATCACAGATATTTACTATATTAATTAATAATATTATTATTATCTCACAATAAACTTCTGAAATACATGTAGTATGCAAGCATTTATTTTCACTACTTTAACTGTAACTTAGCGTTAAAATAGTAAAAATTAAAAGGTTAATTTGACTTAATATCCCCATTTGTAATATAAAATAATTTTAACAATTGTAATCAAATTATTATTTCAATAAAAATATTTTATTCCATAATAAAGGACGTAAATGGTGCATCCGTACAAGGTGCATTTACTCTTTCTTGGAGCAAAAATTCAAAATCACCATTTTAAGATGTAGACTAATAAACCAATTGATTATAAAATAAACATAATAGAGTAAGGATAGTCAAACTTAAATATAAATGTGAAAGTGTTAATATTGTATTATTTTTGTTACTTAAAGGAACTTACACTACATGTAAACTTCTAAAATAAACTCGCGTCATATAAAAAAGTAAAATCTATTAATTTTATACATAAAACATAGCTTACAAATGTATTAACTATCTATAAAACTACAATTGGCACCCAGGTTTTATAGCGATGCCTTGCAAACATTTTGCACTTTTTTAACAGCCCACTTCACTGAAAATATCTACACAAATTTTAAAATATTGTTCACCATTTGGGCCACTTAGTGTCACTGACTAACAACTTTTTACAACACGCCCTTCTTTACCTATCAATATCATAGATGGAATGACAGCTTCACTCTTCAGTGTCTTGAATTGCAGAGCGCGGTGGCGTGAACATTTCAAGGCGGGGTTAGCGGAAGGCTGGGGGTTGTCTACCTGACCAAGGGACGGCAATGGGAGATTTCCAATTGCACCGGGGTCAGGGATCGGCCCCAAACTGATGTGTCCAGATGCACCGGAGCCCCTTTTGGGGGGTGTTCCAATTGCACCAGAGGCCCTTGTTTATGAGATGAGCCGGGAAAGTCCAACCAGGCCGGATTCCTAGTACAGTAACCCCAAGCTGACCGTGCCAAATTCCACACCCTTTGTTATGACATGAGTCATGAGTCGGTTAGGTTAGGTTAGGTTAGGTTAGGTTAGGTTAGGTTAGGTTAGGTTAGGTTAGGTTAGGTTAGGTTAGGTTAGGTTAGATGTTAGTGTTGCCACGGATAAACACAAAATTAAACATTAAATACATAGTTACCATATTTATTAGTTAGAACCTGCTATGGTCTACCATTAGTATGTGCCACGAAACATCGGCAAGTGTTTGATAGAATATTCCATTGCGAAATTGTTAAACACTTATAAACTATGTTTGAAGAAATGTAGTGGGGTGGGGAAGGAAGGGGCCTTCCAATTGCACCGGCTCCGGCGGTCGAAGGAATTTGCAGCGGGGATAAGTGAGGTGGGTAGATTTTGACCACCGGTGCATCTGGACACTTTTCGGACGGAGGAATGTTTTGACCCGTGGAAATTCCTTTGACCGCCGGTGCAACTGGATATCAGCCACGGCAATTGGTGAGTTAGGATATTAGAAACGACCCTCAAACCATTGGTGAGTTAGGATACGCCCGACACAGAAGACCTTCCTCTATTATGTGTGGTGTGAGTAATTAGATATCATAGGATGTACCAGGGGTTGTATTATAACTTAAATATTGGTACCACAAGATAGATTTTATTTTTTATTTTTTCCTTAAAATAATTTACTATCGAACAAAAGCCTGTAAATGGTAGATTCGTCTATGTTATAATAGAAACTATTTCTTCTCTTTAGATCTTATATAATGGTATATATATATATATATATATTAGTTCATATTTTCTATCATTTAAACGTGTTTCTGTATTTACTAATTGTTTCGCTCTTTTTTAAAACTAAATTTAGATTAAATAAATAATTCAAAGGGGGTTTTGAACGATCCGTGATAAATAATATCGATTATAGGTAACAACTTTATGTTAAAGCAGTGCAAATGATTATATTATTTAAATAATTTAATTGATTATTTCTATAAAATGTGTATAAAGCGTACCTGAAGTGAGTTTCACTAGTACGGCCAGCCAAAGCGAGAGACATAACTTGAAGTTCATCGTGTGAGTGCGGCACTCCGACTGACTCGTTATCGACACGAGTGGAGGCTACCTACAACCGTTCGGGACTTCAAGGAACGTTTAGATAGTACTGTATTCTACCATTAGCAATTACATTTAATTAATCTAGTACCGGGAGACCGGGCTTCGCTCAGTTGAATTTTCCAAACTGAAAAGGTAGCATTCATATCTCCCAGAGGATCCTGAAAATCGTTTGTTGTTGCTGTCCTTTTCATTTCGGAGATCTTCCACGTTTACCTTTAGCCCCTTTGTGGAACTCGGCCTTCGGCCTCACAGGGAAAGTTCGGCCTGCGTCCTCACCAAGGCACTATGCTACGGGCGAGCGACAATGGAGCGCCTGGCAAAAACTAATAAAACTGTCAGCCAAGAATTAGCACAACTGCGACAGTTGAGCGCCCGGACTTGAGGCGCTCCACTGTCGTACCCTCGCGGGTCCAGTGTGACAAGGGTTTGAAAAGGGTTCAAAAAATAAGGGGTCTTGATATCTATGGTGAGATTGTGTTTAACTTGAGAGCAATCTAACTGTAGGCGGTACATGTGTTTATTAAAATAAGCATATATGTTACATTATTTACATATGATCCGAGTTAGATTCCCGGGTTTGTTTGCAAATTTTACACTTCAAATTACTTTAGAAATAAAAAAGCCTTCATGTATTGAAAATGTAAATATAAGCTATATTAAAATAAGTTGTTATAGTCCGATTCATTGACACGCTTCTAAGTCATAGAAAATGTGTAATGTATAAGACGTAAAATCGTGGATTGGTTGTCGTTTGACGTATTCCTAAGTAACTATTTTTCATAGTCCTTTCTATTAAATCAAGGCTAAGCAGGCTGAATCGTCAATAATGTAATCATTTGAAAAATAGCCATTAAATAATTGAAATAGATAGAAATAAGATAGCGTAAATTATCAAAAGACATTTATTAGCGAGTGATAATTCAATATGCATAGCTTCAAAATCAAATTAAATTATAAAATATCTTATGTTGTCTTCCGTTCTCAGAAAATTTTTACACCTGCACAATAAATTCTTGATTTAATTAGACAAAACTGATGAATTAGTTATTTATCTTCATTCAAATGTAAAGCTCAATTTTAATTTTTAAATAAGTTACACCATATGTTATAACAGTTATATTATTTTATTTTGGAAACTAATTTATTTCATTTGATTTTATTATTTTAGAATGTTATTCAAATTATTACGTGTTAAAACTAAGAAATACTTATTCTTTATTTACAAGCCTATTTGAAGTTATTTACTATTTTTGTAACTCTTCAATTTCTTTGAAACAACTTGCCGAGTAATAAAATTAATATAATTTTCAAAAAAAAAACACTACTTAGCTTTTACGAATTTGTATCAACTATGGTTAATATTTCATAATTAATACTCATGGCTTAAAGTGGCAAGTCATGAGCAAAAGAAGAGTGTCTACATGTTCCTTTTAGATTAAAAAAATAGTATCAAGTTTATAATTTTTTTTTTTAAAGATGACTATAAAAACATCATTTTCTTAGTCTTCGGTAGTTGATGTAGTAAACGTAACGCGGTCCACATCCGAAGACCAAGATAGTTAGTGTGAATAAACAAGCGTAGGTGGATTTATCTGTACAATAACAAACTTGTTTTGAAACAAGTCTGCAATAGTTTAACCTCTTATTAATTAAAATAAAATGATACATTAATAAGTATACTTATCACAGTACATTAATAGTTTTGATTGGTCTTTTAGGATAACCGCTTAAGAATCAATGTTACACTTACTCCTACAAAATATGCAGTGCACGTAACAAAGTCAGTATTATAGTAGCCGTTGTGATATTTGTTTGGTAGGTATTTGTATTTAGGAGGCCCCGTGAGCTGAGCTCGATAGCAGGTAGGACGCAGGTAGAGTGCCGAGGATAGGTAGTTTTAGGTGCGACACAGGAGTGCCTCCGAAAAGGGGTGGGGAGGCGCTCCTGAGTCACACCCCTTACGAAAATTATTTATGACAACCCCTCAGACAGGTAAGAGGCGCTCCTGTGTCGCGGATTCCTATGCTACAGTCCCATTTGTGGATCTCGGCACGTCACCTCGTGAGGAAGGTCGGCTTGCGGCCTCGCCAGGATTCTTAAGCAGTATGACCATGAATTTGTGTTTTGGGGACTTCATAAATATAGTATTTTCTAAAATCTAATGGTATATTAGTATTTAAGAGAAGAATACCTTTAATTTGATACCCCACTTGGGTGTATTAGTTTAATATTACCAAATGTTGGGTTTTTGAATATATTTTTTATTTGGGAGGGGGCAGAGCCTTTAAATTTTGCCTCTTCCAAATGTAGTATAATGTGGTATATTGTGATTTAGGAGATAAATACCTATAGTTTGATATCCCCACTTTCTGCTAGAAGTTGAAATGGTTCCATATTGTTCTTTAAGCTAGAAATTTATAACACTGGACGTCTATAAGGAGCCTCTGAGCCTCTGTAAAGCCTCTATTTATAGGAGCCTTTGAGGCAGAAATCAGAATTTTTCCCAGGTTGAGAGCGGTGCCAATCGATTTATTGGTCGAAACCCTTAAAAATTAAAAATCCTTGGAGCTAAAAAATTTTGTCCAGACGCTGCTTATTTTAGATAATAATATAATAAAAAGAGAATTTAATTATCAATGTAAATAAATACAAATAGGATACAAATACATTAAATAAGGAGTAAAATAAAAACAGTAATAGTGAAAAAATCAATCTGACAAAATATATAAGTTGGTAATCATACACAAACACATGTTAAAAAAATGAATAAAATATTAAATAATTCCACCACATATGAACAAGTAAATAAACAAAACACACATGATATTCTAAACAAGTTGCTAAAAACAATTTCCACATGGGACGTCCAGGAGCCTCTGGGACAGAAATCAACATTTTCCCAGGGTTAAGTTAAGTTTTAATCGATTTCTCGTGGTCGAAAATCCACCAAAAAGATAAAAAATTTAAAATCCTAGGAGCCAAAGAATTTTCGTCCGGACGTGGCTTATTTTAAATAATAAGATACATCGTTCAAAAACATAAAATAAACACATCATTACATTTACAGATACATGCCTTTACATTATCTACATAACGAGTTATAGAATAGATGGGCAAGAGATCCATCAACGTAGAACATGGGTGGTTGGAAAGGCCGTAAACGAAGTAAATATACAGAATAGAAATAAATTAATACAATTTACAGTAATAAAGAAAAATCTTTGTTATATTCTCAACATTCCATGAGCTTTTAGCTAAAGGAAAAGTGCATTATTCAGTGAGCGCATGGTTTTAAACACGTTAGTTTAACTGTACGTTAAGTAACTTCATTTCGATCTCTTCGCTTCGAACCAGATAATACAAATATTACTATACAGAATTCTAATATTTCACTTCTGAGTACTATTTACATGCACACACTTCATTAAATATCACTGTTACAAGCCATTAATTGTTTCAATCAACTTCATTTCACAAACGTTTGTATATTATTTTTGTTCATTCATTTGCGTGTGAATTTAGGAATATAAAACCATAGATAAAAATTCTAAAACTAATCTAACAAATAAATACTCTTGGTATACACTGTAATAGATAAATAACTTAATCATTGCCAAAGCCTCCTGAGTTGATTGTCAGATGTAGACACAGGAGCGTCTTTTAGTTGGCTGAGGGGTTGTCATAAATAATTTTTGCTAGGGGTGTGACTCAGGAGTGCCTCCCCACCCCTTTCCGGAGGCGCTCCTGTGTCTAACCTAAAACTACCTGTCCTCGGCACTCTACCTGCTTCCTACCTGTTATCTAGCTCAACACGCGAGGCCTCCTAAATACCTACCAATCAAATATCAAAACGGCTACTATCATACTGACCTTGTTAAATGCACTACATATTTTGTAGGAGTAAATGTAACATTGATTCTGAAGTTGATATGTCCTAGTAAGGGGTGATCCTAAAATAACAATCAAAACTAGTAATGTTCTGTGATAAGTATTCTTAATCATGTTTCATTTTATTTGAATTAATAGTGGTTAAACTATTGCAGACTTGTTTTAAAACAAGTTTTTTACAGTACAGATAAAATATATCTACGCTTGTTTATGCACACTAACTATCTTGGTCTCCGGATGTGAACCGCGTCGTTTACCACATCAACTCCCGAAGACTAAGTGTTGGGTCTTCACCATGGCTGGTGAAGGTCAGAACCCCCAGGATCTCTACCCTTCGGGGGAGGGGGACAGTTTCAAGTTAGAAGCGAGAAACAACGGACGCACTCAGTTCCGTCCTCCTTCTAATTTACCTCATTTCTATTTCATTTTTAACCGTCATAATTATCACAGATTAGTTTCCGTTATTATATTCATTGTTTTATTCATTCATATAAATAATAACAGTTCATATTCAGTGTTTAATAAATAGTCATTTTTACATTCCATTTTCAATATTTTATTTTTAACCTACTAAACTAACCACCGTTGCGCATCAGCACGCAACCGAACACTAAGATAATGATGTATTTATTGTCATCTTTTTCGAAAAATTATATACTTGATACTATTTAGTCTAGTGTAAAAGGAACACGTAGGCACCCTTCCTTTGCCCATGACTTGTCCCTTAACCCATGAGTTTTAATTATGAAATATTAATCATAATTTATACAAATTCGTAAAAGCCAAGCAGTGATTTAAAAAACTTTATATTAATTTTATTACTCTACAAGTTGTTTAAAAGAAAATGAAGATTAAAAAAAGCTCAATAACTACAAATAGGCTTGTAAATAACGAATCTGCATTTTAAATAACGAATTTGTTAGTTTTTTAACACTTAATAAGTATAACCTCCCAAAATAATAAATATACACAATAATTCAAACTAATTAATTTGTGTTACACTTACTAATATTTTAAAAACAATCTAAAATGTAAAAAAAATACCTAAACTGAAACAAAAATACTATTTACACTCAATCTGTAGGCTACAAAATTCTAAAAAGAACGAAATATGGAAATTCTAACGAGACATAATATTTTACACACTTAATATTTTCAACAATTAAAAATGTAAAATACAATACCAAATGTATAACGTAATAGTCATTATAAACAGCTGTTTTCAATTATTTTAAATATTAGCTATTTTTATTTGAAGCACCTTTTCATGCTTGTTTTTGTTTAGGGTTTGATAAAAAAATAACTTTTTGTTAATAACGACATTTATTTTACATGAAACACAAGTTGTATAAATGTATTATAAATGCTGTTCAATGTGACGTCCTCCTTCAGCAATGCAGCCTTAAATAATTAATACAGCAATGCTGCCTATAATAAGGGCTGGTAGCGAGAGGGCTGCAAAGTAGTACCCGAGTGGGTTAGCTAAAGAGCTGTCACGTAGTACCCGAGTGTGTTAACGAGAGGGTTGTCAACGTAGTACCCGAGTGGGTTAGCTAAAGAGCTGTCACGTAGTACCCGAGTAGGTTAACGAGAGGGTTGTCAACGTAGTACCCGAGTGGGTTAGCTAAAGAGCTGTCACGTAGTACCCGAGTGGGTTAATGAGAGGGTTGTCAACGTAGTACCCGAGTGGGTTAGCTAAAGAGCTGTCACGTGGTACCCGAGTGGGTTAACGAGAGGGTTGTCAACGTAGTACCCGAGTGGATTAGCTGAGAGAGCTGTCACGTAGTACCCGAATGGGTTAACTAGAGGGTTGTCAACGTAGTACCCGAGTGGGTTAGCTAAAGAGCTGTCACGTAGTACCCGAGTGGGTTAATGAGAGGGTTGTCAACGTAGTACCCGAGTGGGTTAGCTAAAGAGCTGTCACGTAGTACCCGAGTGGGTTAACGAGAGGGTTGTAAACGTAGTACCCGAGTGGATTAGTGAGAGAGCTGTCACGTAGTACCCGAATGGGTTAACTAGAGGGTTGTCAACGTAGTACCCGAGTGGGTTAGCTAAAGAGCTGTCACGTAGTACCCGAGTGGGTTAATGAGAGGGTTGTCAACGTAGTACCCGAGTGGGTTAGCTAAAGAGCTGTCACGTAGTACCCGAGTGGGTTAACGAGAGGGTTGTCAACGTAGTACCCGAGTGGATTAGTGAGAGAGCTGTCACGTAGTACCCGAATGGGTTAACTAGAGGGTTGTCAACATAGTACCCGAGTGGGTTAGCTAAAGAGCTGTCACGTAGTACCCGATTGGGTTAACGAGAGGGTTGTCAACGTAGTACCCGAGTGGATTAGTGAGAGAGCTGTCACGTAGTACCCGAGTGGGTTAACGAGAGGGTTGTCAACGTAGTACCCGAGTGGGTTAGCTAAAGAACTGTCACGTAGTACCCGAGCGGGATAACGAGAGGTATGTCAATGTAGTAACAGAGTGGGTTAGCGAGAGAGCTGTCACGTAGTACCCGAGTGGGTTAACTAGAAGGTTGTCAACGTAGTACCCGAGCGGGTTAGCGATAGATGTTTCAACATAAGACCCAAGTGGGTTAGCGAAGGGGCTGTTAACGTAGTACCCGAGTGGGTTAGCGAGGGGGTTATTATCGTAGTATCCGAGTGGGTAAGCGAGAGGGCTATCAACGAAGAACCCGAGTGGGTTAGCGAGTTGGCTGTCAACATAGTACCTGAGTGGCTTAGGAGGGGGCTGTTATCGTACTACCCGAGTGGGTTAGCGAGGGGGCTATTATCGTAGTATCCGAGAGGTTTAGCGAGCGGGCTGTTATGGTAGTACCCGAGTGGGTTAAGGAGTTTGTTATCAACGTAGTACCCAAGTGAGTTAGCGAGGAGACTATCAACATAGTACCCAAGTGGGTTATAGAGGGCGCTATCAACGTAGTACCTGAGTGGGTTAGCGAATGGGCTGTCAACATAGTACCTGAGTGGCTTAGGGAGGGGGCTGTTATCGTAGTACCTGAGTGGGTTAAGGAGTTTGTTATCAACGTAGTACCCAAGTGAGTTAGCGAGGAGACTATCAACATAGTACCCAGGTAGGTTAGCGAGAGGGCTATCAACGTAGTACCCGAGTGGGTTAGTTAATGGGCTGTCAACATAGTACCCAGGTGGGTTAGCGAGAGGGCTATCAACGTAGTACCCGAGTGGGTTAGTTAATGGGCTGTCAACATAGTACCCAGGTGGGTTAGCGAGAGGGCTATCAACGTAGTACTCGAGTGGGTTAGTTAATGGGCTGTCAACATAGTACCTGAGTGGCTTAGGAGGGGGCTGTTATAGTAGTACCTAGTGGCTTAGGGAGGGGGCTGTTATCGTAGTACCTGAGTGGGTTAAGTAGTTTGTTATCAACGTAGTACCCAAGTGAGTTAGCGAGGAGACTATCAACATAGTACCCAAGTGGGTTAGCGAGAGGGCTATCAACGTAGTACCCGAGTGGGTTAGTTAATGGGCTGTCAACATAGTACCTGAGTGGCTTAGGAGGGGGCTGTTATAGTAGTACCTGAGTGGTCTAAGGGGTTTGTTACCAACGTAGTACCCAAGTGAGTTAGCGAGGAAACTATCAATACAGTACCCAAGTGGGTTAGAGAGGGCACTATCATAGTATCATAGTACCCTAGTGGGTTAGTGAAGGGCCTGTTAACGTAGTATCTGAGTGGGTTAGCGAGAGGGCTATCAACGTAGTACCCGAGTGGGTTAGTTAATGGGCTGTCAACGTAGTACCCAAGTGGGATAGCGAGGGTCTATCAACGTAGTACCCAAGTGGGATAGCGAAGGGGCTGTCAAAGTAGTACCTGAGTGGATATGGAGGGGGCTGTTATTGCAGTACACGAGTAAATTAGTGAGGGGGCTGTTATCGCAGTACCCGAGTGGGTTAACGAGTGGGCTATCAACGTAGAACCCGAGTGAGTTAGCGATGGCACTCTTAACGTAGAACCCAAGTGGGTTAGCGATGGGACTATCAACGTAGTACCCGAGTGGGTTAGCGAGGGTTCTATCGACGTAAAACTCAAGTGGGTTAGTGAGGGGACTATCAACGTAGTACCCGAGTAAGTTAGTGAGGGTGCTATCAATGTACAACCCAAGTTGGTTAGCGAGAGGGCTTTGAACGTAGTGCCCAAGTGGGTTAGCGAGGGGACTATAATCGTATAACCTAAGTGGAATAGCGAGGGGACTATCAACGTAGTTCCGAGTGAGTTAGTGAGGGTGCTATCAACGATAAAACCAATGGGTTAGCGAGGGGCTATCAACGTAGTACCCGAGTGAGTTAGTGAGGGGCTTATCAAGTACACCAGTGGTTAGCAGAGGGGCTTTTCAACGTGTACCCAAGTGGGTTAGCGAGGGGCTTAATCGTATACTCAAGTGAGTTAGCGAGGGGCTGTCAACGTAGTTACTCAGTGAGTTAGCGAGTGGGCTGTAACGTAGTACCCAAGTGGTTAGCGAGTGAGGGCTTAACGTATACCTGAGTGGGTTAGCGAGTGGGCTGTAACGTAGTACCGAAGTTGGGTTGTGCTGTTCTAGTACCAAGTGGTTAGGAGTCTGTAAATGTACAATGGTTAGCCAGTGGCCTGTAATCGTAGTACCCAAGTGCGTTAGAGTAGGGGCCGTTATCGTAGTACCCGAGTGGGTTAGCAAGAGGGTTGTCAACGTAGTACTCATGTGGTTTAGCGAGTGGGCTGTAATCGTAGTACCCAAGTGGTTACGGTAAGGGCTGTGATCGTAGTACCGAGTGGGTTAGCAAGAGGGTTTTCAACGTGTTACCCAAGTGGGTTAGCGAGTGGGCTGAAATCGTAGTACCTGAGTGGGTTAGCGAGTGGGCTGTAATCGTAGTACCCAATTGAGTTAGCGAGTGTGCTGTCAACGTAGTACTCAAGTGAGTTAGCTAGTGTGCTGTCAACGTAGTACTCAAGTGAGTTAGCGAGTGGGCTGTAATCGTAGTACCCAAGTGAGTTAGCGAGTGGGCTGAAATCGTAGTACCTGAGTGGGTTAGCGAGTGGGCTGTAATCGTAGTACCCAATTGAGTTAGCGAGTGTGCTGTCAACGTAGTACTCAAGTGAGTTAGCGAGTGTGCTGTCAACGTAGTACTCAAGTGAGTTAGCGAGTGGGCTGTAATCGTAGTACCCAAGTGAGTTAGCGAGTGTGCTGTCAACGTAGTACCTGAGTGGGTTAGCGAGTGGGCTGTAATCGTAGTACCCAAGTGAGTTAGCGAGTGGGCTGTGAACGTATTAATTGAATGGCTTAGCGAGTGGGTTGTCAACGTAGTACCTGAGTGGCTTAGCGAGGAGCCTGTCAACGTAGTATCTGAGTGGGTTAGCGAGGAGCCTGTCAACGTAGTATCTGAGTGGGTTAGCGAGTGGGCTGTCAACGTAGTACCCAAGTGAGTTAGCGAGGGGCCTGTCAACGTATTACCTGAGTGGCTTAGTGAGGGGCCTCTCAACGTAGTACCTGAGTGGGTTAGCGAGAGGTCTGTTAATGTTATGTGGATAGTGAGGGAGGGGGAAGTAAAGTTATTAGAACATTTCCTTCCCCTCAATTTGTAAATTATTTAACGTTGTTTAATTTTTACCTCAAATTTGGAGGTTTGATTTCCGTAAGTACTTACAATTTTAAGTTTTTTTTTTTTTTTTTTAATAAACCTTTCTGGAAAATAAATGTCAACATAACATTTTTAAAATAGTAATGTTAGATGTTGCTTAACATTAGCCAACAATCGTATTCTTTAGAACATGCTGAAGCTAAATACTCTTATGAAGTAGATTCATAAAATGTAAAGTAAATTATTGGTTTTTATTTATTATTTTATTTTTTGATAATTAGCCTATTTTAACTATTGTAAGGGAGTGGAAATACTTCTTTTATGAACATTGAGTTAAACTCTTCTAGAGATAAACGAACAGCACAAAAATCATAAAACCATGACTGTTATAACATGATACCATGGCTGAAGCATGGTTTAGTAGCTGTTTTTGTGATAGCGAATATTGGCGACAAAACTGCAATACATTTGTCGTCACGGCCATACGTCAAACTCCATTATCAAGAACTCGCATTAAACCACAAGGAAAGCTTGGCCTTGAAATATTGTAGTTTTGGCATTGAACTGACAACATATCAGCTGTTAGAGGAGACACAAGCGCGCGATATCTGTTATAATGATAATATACAGAACATGTGAACAAACCTTTGGAAATACATTTCCAACATGTTTAAATTTTATTTTATTTGAATTCAAGGTTTGTTATAAACTAAGAACTATGTATGTAATAATAATTTATAATATAAACTTATGAGTATATAATTTATGAAATAAAAAAAAAATTAGACAGACAGACGTAAAATTAAGCGTTTTAGTGCATATGTTTATAGGAACTCTTTTCTTAGTTTTCGTGTACGTAAACATATCCTGAAAGACCGTGTATACTCGAGACTCATCTGTTCTTTAATTGTTATATGTTTCAAACTTTATTAATATACATTAATTCATCATTTACATTTTTTTTTACTGAATCATGAATCCATGTGTTTGTTAAAGGATTACCTGATACAATGCCATACATATGAGACACTTGAGTACTTGTAGGCTATGTGCTACACGGAATGGAATTAGAATTTTTTTAATGGGCCCATTTTTAGAAGCACTTCATTCAATAACCTATTTTATTCTGTAATTGAGGATACTCGGTCATGGGCTGGTGAACGTTGTAACTAGGGTTATATCCGGGCGGTTAACTGTGGAAGCGCGGAAATGGTGGTCGAAAAAAAACAACGTCAAGTTGTTTATCCATATAAGTTTTTATTTTTACAATGTAAGCATTTTAAAACAAATAGACGTTTTACAATAAAATGATGTCCATCTAACTCCAGAAGTTTTGGTTATATTAATACACAGTCACAGTAAGTATTATTTATCTTAGAAGAAGACAACAGTTGAAAGAAGATAACGATTTGTAAAAATATATTCTAGAGAAGACCACTGTAAGAATAGAGGGTTACTTTAAAGTAAAATGGTATTAAAAGAGCTTTTGTTATTAACGGGTGCACTAAACATAATATTTCTGTAATTATACACATATATAGTTTTTGGGAGTGAAGATCAGTTAAATTGATAATTTAACATCAGTGATAATCACATCACGTGGTCATAATCAAGTTAGGATTACAATTTAGAATAATAGGGGTTAAATAGAGACACCTTGCGGTATTCCGGTTATTTCTGTTCGTCATTGTAAGGGTAACTTTCACCCCAGTAGTTCAGAGGACACTGACATGGCAGCTAGCACACTAACACTGTTGACGACCTGCGTACTCCTTGTGAACTTCTTGAACGCTCTTCCTTCTTCCACTCTCAAGGTATGAGGCTGCCTTTGCCATTACATCGATAAGTTTAACAATAAGGATTCAGTACTAGCACTTTATTAACAATGAGAATACTTGTTTCGTCATCTGAAATACCGACACTATATTAATTGAATATCAAAGTTTGATGATAACAAATGTAAAACATTTATCATTTAACAAACTTAAATCTCACATATACCACGAAGTAAACCTACTGTTTAAAACTCACATATACCACGAAGTAAACCTACTGTTTAAAACTCACATATACCACGAGGTAAACCTACTGTTAAAAACTCACATATACCACGAGGTAAACCTACTGTTTAAAACTCACATATACCACGAAGTAAACCTACTGTTAAAAACTCACATATACCACGAGGTAAACCTACTGTTAAAACTCACATATACCACGAGGTAAACCTACTGTTTAAAACTCACATATACCACGAGGTAAACCTACTGTTTAAAACTCACATATACCACGAGGTAAACCTACTGTTTAAAACTCACATATACCACGAGGTAAACCTACTGTTTAAAACTCACATATACCACGAAGTAAACCTACTGTTTAAAACTCACATATACCACGAAGTAAACCTACTGTTTAAAACTCACATATACCACGAAGTAAACCTACTGTTAAAAACTCACATATACCACGACGTAAACCTACTGTTAAAAACTCACATACACCACGAGGTAAACCTACTGTTTAAAACTCACATATACCACGAGGTAAACCTACTGTTAAAAACTCACATATACCACGAGGTAAACCTACTGTTAAAAACTCACATATACCACGAAGTAAACCTACTGTTTAAAACTCACATATACCACTAAGTAAACCTACTGTTAAAAACTCACATATACCACGAGGTAAACCTACTGTTAAAAACTCACATTTACCACGAAGTAAACCTACTGTTAAAAACTCACATATACCACGAGGTAAACCTACTGTTAAAAACTCACATATACCACGAGGTAAACCTACTGTTTAAAACTCACATATACCACGAATTAAACCTACTGTTAAAAACTCACATATACCACGACGTAAACCTACTGTTAAAAACTCACATTTACCACGAAGTAAACCTACTGTTAAAAACTCACATATACCACGAGGTAAACCTACTGTTTAAAACTCACATATACCACGAAGTAAACCTACTGTTAAAAACTCACATATACCACGAGGTAAACCTACTGTTAAAAACTCACATTTACCACGAAGTAAACCTACTGTTAAAAACTCACATATACCACGAGGTAAACCTACTGTTAAAAATTCACATATACCACGAGGTAAACCTACTGTTTAAAACTCACATATACCACGAAGTAAACCTACTGTTAAAAACTCACATATACCACGAGGTAAACCTACTGTTAAAAACTCACATATACCACGAGGTAAACCTACTGTTTAAAACTCACATATACCACGAGGTAAACCTACTGTTTAAAACGTAGACTATTTTAACGGCTATTTTAAAGTTGATAAATTAGCAGAGAACAGTAAAGGCTCTTAGTTCTAGAGCTCTGTGGCATATAACCTCTAGGTTTGTTAGGTTTCAATTATAGTTCTGTGACTGAGTGTAACCTCCTCTCGTGGACCTTGGGTGTGTTCAAATTCACACCCCATTAGTGGGACCAGCAGCCACATCCAAATTCACACCCCTGTCAAACCAGTTTGATATGAGCGAGTCAAAATGTCCAAATTCACACCCCTAGGCCAAACAGGAATATTTCAGCTTTTTTTTTTTTTTTTTTTTTTTTTACTGTACATACCTTTGACAACTAAGTTTCAGGCCTGCGTTGCGATTCCCCTCCTGGTCAAGCAATTCTTAGGCATTGCATCCAGTCGTGAGGCCTTGACAAACAATTCTTTGCTATCCCAAGCACCTTTGTTATAGAGTACATTACACTACTTGCTTAAAAAGACTAAAGTACGTAGCTGCATTTATTAAAAACAGGAAAATTTTGTTTATTTGAAATAAGAGTTTTTAATTAACTCTAAGAGCAAAATGTTCACCGATAAATTATTCTGTGCAGCCACGAGTACACATTTAAGGCAGTAATTGTTTTTACATATTGTGTTTAAACATATTGTATTTGTTTAATTGCTTGTTTAATAGCTAGTTGCAGATTTTCTAAATGTTTGACGAGATTTTTATTCAGAACGAAACTTATAGCAGTAGATTCAATGACAACTGTAAGATGTGCAAGTGAATATTAACACACGTCAACACTGAGAGTAACTGAAGTTAACTGATAATAAGATAATCTGGTCTTACTATCAGTTATTATTGATTTTATTTAACTTATCGTTTTTTAGATGCTTTCTTTTTTAAATTAAGTATATATCTATTACTATTTGCCAGGGGGAACTAAAATTGTACTTATTAAAAAATAAATAAAAATAATAAGTTTAATTCGTATAAGCTACTTGTGTATGCTATAAAGTAAATTATTAACAATGGTTTTACTGTCCCTCTTTAAATTGTGTCTACGTTTGATTTTTCTAAGCCAAATCGCAAAAAACATATTGTAATAACTTATTGGCTAAAAAATTAGCCTAATGAATATTTTTATGTAATACAATTTTTACAGTTAGTTGCTGGTATAATTTCGTTACGTTTCAAGTTTCTTGATAGCTCATACAGAACTGAGTTGAATTTATGGACGTATTTCGGTCATATGTGTGTCAACATTTTATTTACAACCTCGCACTCAAAATAATTAGCTCGCAGCTTGTAAGAATCGATCATAATATAAATCAAAATGAATGAATTACAATATTTTAAAATGTAGTTTGTTAAGAGCTTTAATGTCATTTAAAATGTGGACACATGAACCGGTATGATTAATTGAGTAAGTTAACTGATGCAAGCGTACATATGTACTATGTTTCACATTGTTAGTAAGCAGGATTCTAAAGAAGAAATTTCAAAAGTATATACAATTCCACTGACATACCATTGCCATGAAGGGTCAATGGAACGGAAACTTCCAGTAGAACTTGCCCACATCGGTTCGACTAACAATGAAGGGAATTCCAAGACACCCACGTTTAGGCTACTGACCCTACACCGCTGGAATGTGATTGTTTTCCCTGGTATGTTAACCACCATATTTAGACAATTTTCGGACAGAAACTGCCAGTTGTATTTTAACTGTTGTAGTGATAAAATGGAGAGTGCACAGACGTCTTTAGAAATAGTTTCTAGTGAAGTGTTCTTTTAATAAATGATTACAAATTTCTTAAACATAAAACAACTAATTGTGACATGAAACAATATTTACAGAATCTATATTAATATCTTAGGACATTCCCAAAAAATAAATTCGATTGTTAAGGATTGCCAAATCATTTATAAAACCATCATAAATGCGTAATAAACTCTATAAAACTTATTATTTACTTAGAATCTAAAATCTTCTAATTCTCCTTTTCTAGTTTCAAATGATACTGTACTTGTTTTTAGTAGATCTATTGCTACTATTACTGGCAAAATACGTATAGTACACTGCTTTTATTGCGTGTAATGTATGATCAGTGTATTTTATAGCCGCATAAGACTATGTAACAAATATCGTATAGCCTACTAGGACGTAGGCAAAAATAGTAATAAAAAACGATGAAGAACTTTGGTTATCTTTTATTAAAAATTACCAATTATTTAAAAAATCAATGTTCATAGTAATGATTTCAAATTAAGTTTATTTAACTAGTTCAAGATTTTATTCGTTTGTAGTAATATACTTTTTGAAGTAATCTTAGTTACTGCTATTTTTTTCAGGTTTTGTAAAAACAGAACCCACTCTCATGGTCAGCATTGGGTTGGAAATATTCTTACCTTGAACGTAGTATGATTTTAGCTGCGGACTCCAGCTTCAGTATGCAGAGGCTGTCGGCCATGTTGATTTTAATCCCATAAGAACAATGTTATTTGCGTATCGACATTTTTCGTTATTTATTGACCATACGTTTTGTATTTTGTGTCATTTTAAACGTTATAATAGGGTTTGCTTTTGATATTTTGAATACGTACGCATAGTTTTGAAAAATAGGTGAAAATGAAAACTTCAAACTAAATTTTAAAATATTTGTTTCTATACAAGTAATTAGAAATTTGCAAAGCAATTCCAACGCGTAATTTCATTCTTGTCCACATTCAATTTGACTGGAAAAAGTTAGTTAAAAAATAACTGTTTAGTTTGGATACGCGTGATCGTATGTCCGTTTCGAAAATAACGTCAGACTTATGGGCTTAAAACAAACATGACCGACAGCCTCTGCAGACTCTTAGGGTAAAAACAGACAGACAGCGTAGCGTAGCGTAGCGTATCCGAGCGCAATGTAGTCCAATACACACAGAGAGCGTAGCGTAGCGCATTGCAGGTTTAATTCTATTAATATACGAACCATTTTGGTTGGGCGCATTTCAACATAACTGTGATAACTACAACAAAAAGCACCTATTTCTTCTGTGTGGCATACCGTACTGTACAATTAAATAACTAACACGTATTGTAATTTCTCTTACTTGAACAATTTAGAGCTGCTGATATCTCGTCCCACAGCTTGTCTATCATGCCACGGTTGTGGTGTTGTTTGTGCTTTGTTTGCCAGATCGGGGTCCTGACAAACACCTCGGAGATCAGTAGTTCCATGTCCATTGTACACAAACACTGACGGGAGTAATGTCTTCACTCGAATACGCTCCAATACTCTGAGAAAAACAAAATAGTTAGTTCCGCCGGTATACGCTGCGCTGCGCTACGCTACGCTGCGCTACGCTACGCTGCGCTGAAAAACGCTACTACTATAGTGTGTCTTGCATCGAATCAATGCATGATTTTGTTTTAGAAAATACGCTGCGCTGCGCTACGCTACGCTACGCTGTCTGTCTGTTTCTACCCTTAAACGCAACAAACAGAACGTCTCATACATCCGTCTTTAACCTTTGATCCCAGTCAAGAAGGCAAATATCTTTTAAAATATCTGTGTATGTCTGAATTATTTACCAATTTAGTTACCAAGTTACAGCTCCTTTAAAATTGTTCTCTTATATGTTTACATGCCTAAATAACATTATCAAAGAGGTCGGGGGTGTGAAATTTTATATTTAAATGATTTCTAGTAAAGAATTAAAAATTGGAAACTACTATCAGAATATTTAAATCTTTTTTAGGCGACTCAACCAACCTTTTTCGGAATGAACTTGACCATAATCACATACCCAACAAGAAAAATGTTCAACGTAAGTTATATCGAATAGTTGTAAAATAAAGGCTACAGAAACATGTATGAACAATCGGAAAAAATAATTAAATGTGAGCTAGAAACAAGCAATGCGAAAGAAACAGTTACTGAAAGAGATTTAGATTGCGCCAGGAAAAATATATGGAATGAACGAAAAAGAAATTTGCCGCCTTTACACAAGAGTATTTTTGAAACTCAAGAAGTGTTATACAACATGGAAGTCAAGACCGACAGAGGAGAGGACTTTTTGTTGGTTAATGAAAAGCAAAATAAAATCGCAATTTTTGGGTGTAAGGAAGACTTAAACATGTTAAGTAGAAGTAAAACTACCTTGATGGACGAACTTCTGATTATTGCTGCAGCAACTTTAAACAGCTATTCACAATTTTCACCGATCACATTTAGTAGATTACATTTTTGTTTAACCCTGTAAAAATTTGTATTTGGCTTAATATGTGCGTACGGGTTGATGTATTTATAAAATATATTGCAAGTAAACATTTCACACATATACATGCGCGTGCGCACTTTTGTGTGTGTAACATTTATTAGGTAATCTAAGTGTATAGTATTCCAGTTTAAAAATACATAATGTTTATGTTACTAAATTAATTAACACAAATGTTCTCAAAGAAATAACAATATTTCGACAGTGTTCATATGAGATAGAAAGTCAATTACCGTACTTCTTGCTCTGCCCCAGCTGTACGTACACTGTTGTGTATGTACTTAACAATATTTATTTGGCCCCTTGGACATACAAACATGTATTCTTTATGTACAAAGTACCTTATCTAGGCAGAAAGTATCAGTAGCTACAGATAAGGTAAATTGTATGGTGCATATGATGTAAAAGTAACGTTTTAGTATAAGAGGGTAAATATTGTTTTTAATTTTGTTATTAAGATATTAATATTAAGGTAGTAAAAAAGAAAATACCATAATCATACGAGTTACACGTTTAAATATAAATTTAATTAACTAAATAAAACTTAAATAAACAATACTACATTCACGTTAACGACCTTGTCTTGTTCCAAAGGAATGGTGAACAACTGTCTACTGAGGGCCAATAGTATGTTGTTAACGACCTTGTCTTGTTCCAAAGGAATGGTGAACAACTGTCTGCTGAGGCCCAATAGTATGTTGTTAACGACCTTGTCTTGTTCCAAAGGAATGGTGAACAACTGTCTACTGAGGGCCAATAGTATGTTGTTAACGACCTTGTCTTGTTCCAAAGGAATGGTGAACAACTGTCTACTGAGGGCCAATAGTATGTTGTTAACGACCTTGTCTTGTTTCCAAAGGAATGGTGAACAACTGTCTGCTGAGGCCCAATAGTATGTTGTTAACGACCTTGTCTTGTTCCAAAGGAATGGTGAACAACTGTCTACTGAGGCCCAATAGTATGTTGTTAACGACCTTGTCTTGTTCCAAAGGAATGGTGAACAACTGTCTACTGTTGCCTCACGGCTGTATGAATGAGGCCCAATAGTATGTTTGAGAAGTTCTTCTGCACGCGGGATTTGCAACTGTTGTAGTAAACTGTTTCCAAAGGGGTGTACAGTCCAGCCCAAAAGAATTGAAGTAGAGCCTAGGGGTGTGAATTTGGACATTTTGAGAGCTCAAATCAAACTGGTTTGACAGGGGTGTGAATTTGGATGTGGCTGCTTGTACCCTTAATGGGGTGTGAATTTGGATACGGCCATGGACCTTTCCCTCTACTGAGTTTGAGTGTGTAGGTCACTGCCTGAACCATTAAATACTGTGCCATTATTAAAACTAACTAATTCCAGTAACCAATATTTTAATTCCCAAAAGGACATACTTTGTTCAATAGAGAAAGAAAATATCTGGGATAAGGTAAAACCGGGACAATTTTAAATACAACAGTTTTGGTCAAACGTTGTAACATAGATTTGTAATAAAAATGGAAAATCTAAGAAAACTATGAGTGTCATAGATTTCACTTGTGCCTGCAGAGTGGGTGGGTGGGTTACGTCAGTCAGATTTGTCTGAAGGGTGGTTGGGAGGGTCAAACGATTTACTTGTGTATGCGGAGTGGGAGGGTGGATCACGTCAGTCGTATGTCTGTCTGCAGGGTAGGTGGGTCACTCGAGTCACTTGTGTCTGCAAGGTAGGTAGGTTCGTGGGTCTCACCAGTCGTTAGTCTTCAGGGTGGGTGGTTGAGTCACATGGTTAAACTCTACAGAATAGGTCCCTAAACTAAACACCAGAGCTGCCTTTGTGTTTTATATATATATATATATATATATATATATATATATATATATATATATATATATATATATATATATACTGAAGATATAAATACTCATCCCAAAAATTACAGAGTATTTTTTACAAAAGTATTTTATAAAAGTACCAAGAGTACTGCAATACAGGTAGAATGTACAAAGAGTTGTGAATAAATGGACGAGAACGTGTAAACTAAATAAAGGTGTAGGGAGTATGTGCGTGTGTTCAAAGAATATGAAAACTTGATTGAATTGTGAGTATATAGGAATTTGTGATATACACACAATTGAGTGTATGGAAAATTGTGAGTTAAAAAGAGCTGCGTGCGTGCGTGCGTGCGTGCGTGTGCGTGCGTGCGTGCGTGTGTGTGTGTGTGTGTGTGTGTGTGTGTGTGTGTGTGTGTGTGTGTGTGTGTGTGTGTGTGTGTGTGTGTGTGTGTGTGTGTGTGTGTGTGTGTGTGTGTGTGTGTGTGTGTGTGTGTGTGTGTGTGTGTGTGTGTGTGTGTGTGTGTGTGTGTGTGTGTGTGTGTGTGTGTGTGTGTGTGTGTGTGTGTGTGTGTGTGTGTGTGTGTGTGTGTGTGTGTGTGTGTGTGTGTGTGTGTGTGTGTGTGTGTGTGTGTGTGTGTGTGTGTGTGTGTGTGTGTGTGTGTGTGTGTGTGTGTGTGTGTGTGTGTGTGTGTGTGTGTGTGTGTGTGTGTGAACTAAAATGAACGGGAGTGTATGGAAATTATGTAACCCAGAAAGAGTGGTGAATGTATAGAGAATATGTAATCTATATTGAGTTTAGAGTGTTGGTGGTCAAGAGTGAAGAGTGTACATCGTGTAGAGTGCTATCAAGATTTGAGATTTTATTGAGTGAGATACCGTTATGCGATTGTTTACAGAGTGTACAGTATACGGTCTACCAAGAGTGGTGGGTGTGTAGGGTAGTGAGCTACCAACGTTCGATTATATGCGTATCCTACTAAGCTTTGAGTATTTATGGAGTGCAGAAAGAATATCAAGAGTTATAAGTAACATAGTGTAAGTTTCCTTCCGAGGGAAGTGTCAAGAAAGATGAGTATATATAGTATAGGTTTCGTTCCAAGGATTAAGTATTTATGGAGTGCAGAAAGGATATCAAGAGTGATGAGTATAAATAGTATCGGTTTCCTGCCGAGGTTTGAATATTTATGGAATGCAGAAAGGATATCAAAAGAGAAGAGTATACATAGTATCGGTTTTCTGCCGAGGTTTAAATATTTATGGAATGCAGAAAGGATATCAAAAGAGAAGAGTATACATAGTATCGGTTTCCTGCCGAGGTTTGAATATTTATGGAATGCAGAAAGGATATCAAAAGTGAAGAGTATACATAGTATAGGTTTCCTGCCGAGGTTTTTCAGTCTATGGAGTGCAGAAGGGATATCAAGAGTGATGATTATACATAGTATAGGTTTCCTGACGAAGTTTTAAAGTATTTATGGAGTTCAGAAAGGATATCAAGAATATAACCCCAGTGCAACATTGATTTATGTCAGGGAAGTCTGTTACTACAAACCTTCTACTGTTCCAGGAGTATATCTTGTCGACCTTCGCCAAGGGCCAGCAAGTCGACAGTATATACATTGATTTTTCGAAGACTTGTAATATGGTTAGCCATGTACATCTTCTGGCCAAGTTGGAGACGTATGGTATTTCTGGCAACCTTCTTCGATGGTTTAGGTCTTACCGCGCAAATCGGACACTCATTTTCAAGTTTTCTGGAGCTATTTCAAGACCCTTTTTAGCCTCCTCAAGGATCTCACCTCAGCCCTTTCCTTTTTACCATCTTTCTGAACGATATTTCTGAGTGCATTGATGTAGATTGTCTTCTTTTTGCTGATGATATGAAAGTTTTTTCGACTGTATCTTCCCTGAATGACTGTGATAGACTTCAGCGTTGTCTTGGAAGAATTGAGGACTGGTGCGCTCGAGATGGTATGAGGATTAATTCTGAAAAATGTGCTGTAGTTCCTTCCATCGATCTACTACACCATTGCTGCATGATTATACTCTAGGACAATCTTCAATCTCTCGAAAGTGTATGATTCGTGACCTAGGTGTTACCCTTTCATCTGATCTGAACCCAGCTTACCACATTGATGACATTGTCAGCAGAGGAACTCGTGCCCTGGGGCTTCTTATTAGAATGGCTAGAACTGGGTTGAGTGTCAATGCGGTTATATTGCCCTGGTGAGGTCTATATTGGAGTTTTCCAGCGTTGTATGGTCCCCATACCAGATTGGACACATCCAGCGTCTTCAGAAGGTGCAGGACTGCTTTCTGCGTGTGGTGGGAGTGAACCTTGGTTTCAACTATGGCAATTCAATCAGCTACCAAATAATATTGAAGAAGTTAGCAGTATGAATTATTATAAGGAAAAAGTTAGGCTATGGCTATCTGAGACTACTCTGTTGATGTGAGACTAACTATAAACTTACCTGAACCGATATCCACTAGAACGGATAGTGACCATAAACAACAAAACACATTCTCACTATTACTTCACTATTACTGCACTATTACTTCACTATCACTTCACTGTCACTAATGATTAAGTACAAACAAACACATACAAACACTGGTTAAAACACAATTTACAACACAAGACACTGTGACAATACTTACTCCACACATCAGTCACTAAGGCTAACTACTTGACAAATAAACAGGTATATAATAGAACCCATACAGCACTGCAAATCACAGACACTGAGACATAGGACTAGCTTGAAAGACAATGATCATATACCTTGTACACTGTTGGTACCGGTAACTCTAAACATACACGGTATTCAAGTAAATAATATAAATATTGACTCATAGGGTAAAGAAACACACCAAAAGTAAAACTATGATTGGGTGAGTAAAAGGTAACCTCTTTGACGTTTTGAGGTTATGTTGCTGTTGTGATAGAGGGCTTGTTTACCTTTCTCCTTGAGGTGGACAGACGGTCCAAAGACGTCTGGAGACAGGCACAGAGATATGACTTCTTTTTCCATGCATAGATCTTGATGAGTTATCTGTTTTCTATGCATTGATTGGGTGACAAGCACAGGATATATATAGGGAATAGTTTATTAATTTATTGTTACTGTTAACTATGTTTGCTCGCCTTGTATTACTAAATTATTACTAGTATATTATTTATTGTTATTGGTTATTAATAATTTATTTATATCATATGTTACTTTATTATTGCTAGGTATTTATTTGCAGCAGGATAGATCTGCAGTTGCTTGTAAAGAGAAAATTATGCTAAGTTGCCTGCCCCTGAACCGCCACAGTAATTAAAATTGTTACAAATTCCAATCCTCTATATTTCAAGAGTAAGAAATGGACCCCACCGACAAGTTTTTTGTAACTTGGTGGGGCCAAACAATTGTAAACAAATTGTTAATAAATAAAATAAAATAAATGTACCGCCGGCATGGATTGGGACTCTCTTGGATTTGGACTCTTTGCGAGCTAGAAGGCAGCTGCTTGATGTGTCGTTCCTGCACAAACAAACTGCTCCGGGCTGAAGTTATTTGCCCTGAACTTCTAAGCTCCATTGACATCAGAGTGCCTAGTTGAACACGCTCACTGGACCTATTTTGCCATCGATCCCATCCGACCAATTACATGTCATGTAGTGCTGTTCCTCGCCTTCATCGGCTTGGAAACCTCATCTGTCTCGATCACGACTTCTTCCATGACAGTAATCAACATCTTAAGAAGGTTTTTCTCTCCTTGGAAATCTTGGACGATGTCTGAATCAACGCTGTTCGTCAGGCTAGAATTATCAACTTGAATGTAAATTGTTGAGTAATTTAATTATTGTTGATGATTCTGTTTTAATATTGTTATTAGTTGTTATATGGTATATAGGTACTTTTGTTTGTATTATTATCTGAAAGCACATGTTTAAATGATGTAGATATTGCTATGTAACAATTTTTATATATTTTTTCAAATTATTTTCAGTTAAACTAATATCGCATATTACTCTAAATATGTATGTATCCTTTAGAAAATGGTAGATTTTTTCTTTTTTTAATACAAGCTTTTTATTATAGGTCATCTTGGTTTATGTGTATAACTCTTAGTAACTTGCCGTTTGCCGTTAATAAATAAATAAATAAAATTTAAAAATGAGTATACATAGTATATGTTTCCTGCCGAGATTTGAGGCTTTAAGGAGTGCAGAAAGGATATCAAGAGTGATGATCATACATAGTGTAGGTTTTCTACCAGAGTTTGAATATTAATGGAGTGCATAAGGATATTAAGAGTGAGTATACATAGTGTAGGTTTCCTGGCGAGGTTTGAGTATTTATGGAGTGTATAAAGGATATCAAGTGTGATGAGTATACATAGTGTAGGTTTCCTGCCGAGGTTTGAGTATTTATGGAGTGTATAAAGGATATAAGTGTGATGAGTATACATTGTGTAGGGTTTTCTGCCGAGGTTTGATTATTTATGGAGTGTATAAAGGATATTAAGTGTGATGAGTATACAGAGTGTAGGTTTCCTGCCGAGGTTTGAGTATTTATGTAATGCATGAAGGATATCAAGTATGACGAGTATACATAGTGTAGGTTTCCTGCCGAGGTTTGAGTATTTATGTAATGCATGAAGGATATCAAGAGTGACGAGTACACATATTATAAGTTTCCTGCCGAGGTTTGAGGCATTATAGATTGCAGAATGGCAAGCGTAATGAGTATACATAGTGTAGGTTTCCTGCCGAGGTGTGAGTGTTTAAGGAGTGCAGAAAGTATATCTAGTGTGATGAGTATATATAGTGTAGGTTTCCTACCAGGGTTTGAGTCTATATGGAGTGCAGAAAGGACATTAAGCGATCAGTAAGCATAGTGTGTTTCCTACCAGGAGTTGAGTCTGTATGGAGTGCAGAAAGGACACTAAGCGATCAGTAAGCATAGTGTAAGTTTCCTACCAGGGTTTGAGTCTGTATGGAGTGCAGAAAGGACATTAAGCGATCAGTAAGCATAGTGTAAGTTTCCTACCAGGGTTTGAGTCTGTATGGAGTGCAGAAAGGACACTAAGCGATCAGTAAGCATAGTGTAAGTTTCCTACCAGGGTTTCAGTCTGTATGGAGTGCAGAAAGGACATTAAGTGATCAGTAAGCATAGTGTAAGTTTCCTACCAGGATTTGTCACACCTGTTAATAATGATGCACATTTCTGGGATGTTAAGATCTGCATAGCAACAGCCACTCACAGCTCTCAATAATGACGCTCATTTCTGTAATGTTCAGATCTGCATAGCAACAGCCACGCCCAGCTCTCAATAATGACGCACATTTCTGGGTGTTAAGATCTGCATGGCAACAGCCACTCACAGTTCTCAATAATGACGCAAATTTCTGGGATGTTGAGATCTGCGTAGCAACAGCCACTCATGCTCTCAATAATAATGCACATATCTGGGATGTTAAGATCTGCATGGCAACAGCCCCTCACAGCTCTCAATAATGATGCACATATCTGGGATGTTAGGATCTGCATAGCAACAGCAACTCACAGCTCTCAATAATAATGCACATATATGGGATGTTAAGATCTCACGGCAACAGCCACTCACACTTCTCAATAATAATGCACATATATGGGATGTAAAGATCTGCATGGCAACAGCCCCTCACGGTTCTCAATAATAATGCACATATCTGGGATGTTAAGATCTGCATGGCAACAGAAACTCACACTACTCAATAATAATGTACATATCTGGGATGTTAAGATCTGCATGGCAACAGCCCCTCACAGCTCTCAATAATGATGCACATATCTGGGATGTTAAGATCTGCATAGCAACTCACAGCTCTCAATAATATTGCACATACATGGGATGTTAAGATCTGCATGGCAACAACCCCTCACAGCTCTCAATAATGATGCACTTATCTGGCATGTTAAGATCTGCATAGCAACAGCCCCTCACAGTTCTCAATAATAATGCACATATATGGGATGTTAAGATCTCATGGCAACAGCCACTCACACTTCTCAATAATAATGCACATATATGGGATGTTAAGATCTGCATGGCAACAGCCCCTCACGGTTCTCAATAATAATGCACATATATGGGATGTTAAGATCTGCATGGCAACAGCCACTCACACTTCTCAATAATAATGCACATGAGGGAGACAAAGGTAGTTGGACATTTGCCATCATTACGTGAAAAGTAACAATCACGACGTTTCGATTTGGTAAAACCAAGTCGAACTTTTAATGCTCTCAAACAAACCTACTCATCTAACACACCTACAAATTCTTTGAACCTTGACTCACAAAATGGAATTCACCGAACATCACAGATGAATAATATAGTTAATATCTCCAGCAAAACACTAACTAAAGAAGAAACTGATGTACTATTTAAAGGGCTAAATTTTTCTGTTGTTACTAAAAGACCTAACGTGCTGGATTTCATTACTGGAATTGAATCGGCTGCTCAACAGCTACCTGAGGAGGATGCCGATCAGTTCAGGTGTGAGGCCAGTATCGCCCTAAAGAAAATTCAACCTACCAAACGTAACCTCTGTAAAAATGAACTCAACGCTCTAAAGGCCCTCAAAAGTGAACAGGACATAAAACCTTTACCTGCAGATAAAGGAAATGCCAGTCATATTAGATAAAACTACATACGAACACAAAATTCAAGAAACTCTTAAAGATGGAAAATACACAGTACTAAATAGAGACCCAACTAAACCCTTTGAAAGGAAAATTGAACAAATCCTTAGAAAACACAAAAAATACATGCCCGAAAAATTACGTAGTAGGCTAACGCCACATCACTCCAAAACACCACACATGTATGGCCTACCCAAAATTCACAAACCTAACATTCCCTTACGACCTAATGTCAGCTCCAGAGATTCTCCTTCCCGTGAATTATGCAAGTTTCTCCTTCTAATAATCACTCCTTTGGCTAACAACACAACATCACACGTAAAGAATTCAAAAGAATTCACTGAAATGACAAAAACGATGACCATAAATAATAATGACATTCTTGTAAGTTTTGATGTAGTTAACTTGTTCACTAATATTCCGGTGAAAGAAACTCTAAGAATAATCGAAAACAGGCTTAACCAAGACACTAAACTTTCAGAACGTACCAAACTGCCTATTCACGTAATAATGGAACTTTTACAGCTTTGCACTGAATGTAATCACTTTGAAATAGATGGTCAAATATACTGCCAGGATGATGGTATGGCAATGGGTTCCCCACTATCACCTATTTTCGCCAATATCTACATGGAAGAGTTTGAGGAACAAGCAATTGCTTCTTCAAATCTCAAACTTAAGGTTTGGCTTAGGTACGTGGACGACACATTTGTCTGCTGGAGTCACGGTGAACCTAATTTAGAAGAATTTTTAAAACACTTGAACAAGGTTTCACCCACCATGGAAAAAGAAATAAACAATAAATTATCATTTTTGGATGTAAATGTAGAAAAAACAAAACATGGCCTAAAAACATCAGTCTACAGAAAACAAACTCACACAGGCAAATACCTCAATTTCAATTCTAACCATCCACAAACTGTTAAAGAAGGTGTAGCCTTCTCTCTCTTTGATAGGGCCCGAGCCATATGCTCAGATAAAACTAAACTAGACAATGAACTAAACAATGTTTCCAAAGATCTAATAAACAATGGCTACCCTCAGTCTCTCATAAACAAATGCAAACAAATAAGAAAATGCAAACAAACACCCACTGACACAGAAAAGCCTAAAGCATTCATGTCCATTCCATATACACCTAACCTTTCAGAAAAAATCAGACGCATAGCTAGGAAATACAAAATCAGAACATCATTCAACACACAAAACACATTAAGACATTCTTTAACTAAAACTAAACCAAAGAATGAGGAGCAATCCTCCAAAAATGTAGTTTATTGCATTACTTGTGAATGCAATGAAAAATACATAGGAGAAACAAAGAGACCACTGGAAGTTAGGCTAAAAGAACACAAAAATAGCATTAAAAAAGGAAACAGTACACATTCTAAATTAGCTGAACATGCCTGGAACAATGAACACAGATTTAACTGGGATAACACTAAAATACTTCACAGGGAACCACATTTTTTTAAACGTAAATTCATCGAAGGTGCCTTTATGAAACTAAATAATGAACAAGTAATCAGTCAAAGTAGCATAGAAGTTAGACCCATGTGGGTCCCTTTACTTAAAAACACACTTGATAAAAAGTGCAATACACTCACGACATCATCTAACCAGAATCCTACACCACCTGCACCTACAACAATTAAACATCCCATGAGTCTACGTCCCCGTACCTGAGTCACCGCATTTTTGGCGATCTCGGAGCGTACGTCCCTGACCTCGTCAGTCTGTGTATGGTGGTTGTGAAGGGTAGTGTGTATGTTTGTCTTGTCCCCGTGTTTTATCACCTTGGAGGGAACTTCGTAGACACTGCATTTGGATTGTATCATCCTCACTTCGTGCCTGGGACGTCTAGACGCCATCACTGCGTCACTGCGGGTTGTAAGACTTCATCATTTTTGTAATATTTGATTATTGTATTGTTTTATTCCTAATAATTGTTGTCTTTTCAGGTTAAAATGTAATTGTAATAGTAGTCTCAGTCCTTCCGAGTCATATATATAATTTTTTGTGCATGTTGAATGTTATTTTAAATTAATAGTGTTTTTCAGGTACCATATATTTATGATTAGTTAATGTAATCTTATTTCAGTCTGATTTGATTATTAATTTTATTGTGTTTTGACAATTTTCGTTGATATCGTGACCTTGACAGCGCCTAATTGGCTATATTAATTTAACCCTGTTAATATTTTTTTTTTAATATTTAGTAGAAGTTCATTTTGTTGTACTCCATTCTAGGATCTAGGTTAAAATGTAGATAATTATTAAAGTAGATAAGTTTATTAGTTTAAGAACGTAGTTTTATAACATGTTTGTGTAGATGTAATTTAGTTTTTAGCACTTGAAAAAGGTTTGGGTTTTACCAAATCGAAACGTCGTGATTGTTACTTTTCACGTAATGATGGCAAATGTCCAACTACCTTTGTCTCCCTCATCTGATACTCCATCATTAACAAATTTCAAAAACAAATAAAGCACATATATGGGATGTTAAGATCTGCATGGCAACAGCCCCTCACAGCTCTCAATAATGATGCACATTTATGGGATGTTGAGATCTCCATGGCGGGCGAGCGACAGTGGAGCGTCTGGCAAAAACTAATAAAACTGTCAGCCAAGAAATAGCACAACTGCGAAAGTGGAGCGCCTGGCCTTGAGGCGCTCCAACGTCGTAACCTCGCGGGTCCAGTGTGACAAAGGTTTGATATGGATTCAAAAACTAAGGAGTCTTGAAATCTATGGGGAGATTGTGTTTAACTTAAGAGCAATCTAATTGTAGGTAAGACATATGTTTATTAAAGTAAGCATACATATTACGGTATTTACATGTGGTCCGGGTTCGATTCCCGGGTATGTTAGCAAATTTTACACTTCAAATTACTTTAGAAATAAAAAAGCCTGCAGTTATTGAAATTGTAAATATAATCTATAGTAAAATAAGTTGTTATAGTCTGATTCATTAACACGCTTCTAAGTCATAGAAAAGGTGTATTGTAGAAGACGTAACTATATTACTATATATTACTCATAATCATATACGTGACAGAGGTTATAGAGTCCAGGACTGTATAATAATAATATTTATTGTCTTCACTTAATAAAAAAGTATTAAACATACAATATATAAAATAGTAAATTAATATAAAAAAAATTAATAAAGAAGAAAAAATAGTTCATAATATTCTTATAGTTCTTGAAATTTAAAATATTCAATTCGATATAAACAATTTCTGGTCGTGTAATTTTTAAACATTTTCTTGAAAGCATCTTCTTTCAGAATTCTTATATGTATTGGTAATTTATTAAACATTTTGATTGAATTGTTTTCAAAAATATGTATTAATTTATAATTTGTAAAATAATTTCTTCTTATATTGTTATTGTTTTTTTATAAAGTAGTTATGCATACTGCTTCAAATTATAAAATTTAGAAATATTTTGTTTGATATATATAAAATAAGTAATGACGTATTTTAAGGTACTTTAAAGAATAGTTTACATCTTGCCTTTTGGGGAATGTTTTTTTTATTATTCTTAAGGTATTTTTTTGTAATTTACAGATTTTAAAAGTACCAGGACTGTTACCCCAAAGTAGAGTGCAGTAAGCTAAGTGGCTATGGATGAATGAATAGTATAATAATAATGAAATATCTGTTTTACTTGATTTTAAATTCTTCATTGAGCAAGAATTCCTATTGAATATTGTTTATCCATAATCAGTATGGGCGTTCCAGGTAATATATAAGTCAATCTTTACTCCTAAAAATTTCAGTTCTTTATTTTTATTTATTTATTTTTTGATTCAACGAAAATACTATAGCTTATGTTTTATTTGTATTGATTGTTAATTTATTTTCTGAACACCATTTGATAACAATTTGGGAATTTTCTTCACATAAGTGATTGTAATTTAAGCCTTGCACAATAAGTGAGATATCTCTTCGTTTGAATTTCCATATTTTTTTTATAATATTGAAGCCTACAGATTGAGTGTAAATAGTATTTATTTTATATTTAAGCTTTAAATATTAGTAAGCGTAACCCAAATTATTTAGTTTAAATTTAAATGTATGTTTATTATTTTAGAATGTTATACGAATTATTAAGTGTTAAAATTAAAAAATACACATTTGTTATTTACAAGCCTATTGGTCTTTTTTTGTAACTCTTCAATTTCTTTGAAACAACTTGCCGAGTAATAAAATAAATATAATTTAAAAAAAACACTGCTTGGCTTTTACGAATTCGTATAAACTATGGTTAATATTTCATAATGAATACTCATGGGTTAAAGGGGCAATTCATGAGCAAAGGACGAGCGTCTACGTGTACCTTTTACATAAAACTAAATAGTATCAAGTTTATAATTTTTATTAAAAGATGACTATGTATACATAATTATCTTAGTCTTCGGGAGTTGTTGTGGTAAACGGGAGTTGATGTGGTACATCCGAAGACCAAGATAGTTAGTGTGCATTAACAAGCGTGGATGTATTTTATCCGTACGATTACAAACTTGTTTTAAAACAAGTCTGTAATACTTTAACCACTTATTAATTCAAATAAAATGAAACATTATTAAGTATACTTATCACAGTACATTAATAATTTTGATTGGTCTTTTAAGATAACCCCTTACTGGGACATATCAACTACAATCAATTAATCAATGTTACACTTACTCCTACAAAATATGCAGTGCACTTAACAAAGTCAGTATGATAGTAGCCGTTGTGATATTTTATTGGTAGGCATTCAGGAGGCCCCGCGAGCTGAGCTCGATAGCAGGTAGGAAGCAGGTAGAGTGCCGAGGACAGGTAGTTTTAGGTGCGACACAGGAGCGCCTCCCCACCCCTTTTCGGAGGCGCTCCTGAGTCGCACCCCTAGCGAAAATTATTTATGACAACCCCTCAGCCAGGTAAGAGGCACTCCTGTGTTGCGGATTCCTGCATGGCAACAGTCTCTCACAGCTCTCAATAATGACGCACATTTCTGGGATGTTAAGATCTGCATGGCAACAGCCCTCACAGCTCTCAATAATGACGCACATTTCTGGGATGTTAAGATCTGCATAGAAACAGCCACTCACAGCTCTCAATAATGACGCATATTTCTGGGATGTTAAGATCTGCATAGCAACAGCCACTCCCAGCTCTCAATAATGACGCACATTTCTGGGATGGTCAGATCTGCATAGCAACAGCCACTCACAGCTCTCAATAATGACGCACATTTCTGGGATGTTAAGATCTGCATAGAAACAGCCACTCACAGCTCTCAATAATGACGCACATTTCTGGGATGTTGAGATCTGCATAGCAACAGCCACTCACAGCTCTCAATAATGACGCACATTTCCGGGATGTTAAGATCTGCATAGCAACAGCCACTCACAGCTCTCAATAATGATGCACATTTCTGGGATGTTAAGCTCTGCATGGCAACAGCCACTCCCAGCTCTCAATAATGACGCACATTTCTGGGATGTTGAGATCTGCATAGCAACAGCCACTCACAGCTCTTAAAATTGACGCACATTTCTGGGATCTTAAGATCTGCATGGCAACAGCAACTCCCAGCTCTCAATAATGACGCACATTTCTGGGATGTTGAGATCTGCATAGCAACAGCCACTCACAGCTCTTAATAATGACATACATTTCTGGGATGTTAAGATCTGCATGGCAACAGCAACTCACTACTCAATAACTATGCACATAAATGAAATGTACTGAAATAATTTGTTTATTAATTGTTACTATGAACCACTAACAATTTAAAATTATAACAGTAAAATCAAAAAAATATTTATGTTATCATTTTAAAGCAATTATAAATACTATTTGTTTATTTTTTTACTTTATTCCATAAAATGTTAAAGTATTACTTTATTATACAATATTCTATTGATTTATAAAGTTTTTCAAAACAACTAATTCTAATTTTGTTTTAGAATGACACAAAGTCAGATTCTCTTGGACAGCTTTGGTGCAAACGTTGTGGTAAGGAATCATTCTTTTTAATTGTCTATTATTTAACGATGTAAAAGTGTCGAATGAATAGCAGTTTTATGTAAGCCCTTGAAACCCTGCACGCTCTCCGCACCAACTCTGTTCTTCAGCCTCGGTCATCATTCCTCATCTCAATGAATAGAATATCTTAAATTTGAATCTGGGTCCACTTTAGAATATGGGCAGGGCTATTAGGCTATAATTTTGACTTTCCTTGTGCATAAATAGGTTGTAGATAATTAATTTTACCAGCAATAATATTCATAACATAAAAAACTGCCCTCCTACACTCTATATACACTGAGCTGGCAGTCGGACAGGCCATCTACCTGGACCTGTCCCGGGTAATCCCCCGAGTGTACATCACTTGCACAGAATGTAAAAAGGCAAGTAGAAAGTTTCCATCTTTTGCGCAGAGAACGCAGTAGGACCCCCAGATATACTACATCATTTGCGCACTCTAGCGGGGCCAGTGTGACAAGGGTTCAAAAACTAGGGCTTCTTGATATCTATGATGAGATTGTGTTTAACGTGAGTCTTTGATATCTATAATATATCTAATAAATCTATAATATATTTGTGCACTTTGAGCTTATATTGTAATACATTTGCGTTGTGTGCCGTTTACTTGTACACTGTAAATGTACCAACACGTGTTATGCTAATTAAAAAAACTATTTGTAAATGCCAGTCAGGCAAATTTAGCAATGATTTACAGGAATGTTAAAATCAAAGTTAATATTACTCTTGCCGATTTACTTTAAAGTAATTTACTTTGATATTTACTTTAATAAGCAATGCTTGCAGCATGGATAATACCTAAATACGTTAATGTGAAAATTAAATATAATACTGTTGCTGGTAGGAAAACAAAACAACAAGTTGAAAAACTGTTTATAAATAACTCAATTAAAGATTTGTATCGCAAAAAACACGAACTGACATTTAAGAGTTACGGCATTCATATGCAATTTGTTAAAGAATATGGTAGTAGGGCTTGGTATTTCCTGACGATAATCTTGATGAAGAAATTTCACGTATAATGGAATTGAAATATAATAAGCTTAATAAGAAATTGCAAAGATCAAAGAATGTAAGTAATAATGATAATCTAACTAGCCATTTAGTTAATGTTGAATTTAGCAAATCTGAAAATGATGTATTGTATTATGGACCCAAACATAATTTCATAAAAATCATAACAAGCTGATAATCTAGCCACCGACATTGAATGTAATGTATCTCAGTTAAAATATTGTAATATAAATGTATCGTATGCAAAACGATGAGGGTCCAAACTAATAATATGAAACAGGTTCTAGATTATAATGTTTAAAAATTACAGAACGAAGATCTAGTCGCAGTTAAATTGGATAAGATCAATGGAATTGTAATTCTGAAAACAGAAGATTATATTACTAAAGCAGAAGATTTTATCAAAGAAAATAAATTTCAAGAACTAAAAGGTGATCCTACAAATAAATATCAGGATGAAATCAATGAAGCTGTAAAATTTTTTACAAAAGTTATTACTGATAATGTTCGTTTTAGAGCTGATATGAATAATCCTAAGGCACCCACAATGAATGGTATTCCAAAATTGCACAAACCTATTGTACCTATTAGGCCCCTGGTAAATTTCAAATCTGCACTTACATCAAATGTATCAAAGACATTGTCCAATATTTTGACTTCTGCTTTGAACCTTGAAAATAAATATACAGTTAAGAACAGTATTCACTTTGCCGTTAAGGTCAATCATGTAAAGTTGTGTAATGAGACTAGGTTAGCCTCATTTGACTTATGTAATCTGAAAATTAATATTCCAGTTGATGAAGTGATTAACTTAGTTAAGGAAAAATTGTAGAACAACAATATGAAAAAATGTATGTAAATCAAATTGTAAAGTTGATCAAAACTATCTTGAAACAAAATTACTTCCGTTTCAATAACAAAGTTTACTTACAAAACGATGGTTTAGCTATGGGTAGTCCACTGTCAGCTATTTTGTCAGAAGTTTATTTACAGCATCATGAAGTTTCCATTTTATATAAATTAAAAAGGAACATATCATATTTTACACTCGTTATGTCGATGATATTCTGGTTTATTTAACGAGAAATCATGTAATGACTTACTAGTAGATAATAGAGTAGATAATATGTTAAATGTACTTAATTGTCACCACCAGAAGCTTAGATTTATCAGTGAACTTGAACCTGGGCCTGCTTGTTGACATAGGATGTATTACGCTACGTGATTAACTTGAACCTGGGCCTGCTTGTTGACATCGGATGTATTACGCTACGTGATTAACTTGAACCTGGGCCTGCTTGTTGACATCGGATGTATTACGCTACGTGATTAACTTGAACCTGGGCCTGCTTGTTGACATCGGATGTATTACGCTCCGTGATTAACTTGAACCTGGGCCTGCTTGTTGACATCAGATGTATTACGCTACGTGATTAACTTGAACCTGGGCCTGCTTGTTGACATAGGATGTATTACGCTACGTGATTAACTTGAACCTGGGCCTGCTTGTTGACATAGGATGTATTACGCTACGTGATTAACTTGAACCTGGGCCTGCTTGTTGACATAGGATGTATTACGCTACGTGATTAACTTGAACCTGGGCCTGCTTGTTGACATAGGATGTATTACGCTACGTGATTAACTTGAACCTGGGCCTGCTTGTTGACATAGGATGTATTACGCTACGTGATTAACTTGAACCTGGGCCTGCTTGTTGACATAGGATGTATTACGCTACGTGATTAACTTGAACCTGGGCCTGCTTGTTGACATAGGATGTATTACGCTACGTGATTAACTTGAACCTGGGCCTGCTTGTTGACATAGGATGTATTACGCTACGTGATTAACTTGAACCTGGGCCTGCTTGTTGACATAGGATGTATTACGCTACGTGATTAACTTGAACCTGGGCCTGCTTGTTGACATAGGATGTATTACGCTACGTGATTAACTTGAACCTGGGCCTGCTTGTTGACATAGGATGTATTACGCTACGTGATTAACTTGAACCTGGGCCTGCTTGTTGACATAGGATGTATTACGCTACGTGATTAACTTGAACCTGGGCCTGCTTGTTGACATCAGATGTATTACGCTACGTGATTAACTTGAACCTGGGCCTGCTTGTTGACATCAGATGTATTACGCTACGTGATTAACTTGAACCTGGGCCTTCTTGTTGACATAGGATGTATTACGCTACGTGATTAACTTGAACCTGGGCCTGCTTGTTGACATCAGATGTATTACGCTACGTGATTAACTTGAACCTGGGCCTGCTTGTTGACATCAGATGTATTACGCTACGTGATTAACTTGAACCTGGGCCTGCTTGTTGACATAGGATGTATTACGCAACGTGATTAACTTGAACCTGGGCCTGCTTGTTGACATCGGATGTATTACGCTACGTGATTAACTTGAACCTGGGCCTGCTTGTTGACATCAGATGTATTACGCTACGTGATTAACTTGAACCTGGGCCTGCTTGTTGACATCAGATGTATTACGCTACGTGATTAACTTGAACCTGGGCCTGCTTGTTGACATAGGATGTATTACGCTACGTGATTAACTTGAACCTGGGCCTGCTTGTTGACATCAGATGTATTACGCTACGTGATTAACTTGAACCTGGGCCTGCTTGTTGACATAGGATGTATTACGCTACGTGATTAACTTGAACCTGGGCCTGCTTGTTGACATCAGATGTATTACGCTACGTGATTAACTTGAACCTGGGCCTGCTTGTTGACATCAGATGTATTACGCTACGTGATTAACTTGAACCTGGGCCTGCTTGTTGACATCAGATGTATTACGCTACGTGATTAACTTGAACCTGGGCCTGCTTGTTGACATAGGATGTATTACGCTACGTGATTAACTTGAACCTGGGCCTGCTTGTTGACATCAGATGTATTACGCTACGTGATTAACTTGAACCTGGGCCTGCTTGTTGACATCAGATGTATTACGCTACGTGATTAACTTGAGCCTGGGCCTGCTTGTTGACATCGGATGTATTACGCTACGTGATTAACTTGAACCTGGGCCTGCTTGTTGACATCAGATGTATTACGCTACGTGATTAATTTAATTTTAATAAGTATTAGTGATCCTTCTACCTATTGACTTCATAAATTAGTTTCAGTTTGACTTAAGTGATCGTGTTATATGGTCAAGTGATCATACAGTGTGTGAGCTGTAAGTATTTTAAGTGCTGTGGTTACTAACCTAACTAACGAGGTTAGACCTGCAGACCAGCACAGGGCCACGTTGTTGTAGCTACAGAGAGCCGCAAGTTATCAGTTACCTACACTCCCACTGTAATTATGCAAGTTATCGCTCCCGTGGCTGACATGGTTGCGTCTCCTCCACCCACACTGGACTGACGATAAGCGGAGTTCTATCTCACTGCCTGCAGTTACTTTTTGCCTCACTTGCTGATGCTGATTAATTATTAACATTTTGTTTAAAATTACTTTGGTTTCAATTTTTATGCACACTGTTGGAATTTTCAGTGTAATACTAATTAACATAATATTACAGAAATTGTTCTGCTAATACTTTTTATTGACACATGAAAAGAAATAAAACAACAGCTAATAAGGGCGAAGAACACATATAACTAAACCACTTTAGATACATTAAGGATAAAATACTGTAGAAGAAATTAAGTTGGAAGTGTAAAAACAAGAACTGTTAGCTTTAAACTGCACTTAAAACAAACAATTCAATTAGCAATATTTTAAACGCCCTAAATATTGGTTAGGATTCAGCACACAAGATGTACTGGTGGCAC
This sequence comes from Stictocephala bisonia, assembly GCA_035578905.1. NCBI lineage: Eukaryota > Metazoa > Arthropoda > Insecta > Hemiptera > Membracidae > Stictocephala > Stictocephala bisonia. The sequence continues at coordinate 962,055 of JAQJVL010000308.1, forward strand.
CGTAATAGGGAGTAAAAGAAGGCGCTACTTATAAGTGATTTTGTTTTACGGATATTATTGAGGCCGTTTTGAGAAAATTTTAAAGTTAATGCCTTTTCGGAGGACCAACTAACGTCCACATTAATAAAGGAAACACTACAAAAGACGTTACTACGAACGATCACAGGGAGATGCGTTTTATAAGTAGAAATTAATGAAAAAGAACCAATTGTACCTATAGAGGAGATAGAGCATATCTTGGAGTGAAGAACTGAGAAGATGAGAGATGACCGTAGAGATGGATCCACCAGCCTTAGATGTCGATGTTGTCTAGCGATCAGTTCGGAGCACAACACAACACTGTTTAGAGTTCACTTTGAATAAAATGCTGAGTAGATCGAGAGAAGAGAGATTGAGAAAAAGAACACGATCACTGGTTAATGAAACAAACATTATACACTATAAGAGAGGGTCATGGTAATCGCGACGCGAGGTCCGAGCGAACCGTTCCGCATAGCATCATAAGTTCAACTGGTGTTTTTATTTTAGGTAGAGGGGTGAAGCGTGTTGACGGGGTTCACACCACCGGTTACAAGGGTTAGACAATGTCACCTGATATTTGACTTTTGGCAAGTACATGTGGCTAGTAATATTATTTAAATTTCAATATTGTAACAGGTGAATATGTTATGAGTATGTGAGTAACAATTTATGCTTAAGAGATTACAAAAACAGATAGGAGGAACAAACTATTAAATTACTTAGTTATAAATTATAAGTAACTATATGTACAATATCTAATACTAAGTACAAACGATCTGAAGGCTAAACTTGAATCTAATGTATTAAAGCATGAATATATTCTATCCGAAAACAGAATACAGAGATTGAATTACGTGAATGATTCTTTAGAACAAATAAACAAATGTAAAGAATCTGCTGTAAATACTTTAAAGGGCAATATTGAAGTATTGAAGAATGAGATCTTAAGTTTTGAATCTAAAAATTCATGCAATAAGGATAAGTGGGTTGATGACATCATCATAAATGCTTATTTTGCTGCTATGGAAGAATGAATGTATTGATGGCCATGACATTTTATTTCTAGGCCCTTCTATAACCCTTACCATTAAATTCGCTTTGTTAGATAGTTTGCAATTAAACACGTGTTACAAATGTAAATATGCCTTTCTATGTATCAGCAACTATGACAATGTTGGGAAAGAAGATGGTGGCTCTCACTGGAGCTTGCTGTTTGTGAACAGAGCAATTAATAAAATATATCATTTTGATTCAATGCAGCCAGTAATCAAGTCTTCAGCTGAGTCTGTCGCTGTAAACCTAGGTCTACTTCCCTGTGATGTTACTGATATGCCATGCATCCAACAGAAGCAGGCGTTTGAATGCGGGGTGCATGTGTTAGCAAATGCGAAATACATTGCTTATCATTATTGCTTAACTAATGAATAAAATGTCTCTTTTACTGATTGGTTTTCGGGAGGTGTTAAAACAACAATAGCTTGTGACACAAATTTAAACTGCAATACAATCTGTTCACCTAACAAAGTACCTGACAAATCCAAACATAAAGAAATAGATTATACTTACAAACATCAAAATAAATGGCATAACATTCATCACAGAAAAAAGTAAAAAAAAAAAAAAAAACTGTCAAAGAAACAATCAGCAAAAACCGTGATAAGTAAAAATAAATTTGAAGTTCTTGACACACTGAATTGCACGTATATATCTAAGAGTAACAAACAAACCAGCTCCCCAAGCACTCCTACACAGAACCCTATGCAAAATGCTGATTCCTATATAAGTGTGAAGAAAACTATCAAACGACATTTACGGTTAGCACAAAACACAGTATAAGCTTAGTTGAATATTGTTAGTGATAGCCATGGAAAAGATCTTCCATTCTATCTCGCACAAAAGAGCAGTGGAAAATGGCAAATATACAACTATTGCCAGCCTGATGCGCCATTGGAAACTCTAATTGAATCAGTTCTGAACACATCTGACTTCAAGTCACTCTCAAAAAACGACTGTGTGATTATCATAGGTGGGACGAATAATATTTCTATACATGCATTTGAGAATAGACAAAAAGATTTTGAATAATATTTCAGAGTACTTAAAAAAGCATCTGTCTGATTTTAGCCATACTAATCTAATATTCTCTACACTCCCTTATAGATACGACCTAAATCATGCAAGTCCTGAAAATAAACTGATTAAGGGGGCAAACTCAGTTATAAGGCATTTATGTTCCATGCACGCCCATGTCGAGATCCTGGAATTATATTATATCTCTTGGAAAGGAAGTACCACACAAACCATGGCCTCCATTTGAATAAAAGGGGAAAGAAGCTAATTGCCATAAAGATTGATAATTTAACCAACAAGTTGCTTCTGGATTCCATTCCTCTTCAGTTAACTAAAAAAAATCATTGAGTGCTCCACTCATTCCATGGAAACACACATCTAGGTGATGAAAAAATTATTATGTCACAGAAAAACGAAAGCAATTCCAGTATTTTTTCTAAAAAGCACTTATCAAACCCATTACAATAGTTAAGGCAGATATGGCAGAGATAATTGAAAAATCGGAGAGCAATCCATCCATAGCCTTTGCCCATTGCAAATCTGCTGATCTGGATGATAAGAGACATTTGAGCAAAGGTGTGCTGTCACATTCCGAAATAAATTTGGTCGTCCTTCCATTTCAAACTGTTTAAATGAAAGGTTAACTTTACAAATTAATGGTAATAACACTGCAGTTTATGGACTAGTTACTAAGGAAAAATACTATGAAAATCCGTCAATACTAGAATATAGCCAAGCCTTTGATCACCTTATTAAGGATTTTAATAGCCGGAACCTAACAAAATTAATTTGTCCCCCGATGGGTTGTATAAGAGATCAGATTTCACCACAAATATTTTCAAAAAATATTGTGGAATTCTATTCCAAAACGGGTGCTTCAGTGGAGATTATTCTTAAAGATGAGAGGTCTTCAAGAACACTACGAAGTGGACTTAAACACGAGGAATCTTCCAGCATTTTAAAGAACTGTATAGACAAGGAACTGAAAAAGCTTACTTGATATCTACTTCTCTTGTCAAAGATAAACGTGTTCAGCAAAAAGATACCTTGGACATATCAGTGACTTCAAGACAGCAAGTAGTCAGTCACCTACGAGCACGCCAAATTCTAGTTTTAATAAGGGCATCAACCCCACATCCTCAAAATGGCACATCACTTTATATACTGGACAGTTCTACACCTACAAAGACTGGATTTCCCTCTGTTGGCTCTTCCTCACAAGACAGTCTCGTAAATGTAACTGTGAATGAATCTGTGTAAAAAAAAACTCTTATGTAGCAAATATAAAACCATGCAAATAACACAACATTTTAGAATTCTCCATCAGAACGCAAGGAGTCTTCTACCAAAAATAAATCAGATGGAAGTTTTAATTGATCAATTTAATCCTGATATAATGTTGTTAACTGAGCACTGGTCAAATGATAACATTCTTGAATGTATTACATTCAATAATGGGCGAATATATTGGCGAATGAAGTGTAGTTAAATATGAAGTGTAAACCATTTTAAAAGTTAATTTTTTCATTTGTTTACTTAGTTTTAAAAGTTGTAAAATTCAGTACTTATTTAAAAGCATACAATATTAATTTGTAAATTTATTTCCATTTGTAGCTGTAAAACAATTAAAAAGTAAATTTTTAAAGAAATATATAGTTTTATTCAAATAGGATAAAATCTAATTTACAATAATTTTACGTATACCTATTTTTTATAATATAAAATAAAATGTAACTATTATTGATTTAAAAAATGTATATTTTTTATACAAAATATTTAGTTAGTAACATTCTTTTTCACGCATATCTTGACGATCGGTGTCTTAAAAATAAAGAAATAAGGAACCATAGTTTGCTTACGTAAGTACACTTACGTACGCGTACACACAAGTTTGTTTGTTGTTTATGTTAAACGAAATGTAAATTGTATTGTATTGTATTGTAAATTGTATTGGACATAAGAGATTTAAATATTATATCACCTAGCTTAAATTCATCTCTTGTATAATGGGAAAATATGCGGATAATCTGTTTTCTACTGTTAACAATAGATCATTATTTTTCACAAAATTAAAGTACTTTTAATAGAATTTGTTCAAGATTACAGATGTATATCGATTAATAAATTCAAACAATTTTTACCATACATGATGATGCAGTTTTTAAGTAAGTTATTTATTAAAGAAAATTCTTACTAGGCTTCTACTTAATATTGATAACATGTAACGTGGCTTGCTATCTGTAGTAACCTTGTAGTCGGTCATAGACCCAGTTGAATATAAATAAAACAGCTATTTAATATTAAAACCTTGTTAAATAATATCAATATGTTATTAATATTATTAATACAACTAATCAAATGTATTCCCATTAGATATTTTACCAAAATAAACTTATAAATATACGGGTGTATCATTTACGCTAAGCAAACGTTTGCAGCTTTAGTTTCAAGAACTATTAATGTTCAGTTATAGATGAATATATTTAAATAAAAGTTCATTATGTAGCTTGTGATAATGAATGTTACATAAATGTGTACTAAAAACATTACAGGGTAAACTGGATGAATGGCATTAAATTGATTACAAGATTTTCAGCTTCAAAAACCAATCCCAGATGTAGTGTTATTACAATACAGTCATAGGCAAAAAACCAAGAACCTTTGGAAGTGGTTCAGCTTATCCTTGCGCGTAAGGACAAAATGAACCATTTCTGATTTTAGCACATGGAGGACAAAGAGAACCAAAGACAACCTGTACCACTCAGGAGTGTGGTCCAGTTTGTCTGTTTACGAAAGGACAATCTGTACCACCTTGAAATTTTGCACGCTGCGGACAAAGTGTCCCAACGACAATCTGTCCCAAATAAACTGGCTTAGTTTGTCGTTGGGACACTGTCGCGTCCCCGCGCCAAACACCATCTGGTAGAGTGGCGAGATCAGGTAGTTTTAGATGTGACATAGGAGCGCCTCCGGAAAGGGGTGAGTAGGCGCTCCCCAGCCGGTGTCGTGGCGTTAGAGCGACGTGATTTTAGAGCGACACATTGACAGCAAGTCATTTACCAGTCACTTCCTAGAAATCGGAGCGGGTCAGTTAATAGAAGAAGGGTGACACCAACTACCCATTAAAGATATTACTAAACCATAATATATTAAAATAATATTTAGTGTGAGTGTAAAAGTTAAATAGAATATATTCTATAATTTGTTGAGTATAGAAATATGTTTGACATCATGCGTGACACTGATAAACCACAAGGTAAGCTATATTTGAATTGAGCTATGCGATAAATGCGGTATACAAACTTACCTAAACATTTATATCATGTCATGTTATGTCTTCGCTCCTGAGTTCTGTAAATTATTTGTTTGTATCTCGTTTGTGACTATTTAAAATGATATTACAATTGAATTAGTTTTCCGAATAGCCAAGCCACCGATGGGAAGGCGACACCGAAGATGCGCTATATTAGCCATACAATTGTATCGACAGAGGGCTGATTTTCTTTCAACTGTATGGTTCGTGTTTTAATTAAAAATCGTCAAGAATTACACTTAAAGTTTCGCATATTTAACTGCAAAAAATCATAAAATTAGTAAATGTTCTACAAATACCAGCTTACTTGGTTGTTACTTTATTTACCACCAAGTAATCTGGTGGACCGACTTACTTCATGTTCTACTAGATTACTTCTTCGTCTATTAAAGTGTTACGATACAATAATTATTACGGACCAAATTATTGATAAGAGACTCAGGAATTTTGGTATTTTTGTTGGAGAGAAACTGCCACTTTAATTAATTAATAACAATTAATCGTATTGAATTTCTTGTTAATTTTTACTTATTCCAAAAGAGATATAGCTCTCAAACAGTATTTAGGTGAAAAGCTTGTTAATTATATTTGACTAGTTGAACTAAGTGTCACAACGGTGTTATACAATTCATAGTCAGTTCGCAGACATTGCCGAATCCTTAGAACAATTATCTCACTGGAAAGATAAACAAACTGCTGGAAAATAACGTATATTGATTAGAGCACCAAGTGAAACGCAGTTTGTAATTTGACTTTTCTGTCTGAATTATGAATTATCTTCAACTCTGCCTTTGAGCATCATCTTTCAAAAAGAAAATCTATATGTGGCAAGAGCAGCAACAGTTGTGGGAAATCTCTTGCCAGCTCTTCAAGAACAAAGATAAGAAGTAAGGACCACTTCCATGAGGTTTTTACAATTGCTGATGCGTCTGATACTCTAGGCAGAGATGTGGACCCCAGACCAAGCGTGATAATTACCAAGTGGATTCTGTCGTAGAATTCTACAGAACAGACAGACTGTCTGTACATATTCCTCTGCTTGAAAACAGAATAACAGGGATATGAAAGAGTGGTTCAGCCATGAAGTAACATGTTTTGAACATACCCTACTAGATTATGTTGTAAATATTACGAATACTTTCATTTATATTAATACCTTAAAAATTGTTGTTGACATATTTGAAAAAAATTTGGAAGGATGAAAGGGCGATTTTTTTGTTTTGACAGAGTTGAAAAAGTTTTGAAAGGGAGGAAAACTAAACAATTTCAGACTCACAACGAAGCTTGGCCAATAGTGAAGCAATAAAGGGGCGAAATTATTGGCGGGAAAAGTTAGAATATGGTGAATATCCCCATCCATGGTTCTTCGTGAATGTGACAAGGATACATTTCATTTGGTTAACAGCCTACTGGGGATATTGTGCACATTAACTGTTAGTAATGCTAGTTCAGAGAGGACATCACTGATCAAAACTTATCTAAGGTCAACAATGACAGAAAACAGATTGGTAGGGTTGGCGTTGTTGAACATTCACAAAGATATATATATATATATATATATATATATATATATATATATATATATGTTGACCCTGAACAAAATTATTAATCTGTTTAAAAAAAATTGAAAACACAGAATAATACTATAGTAGTTTTCGTGTAATTAATTTTTTTCCAACGCCTACCAGAGTTGGAGCGCACTGGGCAGAGTAATTTAGAAAATGGTTATTTTAATTTAATAATTCCCGTGGGCGTTTACTTTTAAACGAATTTAGAAGAAAAAAGGTTTGATCATTAGAAAATGTTACGTTAATCGCTCATCCCACAGCACCACGAGTTCCAACCGGCCAACCGTAGCGTAGTTTACTTTGAATTTAACTAAATACTCGTATTAAACTATTGAAGTCAAAGATGTTTTATTAGACTATTAAACTGTTAAATATAAATATTAGGATAAAAGCTGTTTTTTTAACAATTTGTAGTTTCGTAGGACTAACAGTAATTACAAAATGTATTTGTATTTCAATAAAGCTTTATGACAAACCTTCAAATTATAGTTCCCTTTTTCCAATATGCAAAAGCACTATACGGTACATTATAAAACACTCCAGTTATTCATTTATTGTCCGTTCTTTGGATTGATTTAGATTACAGTTCATACAATTCAAATTTCAACATAGCTAGTTTGGTTGCAATAGATTTAAGCGAACACAAAGATCATAATGCAAAAGTTTTTAAAATGTGAAAAAAAGTTCGAATTCAAAAAGTGATTTTTTACTAAAAGTTGTAAAACTATTGCGCTAGTAAATCACAGAGTTTTATAGTTGTGTTACTTATGATCTTCAAATTATAATATTAAATTATTCACTGTGATTTAAACTTTTTAAATAGTTTACAAAACATAAATGTGGTTAATTGAAATATTTAAGGCCCTATTGTGTTCAATTTAACATTTTAAAAATTTCCAGGAGAGAGCCGCCACATCACCTGTTCTCCCCTGAACATGTATTCTTGACCCCAGTATAGTGCCCCCCCCCAAATGTCTCCCTGGATCCACCCTGTATTGTTTAGGGCCGGGGGTGGAAGTTGACAGGATCAGTGTTTCTATTGTAGTTAGATGTAACAACGCCTGTTTTGCTAATAGCACAAGAGGAGGAGAACACGTTTTTCTTTTTTCACATTGGCTGTATTTTATTTATTTAAACTAAACATTAAAAGTACATTAAAATGTTTATAAATAACTGATTATGTTATAATAATATTATTAATCAATAAAATTAAGATATATTAAAAAACTCACACGTTAGAGAGTTGCTCCTGGCAGGTTAACGTTGTTGTCAGAAACCCCTTCCCCTCCGCAAGCTGTACGTAATCTAGTCCAGAGTTACTCCTGGCAGGTTAACGTTGTTGTCAGAAACCCCTTCCCCTCCGCAAGCTGTACGTTGTTGTCAGAAACCCCTTCCCCTCCGCAAGATGTACGTTGTTGTCAGAAACCCCTTCCCCTCCGCAAGCTGTACGTAATCTAGTCCCCAAGTAGACACAAGGCTAGTCTTGTCTCTTTGAAAAGATACATTTTTCACCTAACTGTGAACTGAAATGTTTAATCATGGTGTCTTTTTCTGTGTGTATGTATGTAGCTTGTGGCACAACCAACCGTATGGAAAGGATAGTGGGAGGGTGGCCGACACGAGTAAACGAGTACCCGTGGGTGGTGGCACTGTCTATTCGAGGCCAATACTACTGTGGAGGCACAATCATCAATGATCTCTACATCCTCACTGCAGCTCACTGTGTCAGGTTTGTACTTCATTTGATTAGCAACAGTTTCAATTTAATAACTAATCCAAAGCCCACACATATAAAAGTAGTTATCAAGTCATATTTTAGTTTTATTGATTTAGGTCAATTGAACTTTATTATTGTTTGTTTAACCATAAAAGTATAGTTTAAAAACTTGTTTTATTTTGGCTACCATAAGTTTTGTTAGAAAATATAAATAATATTTAAGGAACAAAATTGGAGTTGTTGAGAGTTATGTTAGATGTTGTTTGTGTGGAGCAAGCAGATGTTGGTTAGGCTATATACAAATTCACCAACGGTTTGAGGATCGTTCAAAATAAACAAATTCACCAACTCCCAAACAGGTAGAAAAACGGGGTTGACGCCCCTAGCACAATGCATTACGGTATTTGACAGAACTGGCTTACAGGCAAGGGTGTGGTGTTTCTTAATATTTCATTTATTGTGTCCCAGAAAGAACGCCGAATTTTAAATTTTCACAGTAAATTAATAAAATAACATATATTACTGGTACTGTAGGAGTTTTACATGGAACATGAACTAAACCTAGAACATGCTTCCATGTACCACAATCAGTGTCTAGGTGCCTTGCCCAGTTTATGTATGAAACCTTCAAAAGGCAACACCTCCAGCTGGTACTGTAGGAGTTTTACATGGAACATGCTTCCATGTGCCACAATCAGTGTCTAGGTGCCTTGCCCAGTTGATGTATGAAACCTTCAAAAGGCAACACCTCCAGCTGGTACTGTAGGAGTTTTACATGGAACATGAACTAAACCTAGAACTTGCTTCCATGTACCACAATCAGTGTCTAGGTGCCTTGCCCACTTGATGTGTCTTGATATTGACACATCAATAATATAGATTCAAAATATATTGAATCAATACTACTATACGTGTATGGGCGGGCGGGTGGGTCAATACCACTGTACGTGTATGAGTGGGCAGGTGGGTCAATATCACTGTACCACCTTCAAAAGGCAACACCTCCAGCTGGTACTGTAGGAGTTTTACATGGAACATTAACTAAACCTAGAACATGCTTCCATGTTCCACAATCAGTATCTAGGTGCCTTGCCCACTTGATGTATGAAACCTGAAATAGAAAGTCAGTATTAGAAGTAAACAATAGACAGTGACACACTACCAATGAAGGGTATAGGACGCTGTCTGTACGATTTTGTAAATAATCCTACTTGACTCCGTTGCCTTGCCAATGGACAAAAGCTGTACAGTAAAAGATGACACGGCAGGCTTTTTTGGCACACATATCTGCTTTCTCATTTCCTATGATCCCCACACTGGAATTCATCATTCAGAAGCCAGAATGCTCCAAAACCGGCATCTACTTCTCTTGTCAGGGTAAGTGAAAGTTTTATAATCTGGCTATGATAGATATTGCCATCAGTGCTTCTCAGTGGTCTTTCTTTTTTAAACACTGAGTCTACAAGTACACAAACTGTTAATGCGGCCATCACTGCTTTAATCATTTTTTCCAGTAAGTTCTTCAGCACATTCTAATATTAGGCATGGCAAAAGATTCCTCACACCTGTTTCTTATAAGCACTTGTATCCACCAGTGAACTAAGTAAGTTTATTCCTAAATTACTCAGGTGAACTATGATTAAATATTATTCTGACATAAAAGCTGACATGATAATGGATTTTCAACTATTCTGATTGTTGGCTTTCTGTCTGGCAAAATCTTTAGGAAGTCCATCCACTGAGTGTCACATATGTTTCGTTCGGAGGACCTTACCTTTTGGTATGAGAAAGTTAATTATAGTTTTGTAGAAATCAGAATAATATTTAAATTCTTCAAGACATTGAAACTCACTTTTATTTCCCAAAACTGTACATCACAACAACAAAAGTAAACAAAAGCAAAAATAAAACACACGATAATAATTAATTACAACATCATATGTTAAAATGTTAAAATCCACAGACCATTGGGAACATGCCGGGCCACTTGAACCGACAGGTTTAACAAATGTTGTCTTCTATTGATAAGGGGGAAATCTTTATCACAGGCCTTTTTAACATTCCATTTTTAGTTTGAAGGATAACTACTCTAACAATGTTGTCAGGACCTGGATGGATTTTCACAATTCGAGCCAATGGCCAATTGAGTGGTGGAGTAAGGAGATCTTGTATCACAACTAAATCCCTGATTTTCAAGTTTTGTGTTTATTTATTTTTCCCCCCATTTTTGCCGCTCCTGTAAGGTATGGAGGTAATCCCAACACCAACGATGCCAAATGTATTGGGTAATTTTTTGTAACTTTTGCCAATTCTTGAGTTTGTTAAAGGGAGTATTTTTCAAGTAATTTTCAGGTATTGAAATCAGAGGGGCTCCAATTAAAAAAGTCCAGGGGTTAAAGCTGAGATATGGGAAGGGTCAGATGAAAGAGGAATTAGTGGTCGGGAATTCAGAACATCTTCAATTTTTGCAACGATTGTGTTGTAGTCTTCAATTGTTAAAACAGTGTCTCCTACAACTCTTCGAAGATGGTATTTCATACTTTTGACAGCAGTCTCCCATAGCCCTCCTTGGTGAGGAGCTAAGGGGATATTGAAGTGAAATTGTATTGAATTTTTAATAGAAAATTCTGAAATTCTTCGTTTGTTATCTTGGTTATTCAGAAATGAGTTGACCACTGATTTTATGATTTTGTTTGCACCCACAAAATTAGTTCCGTTGTCACAATAGATATTTTGACACAAACCACGTCTTGAAATAAATCTAGTCAATGCTGAAATAAAGGCAGTAGAAGACAATTCAGAGACCGTTTCAAAGTGCACAGCCTTTGTATTAAAACATACAAATATGCATTTGTAGAGTTTGAAGAGACGTAAGGATCTGAGGTTATGAGCTTTGGCAGTGAACGGGTCACAAAAATCCACACCAGAGTTCAAAAAGGGTCGTGAAGGAGTAATTCGAGATTCTGGAAAATCTCCCATTTGTGAAGTCTTGGTTTTAGGTTTTGTTCTAAAACATTTGACACATTTAAAAACTCTTGATCGAATCAAGCTTCGAGCTGCTAAAATCCATACATGTTGGACCAGTATGGAATGTAAAAGTTGAGGAGGGCGTGCTAATACTTTAAGTGGTAATGATCTATTAATAAATTGACAATATGGTGATATTTTGGTAGTATTACAGGATGTTTAACATCGTAATCAAGATGTGAGTTGCTGACTCTTCCTCCTACTCTGATTATTCCACTTTCATCAAAGAATGGTGATAGTCTTTGAATTTGGTTAGAGCAAGGGTTTCCCTTTTTCAAGTTTTTAATTTCTCCAGGGAAAACTTCAGATTGAATTAATTGGAAAATTTTCAAAGAAGTTTTCTTAAGTTCATCCACTGATAAAGGACCTGATTTAGGTACTATTTTGACATTAAAGAAACGGTATACATTAGAAAACACTCTAACGAGTTTGTTCCAAGAGGAAAATCGGTTAAAATTTACAAGGGGTTCAGGTTTAGTGATAGTCAATACCGTTGATCCTTGAGGTTTTACTTCTTCTAAGTTCTCTTCTTTAATGGGTGTGAAGGAACTTATTGGCCAACAAGAGACATGTTCTTGCAACCACTGAGGTCCTCCCCACCAAAGAGAGTAATCTTTGAGATCTTGTGGCATTAATCCTCTAGAGGCACAAACTGCTGGGTTAAATTGTGTGTTCACATGATGCCATAAATGAGCTGGGACCTGTTCCTGAATCTCAGCCACCCGATTAGTAACATAGGTTTTTAATCTGTAAGGGGGAGTTTGAATCCAACTTAAGACGATTGTTGAATCGGTCCAGGCATATGTCTGACTAATAGTGTAGTGTGGCATCAACAAAGAGAGACAATGGGTCATCAGTTTTGCCAAGAGATGACTACCACACAATTCAAGTCGTGGTAATGAGATTTTTTTTAGTTGTGCTACACGGGTTTTTGAAATGAGTTGTCTTATTTGAGTAGACTCTATTTCAGAAGAATTTCGTAAATATACCACTGCGCTGTAACCACCTTCAGAAGCGTCCGAAAACCCATGTAATTGAATAACTTTGGAATTGTTTATTTGTAATGGTCTGGGTATTTTTACTTCTGACAGACTAGGGAGTTGAGTGACAAACGAATTGCATGACTCGACTAGGTTATGAGGGAGGGGTTCATCCCAAGTAAAACCTTTAGCCCATAATAGCTGCATGAATAGTTTTGTCCACATTATGTCTAGGGACAGGAATCCACAAGGGTCATAGCTAATTTTTGCGATCAGGGTGAGGATAGTTCTTTTAGTGTTAGCAGGGGTATTATCTATATGGAAATTAAAGGAGAAAAATCAAGTTTACATGACCAATGTAGACCTAAGATACTAAAGAAAGGTTGATCAGATGATTCCAAAAACTTCGGAACCTCATGGTGATCGGAAGGAAAAGGACCAAGAGGTTTGGATAGTTAGAAGTCCATTTTCTAAGTTCGAAACCACCCTTTTGGAGTAAGTTGATCAGTTGAGTTTGCAAATGTTGTGCTTTTCCCTCATTTTCATGGCCAGCGATTACATCATCCACATAAGTGTGGTTTAGTAGAACTGAGGCAGCTTCAGGATATAATTCCTGTTCGTCTTTAGCAAGTTGACGAAGAGATCGAAAGGCTAGGAAAGGTGAACAGTTCATCCCAAAAGTCACAGTTTCCAAGAAAAATTTTCTGAGGGATAGAGAAGAATCGTTGCGCCAAAAGATCATTTGATATTTTTGATCGTCAGGATGAATGCGAATTTGCCTATACATTTGTCGTATATCACAAGTGAAAACCACATTATGACGTCGGAAGTGAAATAGTACGTCAAATAAATTCACCTGTAATTTTGATCCTGTGAGGAGAATATCATTTAGTGAAACACCGTTTGAGGTTTTGCATGAAGCGTCAAAGACAGTCCTCAGTTTTTTGGTTGAGCTTGGTTCTTTTATGACACCATGATGGGGGAGAAAATAGTTTTCATCTGGAACTGAATCACAAGGTCTCATATGTCCGACTTCTGAATATTCCTCCATAAATTTGACATAGGCTTCCTTGATTTTAGGTTGAGTAGTGAATCTTTTTTCAATTCCTAAGAATCTATTTTAGTTGAGAATGTCGAATCACCTATTGGAGGATGGTTAGGTTTGAAAGGTAGACGAACGCAATACCTACCAGATAAGTCTCTAGAATGTGTCTTAATAAAGTTTTCTTCGCATAAGGTGTCTTCATAAGTTTGTTTGGAATATGTGGGGGGTTCCTCTTGTTGCCAGAATTGTGAAGATCAAAATCAGAGACAGTTAGTAGAGTTGTGGGATGAGAGGAAATCTGGTTTTGAGAAGAATCATCATTGCAAGGAGCATGGCCTATGAGAGTGTAACCAAACACCGTATTCATTATGAAAGGCATATTAGTTCCAAGATTTACTTTTTCCCCAGTAAAAATGAAAGGAAAAAGACCACCACCTAATAGAACATCAATGGGACCAGGACGGTGGAAAGTGGGATCAGCCAAAACAAAAGGTTTAACAAGTTCTAGTAAATCTGAATGAAGATGATATTTGGGCATGTCCGAGGTAATTTTATCCAAAATCAACATGGGATGATTTTCCGAAATTGTATCACCTTGGAGAGTTTCAATGTCAACACGTCCCATTTCTTTGGTAGTAGCGAGAGATTGAGATATACCATTGACATGAAGGGTTGATTTTTGACGTTGAATACCTAGCAGCTGAGCAGCTCGTTCGGTCATAAAGTCACATTGACTGCAAGAGTCAATCAGTGCTCGGAAAACATGTGCATTACCTTGTTTAGTTACAAGTTTTACAAGAATTGTAGATAACAAAACTGTAGTATTATTTAGAGGTTGAGAATAATTGGAGGTTGAGTTAGTGGAAAAACCAGCAAACTTATTTTATTTATCTGGAGGTTGAGAAGAGTGCGTAGTGGGTTCTTTATTAAGAGAACTTATTTGAGATTTAGAGGATGAGGAATCTGAGTGTAATAAAGTATGGTGCTTCTTGTGACATTTGAAGCAAGAGTTCTTGGACTTACAATCACCAATTGTGTGATTTCCAAGACAAGAGAAACATCGATGTTGTGTTTTAACAATACGTTGCCGTTCTTGGGGAGATTTACTCTTAAACATTGGACAAGAATAAACTTTGTGTCCGTCTTTTGAGCAAACAAAACAAGTAAACTCTAAAGGTTCTGAGGCAGACACGAGAGAGATAGGTCGAGGTTGAAACTTTTCATTTAAAGGCTTAGGGGTCCAATGAGAGGAGTTATTTTTGTTGTTAGAAGAATGCAAGAAAGCGTCTTCTGCATGAGTACAGTAGTCAGATAGGAACGTGATGATTTCTGTTACAGTAGGAAGAGTTTGAGAGTTTCCTTTTGAGTTTTCAAATTTATGTAGCAGTTTGGTGTCAAACTTCCGTAAAAGCATAGAAGCTAACAAAGGATTTTTCTCAACAATATCACAGTCCAATACTTTTAAGGCTTGAGTGTTTTCTTGAAATGCAATTAGAAAATGTCTTAGGTTCTTAACAGGAAAGAGATTGATATTGGGGATATTTATTATCTTGTTTAAATGCACAGATGAGAGTCTACGCACTGAATGATAACATTCACGTAACGTCTTGTAAGCTATGAAGTAATTAGCTTCTTAGATTGGTAACGATTTGATTAAATTAAGAGCTTCACCTGATAATGTACCAAGTAAATACTGAAATTTCGCAACAGGGGACAGTGATGAGTTTGAGTTTATAGTTGCGTCAAACAGGTTGATAAAAGCAATCCAGGTGTGAGGGTCTCCACTAAAATGCTTCAATTCTATTTTAGGTAGACGTATCACCGACGTGGAAAGTTGTCCTTGAATATTTTCGTTACTTGCTACATTACTTGCTACTGACTGGATATGATCATTAATATTTAAAAGAATTTTAATTTTACTTTGAATAGTGACACAAAGTTCATTAATTTCATCCTGTTTGTCAATGCCATTTTGTTCATCAAAATCATCGTTTGAATCTAACAATTTTTTCATGTTTTCATCAAATTCAATTTGTTTGAATTTAACCTCGGCCTGGTATACAAGAATCCTGATGTTCAAGAGGAGAATCCTCAGACAGATTTTCAAAACAGTCATGAATTTTATTCAGCCTAGCTTTAATGAGGTTTGTCAATCGAGCAAAAGTTTGAGGTTTCATTGTAAAAAGTTAAACATATACAAAAAATACAAGTTTAGAGAGGTAAAAAAAGATTGAGAAAAGTTGAAATTATTGAGGTAGAGTTTGTTTGAGGATTGAGGTAGATAAAGAGGTAATTATATTGACACAGAGGTTTATAGAAACATTTTCAAAATTTGTTTATTTAGCCCCTGAACTGTTTTAAGATTATATAAAAAAATAAATTACCTCTGTTAACAGTTCAAATTTCTTGTAATGTGTATGACAATTGTTTCAACATAATTATATCATCTTCAGATACAAATAAAGGTTATAAACAAAAATATTATAAGTTGACATTTTAAAAATATAGAAAGATGTGTTTGTTATAATAATTAAGTAATTCCAGGTGTAGTGGTGTTATCAGCTGGCCTTTGTTTTCTTGGTGCTGTTTTTTGACTTAAAATGAGATTTAAACTGTAATTTATCATTTAAAATACTTTCATTGTGGTTTTTTTGAGTATGTGCTTTGTATATCTCATATTCTTCAAGAGTATCTAGTTTATTTCCTTTTCTGCATGTGTGTAGAATTTGTAGGCCAGTATTTAGATCACTAATATCATGGTTTTTGTCAACCAGATGCTGGGCGAATTTTGATTTTTGTTTGTCTGTTTTTGGGTTAGGATGATGTTCTTTATATCTGGCTTTGAATGAACGCCCTGTTTTTCCAATATATATGCTTGGACAACTAGCATATTTAATTTTATATACACCTGATTTGTCACCTTTTTCAATATCTTTTTTTGTGTTATTTAATTGATTGAGGGTCTTATTATTTGTTTTGAAAGCTAGCTCAATTCCATGTTTTTTCAGTTCTTTAGATAAAGTATGTTGTATAGTGTGTGAGTATTCTATACATACATATTTTTTGTTACGTGGCTCTATATAATTTTGTTTTTGTCTATTTCTTTGTTTTGTTATGAGCCTGTCAACCATATTGGATTCATATCCGTTTGACTGAGCGATGTGTTTAATTATGTTTAGTTCTTTCTCATAATTATTGTGTTATAGGGGGACATTTAACATTCTGTATATCATACTATTGTATGCTGCATACTTTTGTGATGGAGGATGATAAGATGTAGAGTGGATGGTTTGGTTTGAGGTAGTTGGTTTTCTGTAAATACTGTAATCAAATTTGTTATTTATTTTGTTTATGGTCAAATCTAAAGTTTATTTTATTTGATTGTTCAATTTCAATATCCAACATACAATAGTATGTTGTTATTGAACATACTGTTCAACAAGTATGCAGCATACAATAGCATGATATACAGAATGTTAAATGTCCCCCCTATAACACAATAATTATGAGAAAGAACTAAACATAATTTTGTATTTTTCATGAAGACCCACAATGGACACTTTATTTAGTAGTACTGCTTTCATTGTAATTGGGTTCAACCTGTAATGAAGCAAGTAAATAAAATAAAATAAATAAAATAATTAAACACATCACTCAGTCAAACGGATATGAATCCAATATGGTTGACAGGCTTATAATAAAACAAAGAAATAGACAAAAACAAAATTATATAGAGCCACGTAACAAAAAATATGTATGTATAGAATACTCACACACTACTGTCTACCTCTCACTTGATTGCGTGTGAGAGGAATGCGTCTGCCATTGGTCGAGCGCTTCCCCTCAAACAACTCATACCATTCTATGAGCCATACTGAAAACATCTGCAAGACCACACTCACTCACGACCAAATTACCACCACCATTTACTAAATGAACAAATGTATTAGTTTCTTCCACAGTTATCATCATGATTGATAATAAATAAATAATGTATTTATTTATTATCAAAACAACTCAAGTCAAACATAAAAATAACATCATCAACGAGGTTAATAAAAGCCCTATATTAAATTAGTATTTATTGCCGCTATTACATTAAAATTTCAAAATAAATTATACGGTTAACTTTGTTACATCTGTAAAATGACAGTTAAAAATTTGAGAATATAAATGGTTTGCTTGTCCTTATTTATTATGCAATGAGAAATGTCACTGATAGATATTAATTAACATATGTTTTCTATAAGTTGTTTTCATTATGTGTTGCTAGGTAACACAAACATTGTATTACTGTGTTATTATGATGTATGTTACTGAAATAAAGTTACTAAGTTAATTCTTTATAAATTATTTAATTACTACAAGATATGACAGTCACAAATTTCGGCAGGTCAACTTTTGCCTTGAAAACCAGTGGTTTGCATGTCAATGCTTTAGTTACAGCAAATCGCTTATTTTGACGAAAGCTATGGCAGTAAAACATTTGTAGGGAAATGGGTACGAATAGATTATAAAAACTTTATAAATATGTAATGACTTTTTTTAAACAATGTAATAAAAGAATAAAAATAAAAATAAAATAAAAGAATAAAAAAAAATAAAAAGTGTGGACTATTTTACAATTATTTACAATTTTTAATAATCAACACTAGTACTTGGCAGAGGTTGAGCCAATTCATCGTCTGGTATTTCTTCCTCACTGTCATCTGTCTCTTCACTGTCACTGCTATCAATCCCACCCAACTCGACCACGAAGCTGTCGATGACTTCTTCAATCAGGCCGTCCTTCTACCAGTATTCTTGTTCCAGCCTCAAAGTGTGGTTTGTGAAACCCTCCCAGTCCATCCTGCTTACTGAACTTAGAGCTTCTTTGGTAGCATTCTCCAGGTTTTTCAACGAAAGGTCGCCCCTTATATTGTTTTCCTTAACAACTCTCTTGATCTTAGCCCAGGCGAGCTCGATAGGATTCAGGTCACACATATAGGGTGGCAATCTGAGAACTGAATGACCACGTTTCTTTAAAGCCATGTCAATACGATACAACTTCTCTCTAGGTTTGTGCTTCTCTACAAAATTGTACAGATCACACTTTTTCATATCTGCTGAACATGGTATATTGTTATCTTGCAGCCAGTCGATCATGTCCTTCTTTACTGCGTATTTTGATGGTGGTTTATTATCTTGCCTGCAATGATAGGGCGCATTGTCCATAATAATAACACTGCTTTCAGGAAGATTCACCAGCAGCTTTTCTTCAACCCACTTCTCAAAATTAACACCATTCATTTGTCCATGGTAATCACCCTTAGCTTTACCGGCCCTGAAAATCAGTGCAGCGCCTTCAAGGAAACCGTCTTTAGAGCCAGCGTTAACAACAATCAGTCTGTTCGAAGAACTTGTGTTTGTCAACACACCGTGCACTTCATTGCTAGTCCAGCACTTCCCAAAGGTCAGATTGTTGTCGATCCAAGTCTCGTCAATGTAAAATATGTTTTTCTTTTCATGTCGAAACTGCTGAATTTCTCTTAAATAACGAGCACGCCAATTGACGATGTCTGGCCTTTCAATGAGAATTTTTCTTAACTTGTTACAGCGTTTCCATTTGAATCCCATTTGGTGTAGAAGACGGCGTAGGGTTTCTTCTTTCCACGGAAAGTCAATTTTTTCCCTTATTGCGACTAACAGTTTAGGCACAGTAGGCACTTGTTTTCTAACTAAATAGAAATCATTCACTACATCACGAACAACTCTTCTGTCAAATTCATCCATATGAAATTTTTTTCTCCTCCGAGTAAGGTCTTTTCTTTCCGGGCGTAGTCAAGATTGAATCGCCAGCCACAGCTCCTTCCCTCCGAATGTTTGTAATTGTCCTCAGTGACACACCAGTATAATTTTGTACACGCAAACTACTCTGTTTCATTAAATGTACTAAATTACCAGTTCTTGCTTCTTCGTCACATTTCTCGATGACCCTTCTTATCACTTCTCTCGCTTCACTATGAATTGTTTGTCCTTTTTTCCGCGATGCCATTTTCACTACTCACTTACTTCAAAAACTAAACATAAAGTAACAATTAAAAAAATTACATACGTCGACAGGTGATCTTAGTTCGATATACTGGCGTTGACTGCACAGCTGGTCACGAGAGCTGCGCCGTACAAAGTCAGTATGAGTAATACGGCGGGTTGCTAGGCAACAACCTGTTTGGCGCACTGGTGGGGTTAACCTTTCCCCTCACCCCTGTGTCCCCTCGCACGCAATCAAATGAGAGGTAGACAGTATACAACATACTTTATCTAAAGAACTGAAAAAACATGGAATTGAGCTAGCTTTCAAAACAAATAATAAGACCCTCAATCAATTAAATAACACCAAAAAAGATATTGAAAAAGGTGACAAATCAGGTGTATATAAAATTAAATGTGCTAGTTGTCCAAGCATATATATTGGAAAAACAGGGCGTTCATTCAAAGCCAGATATAAAGAACATCATCCTAACCCAAAAACAGACAAACAAAAATCAAAATTCGCCCAGCATCTGGTTGACAAAAACCATGATATTAGTGATCTAAATACTGGCCTACAAATTCTACACACATGCAGAAAAGGAAATAAACTAGATGCTCTTGAAGAATATGAGATATACAAAGCACATACTCAAAAAAACCACAATAAAAATATTTTAAATGAAAAATTACAGTTTGAATCTCATTTTATTTTTAATAGTATTTTAAGTCAAAAAACAGCACCAAGAAAACAAAGGCCAGCTGATAACACCACTACACCTGGAATAACTTAATTATTATAACGAACACATCTTTCTAAATTTTTAAAATGTCAACTTATAATATTTTTATTTATAACCTTTATTTGTATCTGAAGATGATATAAATATGTTGAAACAATTGTCATACACATTACAAGAAATTTGAACTGTTAACAGAGGTAATTTATTTTTTTATATAATTTTTTTATAGAAACATTTGTTTTACTTTTCCATAGTTCTGGTTATCCAGGCCCTGTCGGACCATGTTTCGTTCGGAGGACCTTACCTTTTGGTATGAGAAAGTTAATTATAGTTTTGTAGAAATCAGAATAACATTTAAATTCTTCAAGACATTGAAACTCACTTTTATTTCCCAAAACTGTACATCACAACAACAAAAGTAAACAAAAGCAAAAATAAAACACATGGTAATAATTAATTACAACATCTTATGTTAAAATGTTAAAATCCACAGACCATCGGGAACAACATATCTTGGTTTATCTACTGGCTTGAAGTACGGTAACTCAAGCCAGTGGACTTGACTGGATGATTCCGACATTATCGTAAGATAACGGAGTCAAGCAACATTAAGCGTGGCTGTCCCTTGGATGGGTGACCGTCTGAGCGATCCTGACCTTGCACCAACGAGCACAGAATAACTTCACGTTGCTCCGGTCACTGGTGGTGGTTCGGAAGTCACCCTTAAGCCGTTAGTCCCCAAGTTTAGTGTTAGAGAGGCCATCTTAGCCCTAACTTCGCCTGGTAAAATAAGATATCCTGACTCCTGAGAGAGAGAGAGAGAGAGAGAGAGAGAGAGAGAGAGAGAGAGAGAGAGAGAGAGAGAGAGAGAGAGAGAGAGAGAGAGAGAGAGAGAGAGAGAGAGAGAGAGAGAGAGAGAGAGAGAGAGAGAGAGAGAGAGAGAGAGAGAGAGAGAGAGAGAGAGAGAGAGAGAGAGAGAGAGAGAGAGAGAGAGAGAGAGAGAGAGAGAGAGAGAGAGAGAGAGAGAGAGAGAGAGAGAGAGAGAGAGAGAGAGAGAGAGAGAGAGAGAGAGAGAGAGAGAGAGAGAGAGAGAGAGAGAGAGAGAGAGAGAGAGAGAGAGAGAGAGAGAGAGAGAGAGAGAGAGAGAGAGAGAGAGAGAGAGAGAGAGAGAGAGAGAGAGAGAGAGAGAGAGAGAGAGAGAGAGAGAGAGAGAGAGAGAGAGAGAGAGAGAGAGAGAGAGAGAGAGAGAGAGAGAGAGAGAGAGAGAGAGAGAGAGAGAGAGAGAGAGAGAGAGAGAGAGAGAGAGAGAGAGAGAGAGAGAGAGAGAGAGAGAGAGAGAGAGAGAGAGAGAGAGAGAGAGAGAGAGAGAGAGAGAGAGAGAGAGAGAGAGAGAGAGAGAGAGAGAGAGAGAGAGAGAGAGAGAGAGAGAGAGAGAGAGAGAGAGAGAGAGAGAGAGAGAGAGAGAGAGAGAGAGAGAGAGGGGGAAGCGGAAAGGGGGGGGGGGGGGGAAGGGGGGGGTGGGGGGGGGGGGTGAAAAAAAGGGGGGGGGGGGGGGGGGCGGGAGGGGGGGGGGGGGGGGTTTTGGGGGGGGGGGGGAGGGGAAACGGGGGGGGGGGGGGGGGGGGGGGGGGGGGGGTTGGGTTTTTGGGGGGGGGGGGGGAAAAAAGGGGGGGGGGGGGGGGGGGGTTTTTTTTGGGGGGGGGGTTTTTTAAAAAAAGGGGGGGGCGGGTTTGGGGGGGGGGGTTTTGGGGGTTTTTTTTAAAAAATTTTTTTTTTGGGGGGGGGGGGGGGGTTGGGGGAAAAAAATTTTTTTGGGGGGGGGAAAAAACGGGGGGGGGGGGGGGGGGGGGGGGGGGGTTTTGGGGGGGGGTTTTTGGGGGGGTTTTTTGGGGGGGGGGGGGGGGGGGGGTTTTTTTTAAAAAAAAGGGGGGGGGGGGGGGGGGCTTTTTTTTTGGGGGGGGGGGAAAAGGGGGGGGGGGGGGGGGGGGGGGGGAAGGGGGGGGGAAAAAAAGGGGGGGCAAAAAGGGGGGGGGGGGGGGGGGGGGGGGGTTGGGGGGGGGGGGGGGGGGGGGGGTTAAAAGGGGGTTTTGGGGGGGTTTTTTTAAAAAAAAAGGGGGGGGGGAGGGGGGTTTTTTTTGGGGGGGGGGAAAAGGGGGGGGGGGGGGGGGGGGGGAAAAAAAAAAAGGGGGGGGGGGGGAAAAAAAAAGGGGGGGGGGGGGGGGGGGGGGGGGGGGGTTTTTTTTTTTTTTTAAAAAAAAAAAAAAAGGGGGGGGGGGGGGAGGGGGGGGGGGGGGGGGGGGGGGGGTTTTTTTTGGGGGGGGGGGGGGGGGGGGGGGGGGGGGGGGGGGGGGGGGGGGGGGGGGTTTTTTGGGGGGGGGGGGGGGGGGGGGGGGGGGTGGGGGGGGGGGGGGGGGGGGGGAAAAAGGGGGGGGGGGGGGGGGGGGGGGGGGGGGGGGGGGGGGGGGAAAAAAGGGGGGGGGGGGGGGGGGGAAAAAAAAAGGGGGGGGAAAAAATAAAGGGAGGGGGGGGGGAAAAAAAAAAAGGGGGGGGGGAAGGGGGAAGGGGGAAAGGGGGGAAAAAAAGGGGGGGGAAAAAAAAGGGGGGGGAGGGGGGAAAAAGGGGAGGGGGAAAGGGAAGGGGGGGAAAAACCTTTTTTTTAAGGGAGGGGGGGAAAAGGGGGGAAGGGGGGGGGGGGAAGGGAAAGGGAGGGAAAGGGGGGGAAGGGGGAAAGGGAAAGGGAAAAGGAAAAAGAAGGGGGGAAAAAGGGAGAAGGGGAAAAAAAGGGGGGGGAGGGGGGAAAGGGGGAAAAAAGGGGGGGGGGGGGAAAGGGGGGGGGGGGGGGAAAGGGAAAGGGGGGGGGGGGGAAAGGGGGGGGGGGGGGAAAAAGGGAAAGAGAGTAAAAAAAAAGGGGAAAAAAAAAAAAAAGAAAAATTAAAAAAAAGGGGGAAAAGAAAGGGGAAAAGGAAAGGGGAAAAAAAAAGAAAAAAAAAGGAAAAGGAATGGGGGAAAAGGGAAGGGGGGTTGGCATAAGCTTTTTTGGGGGTTTCTTTTTTTTAAAAAAAAAATTTAAAATTGATTTTTCCCTAGGAGAACCTGGGTCAACAAAAAGATTAAAAATTTTTTGGGGGGAAAATCCAAAATGTATTTTCAAATAACCCCTTTTTAAAAAACCTTTTTTTTTAAAATAAAAAATTTTTTAAAATATTCTGTAAAAGAAAAAAAGTTCCTACAACAGGGAAAAAACCCCAAAAAAAATTTTTTAAAAAAATTTTCCCCGGGGGGAAATTTCCCACAAAAAATTGTAAAAAGTTAATTTGAAAGGGAAATAAGTTCCCTAAGGGCTTTGGCTTTCTAAATTTTAGGCCGCCCCCCAAAAACCCTGATTTACCCCCCTTTTACAACCACAACATTTAACAATAATTGATAAAACAATGTTTCTCAAAATGAATTGAAATTGAATGGATTGAAAAGTGTAAGGCTTTTTAAAAAGTATTTAACCTAACTGATAAAGTTGCATCCCTACTCTTACATGGTGAAAGGTCTCTTGTGTTTTTATGTGCCATTTAAAAGCATTTTTAATGTTGTACTTAAATAAAATTTGTGTGGTTTCTTTTTATTTTCATTTCTAGCGATAAGATCTTGAAACAGCTGATGGTGGTGGTAGCAGAACACAACAAAGCATCAATGACCGAGTCCATGTTGGAAGTGAGGAGAGTGGCTAAAATGTTTATTCATGAGAACTTCAATCAGGGTGTAAAGTACAACAATGACATAGCTCTGTTGAAACTGGATCGTAGACTGCATTTCCGTCAACAAGTAGCACCTGTCTGTCTTCCATACCCAGGTAGAATTTGAAGACAATAACTGAATATCTTTATTTACCCATAACCAGGGCCGGTTGTAGACATTTCCGTCAACATGTAGCACCTGTGTGTCTTCCATACCCAGGTAGAATTTGAAGACAATAACTGAATATCTTTATTTACCCATAACCAGGGCCGGTTGTAGACATTTCCGTCAACATGTAGCACCTGTGTGTCTTCCATACCCAGGTAGAATTTGAAGACAATAACTGAATATCTTTATTTACCCATAACCAGGGCCGGTTGTAGACATTTCCGTCAACATGTAGCACCTGTGTGTCTTCCATACCCAGGTAGAATTTGAAGACAATAACTGAATATCTTTATTTACCCATAACCAGGGCCGGTTGTATATATTTCCGTCAACAAGTAGCACCTGTGTGTCTTCCATACCCAGGTAGGATTTGAAGACAATAACTGAATATCTTTATCAACCAATAACCAGGGCCGGTTGCAGACATTTTTTCAGTGTCACAAACAACATTGCGGAGCCCCTCCCCCCCCCTATAAAAATCTGTAAAGTAGGAGGCGTTCTCTGTGCATTCAAATACTTGTAAATACAAGTAAAATAAATACAAATATTTAAGGGATATGAATCGAGACTCAAATATCAGAGTTAACTTAACTTATTGAATGTAAAATTTTTAGACTTTAAAACCCAATTATATATGAAAAAATTTGAAGCTTAGAAAGAGTAAAAGGTCAATAAATTCAATACAAGTCAGCTTATAACAAATTCAACAAATTTTTATTCGTAAACTAAAGGCAAAATATGTGTTTATTATGGTAACATCTCTAAAAGATATACATTTGTTTAGTTGTATTAATAACATATTAGAATTAATGTTTTAATACCAAATAGTTTTTTTATTTTTTTTTTATTTACACTCATTTGGGTCCCTGTCTGACTACTGGTAACAAAGTTATTTCAAATAGCCATCCACGTTACAAGTTATCAGTTTTAAGCAGTTGCCTAGTAAGTATTTTCTCTAATAAATAAGTTACATAAAAACTGTATCGTCATGCATGGTAAAAATGGTTTAAATTTATAAATCTATATACATCTGTAATCTGAGCAAATTCTAATAAAAATAGTAAAAGTAGTTTAATTTTATGTAAACAATGATATCTATTTTTAAAAGTGAATAACAGATTTTCCGTGTATTTTCCCATTATACAACATATGAATTAAAGCTAGGTGATATAATTATAAAAATCCCTAATGTCCAACATTGAATATGTTTTTATATTTCATTTAACATGAACAAACAACATGTTGGAACTTGTTTGTATGCGTATGTAAGTGTATTTATGTATGTAAACTATGTTTCCTTTTTTATTTTATTTATTTATTCTTAAGACGCCGATCGTCAAGATATGGGTGAAAAGGAATGTTACCTACTAAATATTTTGTTTAAAAAATTAATATTTTTTAAAATTAATAATAGTTACCTTTTATTTTATATTGTAAAAATATAGGTATACGTTTAATTATTATAATGTAGATTTTATCATATGTTGAAAAAAAAATTTTTTTTTTAACTAGCTTTTTAATTGTTTTACAGCTACAAAAGGAAATAAATTTACAAATTAATATTATATGTTTCTAAATAAATACGGAATTTCATAACTTTTATAATTAAGTAAATCAATGAAAAACTTCAACTTTTAAATCATAACTTTTAATTCATAACTTAAATCAATTCAACTTTTAAAAGGGGTTACACTTCATATTTAACTCTGCCAAATATATTTCCATCAATCAACACATCTGCAGATAGATATGGATGGTTAAGTGTATGGGAGGATGGTTGGCATGACTCATACACAACCCAAAGATGTGTATAAGTCACTCACCATCAACCATTAAAATAATACTTATGTTCGCTTTTACGACTGTTCTCTTTTAGGAAAACCCCTATTATACATTCCGATTAGACTTAATGTGCTATAATTGAAAAACTTTACTCACTCTCGCGAGAGCTTTGAATAATTTAAAACAGTAGAGAAGAAGAATATAAACCAGTAGAAATATATTTTCCTGTAGTATAATGCTGGATATTTCTTCAAAATGATGAACACGTTCTTTAAGAGACTTTAAATCTGTTTACTTTCTTTAACCATGACATTTAGAGGTAGATGCAAGTCAACACTTATTTTAATAATATGTCTGACTATAAATAGCATAAGTTATCATGTAAAATAAAATAATAGTCTATAGAGCGTCCAAAAATAATTGTAGTATTATCCTTCATATTCCTTGCTATTATATACATATCCTAATAAGTTAATGTTTAATTGATATTAATGAATATTAACTTATTAATTATGTTATTTTATTTATTATTTGAATACCTAATGTATTCAAAATCTAAAACGGTTCAGTTTGTCTTTTCCTGACAGAGACAACCTGGACCACATTCCAGAGTGGTTCAGTTTGTCGTTGGGACAATTTTTCCGCAGCGTGCAACATTCTAATGTGGACCAGGTTGTCTTCTCGTGAACGGACAAACTGGACCACATTCCTGAGTGGTTCAATTTGTCTTTGGGTCACTTTGTCTTTGGCTCACTTTGTCCTCACTGGATTTTAGAAGATGGTCCAGGTTGTCGATGGGACACTCTTTCCATGTCCCACTTGTATACTATAAACACCCCAAGTGGCATGTTCTGCGCCATAACTGAACTATTTTACCACTTTCTACATCCCTATTAAGATACAACAAAGACATAAATTAGTTTTTCTTTAATAATTACGGTTTTCCTAAATACTTATCTCTTAGTATTTTTTAATATTATCGCCAATAAATGTATGCCTTGGATTTTCTCAGATAAATTTACACCTTGCACTCTGAAATTAGTATATGTTTGAAGTATATACTGTCAAAATTCTTATACTTGTTGAAAGTTTTTTGTTTAGATACGTAGCTATTTGTTACATAAATGTATGAAAGAGAGTTTTTAATTTTTGGTAGGGGAGGGTAAATTACATTACATTAATTACATCATACCGTCTACTTGAACGTCTTGAAACTCTACAAGCTAATGCCATGCAATGTTAGCTCATTAATTTCCTGTTATTCGGTACTTAAACCACTGTTACTAAAACCACACTAGCAATTTTTACAATCGTCCAATCATAGAATTAAACAGTGATCTACTTGAATGAAAAGTTGTACACTGAAGTGATTTATTATTACCAACAGAATATTAGTCATAGTTAAGCATTGAATTCAATTGTTATGTTTTCTTAATCTTCTCAGAGTACAGTGAAAGAAAAGAAGGAGGGAACCTCCGATTTTTCCATCTTGAAGGGAGTTAAATATGAAATAAACATCACAAATCAGAGCTAAATCAAACTAAACTAAATAAATATTTGCTAAAACATTTACACAATTTTTAAATTTTAAAATAAAATATGTACCCACAAACTATTATGTAAAAATAACAGTTTTGTTATGACGATTGTGATTATTGTGGTTGCTTTTAAATTATTGACACAAAATGGTGTAAAAGAAGTCTATTTACTTTTTACAGGCTCAGATTAAAATATGTGTAATTCACAAAGAATCAGCAATCATTGTACAATTATTTCATGCACAAAAATAAGAATTAATACTGAAAATGTGTATTATATACAGTGTTAGTGGAAAGTATGCTAATGTCCATCTCTCCTGTACAGACGAGCTTTACACTGGAGCTCTAGGCCACGTAATGGGTTGGGGTCATACCATGGAGGGAGGTCCTGCTTCCATGGAACTACTGGAGACCTATGTGGCCGTCTTGGCTAATTCTGAATGTCATCGATGGTCTGGTTACGGCCCCTCCAAAGTCACAGACAACATGATGTGCGCTGGCATTATGGGTGGAGGTAGAGATACCTGCCAGGTACAGATAATTCAATTAATTTTATGGATTATAAAATGGCCTCTTAACTGTAAACCATCTATATTAGTTTAAGTGAAGTACAAGCTTTTATAAAGTTTAATTTCAATGAAATTCTTTTATCATATATTCCCTTCTTTCAAAATATTTGTACTTTATTTTTTTATTCATTATTATTTTTTATTATTCATCTGTAAGACGCCGATCGTAGAGATATGGGCGAATATGAGGAGTGAATGAGTGTGATGAGTGTAGATGAACGAGTGTAGTCATTGTTACTATCTGAGTTCGACTTAATTCAGAAAGGACTATTTATTAATAGCCCAATAGCCAGGGCAATTATGGGACCTACAGCTTTACGTGGAATCCGAACCACGTAGTGTTGGTCTGATTTTCAGCTAACTGACACGTCTGAGACACTCAGTTCTCTTCACTACACAACATCTGAACATTGACTACCATTCAACACGGACACTCCAGATTTCTCTAGTAGTGTCTACGTTGATGGCAACCATTGAGCGGACGCCGTGTCGGTATTAAGAGTACCGAGCATGGAACCTATCGCCTACAATCTCCCAAACACTTTGTCCCCGAGTAGCTGGGTTACAGCACTGCGCCACCAGTGCCGACTTGAATACATTTAAATAGTGAGAAAGAAAAATTTAAACTAAATATTATAAAGATTTATAGACAATGATGATAACATAGTCATGGAAGCTATACCTATCCATGGTCTTTATAGTCTGGTCTTTATATTTAAGAAAACAATTTGAAAATGTCCTAGCTCATCTATGTAGGATAATTATATTATGTAGTTTTAAACTTATATTATATTACTATATTGTCTTTGCCTATTTCTTTTATGGTAGATCAATGGCAATAAACTTTTTGATTCTTGACTATTAAAAATTGCCTTCAAAGGCTCAACATGTGTGTGGTTTTTCTCGATCAAGATTTATTTGAGAGAATTATTTTCTCTTAATCCTATTTTTGTTCTTCTTCTACAAAGTTTGAACCACCACCCACCCATATTCGTATGGTCGTATTAACCAACCAAGAAATCCATACATTACAGTGGTACTGACTTACCCACATACCAATACGTGTATAGCAAAAGTCAATTTTATTTTAAAAGATATTTTATGTCTAGTTAACAAATTTAGTTTCACCCACACTACAAAAAATCTTTCAAATATACAACATTTCTGCACATTCATACATCCAATTTTCCCACCTCCAGTTCCGGTGTCAGCATACCCACTGTAGTCTCCAAGTTATTCGCCAAAACTCACCCACACTATAAAAAGCATGGTAGGCTAGAAAGCCTTTTAATTGAGTTTTAGACGCCTTCAGCGTTCTGGTGATTTTTATACAATTTGGTAGTTTATTGTAAAGATGGACACCTGCCTCTGAGGGCAAATGCTCGTAAGTAACTGTTCTGTGCCACCTAGTCCTATAGTTGTCCCTGCCTCTGGTGCCATATTCGTGAATGTCTCGTCCCCGAATCAAAGCACACTTAGAAATAAAAAAAGTTGTTGTTTCTAGAATGTAGTGGCAAGGTAAAAGCAAGATTCTTAATTTTTGAAGATTGGCTTGCATGATTCTCTGAAATCAACTTTTTCGATTATACGAATCGCTCTTTTTTGTAATCTGAACACTCTCAAGAGCTGATTACTTGCACCGGCTCCCCACAGCACTATGCCATAGACTAGGTGGGGATAAATTAAACCATAATACGCCGTCTTCAGTACCTGAGGACAGTATTTGGCTAATGTCCTCAGAACTTAGATACCAGATGTTAATTTGGCACATACCGCATCAATATGGGCATTCCATGTCAAACCTTGATCTATATGTAATCCAAGGAATTTTGACGTGAACACCTCTTCCAGCATAGTGTCTTCCAACAGTACGCTGGGGACCCATTCTAGGTTCTGGGGACGTAAGGTAAAATTTATAAAATTTGATTTAGAAGAATATGTTTTCAAGTTTATGTTTTTGAAATATTGAATGCATTTATTCAATTCTACAAAAGTTTGTTGTTCCACGAGTTCAGGACCTTTATCTCTAAAACACAGGGTTGTATCGTCTGCATATTGCACGATTTTTCCCTGGCGCAGAGATGCTCCAATGTCGTTGACATAAACTAAAAAAAGGGCTGGGTTGAGAATTGATCCCTGAGGGACACCGTAGCACAGGTTGATAAGTTCGTATGATTGATTTGCGATTTGTACTAATTGATCTCTTTGTCTGAGGTATGATCCAAGCCACTCCAAGAGCACACCTCTGATGCCATGAGATTCCAATTTGCTGAGTAGTATCTTATGGTCAACACAGTCAAAAGCTTTTGATAAGTCGAGAAAAACACTGATGGTGGATTTCCGACATTCGAATCCCTCCACAACCATATCGACCAGACTCACCACTGCGTCTATAGTCGATTTACCCTTTCTGAATCCAAATTAGTACTCAGAGAGCTGGTTGTGTTTATTTAAAACAATTTAGCATTCTAGTTAAAAAAAGTTTATCAAAGTTGTGGGATGTCTTGAAAAATGGTAATACGATCTTTTTAAACTCTCTGAAAAGTGCCTCTTTGTGTCTTACATCTGGAGGAGCTATGCACTGGAAGCCATGGTAGAGGGTTTGCAATGAGGAAACTGCTGATAGCCCTCATCACCCTATTTAGTTGTATATCAACCTCCCGTACATGTGTACTGAAAAGCCACACGGGAGCACAATTTTCAGCAGTGAAGTAAACTAGGGACAAAACAGTAGTTCTCGGCTCTCCAGGATGATCCAGCTAATTGCTGCACAATGTTATTTCTGGTTCTCACTTTAGCTACTGTTTTCTATAGATCAATTTTAAAACAGAGAGATCAATCTAAACTGACCCCCAACTACTATGGATGCTCATTGTGTTTTAGCGTAACACCATCGAAAAAGGGGTTAAATTTGTGATTAGATAGTCAAAAATTAATAGGTCTCCTTTTACTGTTGTTCAACAACACTGAAAGTATGAAATTTGTTAATTTTGATTTTCTTGAACTTTTAACTTTTAACACTTAATTTCATACAGTTTTTTTTCATGTAACACAACAGTAAAAGGTGATCTATTTACTAATAGCTATTCATTTAAACCAAAGTTTGTCACTCTACAAAAATTTATAACAGTAAACTATACCTATAAAAGGCAAATACCACAGACTCACTCACTCATCGCTGTAACTACAAAAGTAAGTATAGAGTTATTATCTCTATACAAAGAGTGGTATTAACCCACCCAACCACCCTTACACGTACAGTGGTATTAACCCACCCGCCCACCCATACACAAAAAGTGGTATTTAGGTGAAAGTAGGTGAACCAGGTGAAAGTAGGTTGAGGAGCATTATCTTACCACTTGAAAGCCTGTGTCATAAAGTATTTAACAAAAATTAGTGTTTGGGTTTAGGTTCATGTAATAAGAAATGGCAATAAAACAAAAAACCTTATTTTATATATAATTAAAGACGCCATTTTGAAAAATGAATATATCACATTTTTTCTTCACAAAAAATGTGTTGGGTCCAATTACTTTTAAAGCCATGCACACACAAAATTACCCTGTTTACTTTCACAATTTTTGAGATCCTAACATTTAACACTCTGTTTTTGGAACCCCCTATTATGTAAAAGTATTTGAAAATAATTTAAATAAATTCTTAACAGTAAGTTATTTTATTATAAGAAATAAATTCACATTCCTGTAGTAAAGCACATGATCAGTTAAGTCTTCCATACATTTGTTTCAGGGAGACAGTGGTGGCTCTTTGGTAGTTGAAGATTGGAGAGGGCGCATGTTTCAAGCAGGTAACAGCTGTTGTATTGAGTTTATTTTTTGTTAATTGATAATATGTACTACTTACCATAACTAGAAGTGGACCATTATTGTTAAAAAAAGTTTGTTTGTAATATTGTAAATGTTTTCCAGGTATTGTGTCTTGGGGTATTGGATGTGCTCGACCCAACAGACCAGGAGTCTACACACGTGTCAATCTCTATCTGGACTGGATAGTAAAACACACCAAAGATGCATGCTACTGTTTATGACTTTTGAGTAGACTACAAATTAGTATTAATTTTACAGTATTAGCTTACTTTAAAATCATAGGTATCAATGTGTCCTTTAAAAAATAGTAGACGAATATAAAATATTTTTTCTAATTATTGGCTTATATTACCAAATGGATATCATAAAAAATTAAAGGACTTCAAATAATATCAATTTCTTAATCAATAATTATTATTAACTATACTATACTTCCATCCATATTCCTATTAGTAAATATTCTATTTTATTTATTCTACTAAACTATGGTTTAATATTGATTTATCTTGAAAGATTAAATTTAAGTACACTGTACACATTTTTTATTAATATTACTTATGCTTCCACACAGCAGTAAAAAGAGAAAACTAATTCTCTTGGTAGTATATATATTGTATGGTTTTTTGTCAGCTACCATTTCTTTTTTAATTTAAAATTATGTAAAAGCTAAGTTTTATAGTTGGATAAAAAGTCCAAAAGTCATTACACTATAACAACAATTTTAAATAAATAAATAAATAACATATGACCTCTTGTCACAAAGCTAAATCCAATTTATCAAACCATTTAAGACCTGCCTCACTGATTCTATTTATGCTAGTTACTCCCTCCATAAAACAGTGCAAGGGATACTCTCGAGCTATGTGATCCATTGTTTGGATTGATTCCCCGCAATCACATGACTGATCCATGTCAATCCCCATTTGTATTTCCAGTAGTTACATCTGCCCACTCCAGTTCGGAACCGCTTCAATAATATCCACTACTTACGAGGGAGGTTCATCCCACCACAAGTATTGACGGATCGTTAATAAGCAACTTAGATCTTCCATCTAAACTGTTCCACGCTATGGCCCAGCTAGTATTGGGCGAGAAATTTGATCTGCTCAACTGGAAATTAGTAGGTAGAGGTGGGTTTCGAGATTTTAAGCGACCCTTCTGACGTGGGAGATCCTGAGTAATGGGGAGGTGCGGGACATTCAAGATCTTTTTAAATTCTTTATGTAGTGCCTCCTGACATTTTATTTATGGAGGAGCTATAATGCACAGCACCAGGAGCCAAGGTAATGGAGTTGCCATGAGAGTACCACTAATAGCTTTCATGGCTCTATTAAGTTGGACATCAATCGCATTTGTAAATGCGCTATTTAGCCATACCGGAGCACTGTATTCAGCAGCTGAATAAACCAGTGACAAAGCAGTAGTAAGCAGGACTTGTGCGTTGGATCCCGAAGTTGTTCCTGCAATATGATGTAGTACATTTGCCCTGGTTTTAATTTAAGCTGCTGTTTTTTGAAGATGGCTTTTAAAGGTAGGTGCACACAGATCGTCATCGGACGGACGGCACGCATCGGACGGATCGGACGATTAGATTTGATGCATTGTTTTCAATTGGAGTGCGCATACCTATCCGCATCGTACGCATCGTAGA
This sequence comes from Stictocephala bisonia, assembly GCA_035578905.1. Taxonomy (NCBI): domain Eukaryota; kingdom Metazoa; phylum Arthropoda; class Insecta; order Hemiptera; family Membracidae; genus Stictocephala; species Stictocephala bisonia. Next base: position 995,812 of record JAQJVL010000308.1, read on the forward strand.
TCGGAAATGTCGTCAGGAATCCCGAGAGGGGCATTGAAGCCGACGGCTCCGTTCGGATTGAATGACTCACCGGCATTTCCGTTCTGGTGTGCGCAGTAGGACCGTCACGCATTATCCATTTCTACAGACGATTGACTAGTACAGTAGCGACTGAACACGTGGTATTCTTATTTTCTACACACAATTATGGATTCTGCGAAATTGATTATTATTGTTCAAGAATATGAAGAATTGTACAACTTAAAGCATCCCGATTATTCGAACCAGCAACGAAGGGACACCATTTGGGAGGAAATAGGCACAAGAATGAATCAACCAAGTAAGTACAATAAAAACTAGTATTTAGTACACAAAATTCATCTTTAATTGGTAGTTGTAATGGAAAGAATAATTAATTGTTACCTGCACCATAATAAAATAACGTTCATTAAGTTTGTAATAAGCATTTAAGAAAACACTATAAATTACATAATATGTAAATTACAATGACATATATGTATGTAATCAATAGTAAATGCTTCATTAGGTGGTTCATTTGGTAACTGCTTCAATGAAGTAGGTGTCTACCACTCCGAACTCTTCTTTCTTGCCATTCAACTTTGCCTTCAGCTGAGTTGAAGTAATGTTTAAAACCATCCCTTACTTCCAAAGCATCTCCTCTCGACTGTCCACCAATTCTTGCCATATTCCTTAAACCTTGTACATTTGCAAGAGAAACTTGTATATCCTCGTCAGTCCAATGTTGTACATCGTTTCTTAAAAAGTTATGTAGGCAACATGTAGCCGATACAACAGCAATGCAGTGCTCATGGCTAATATCCAATTTGCGTTCAAATATTCTAAATTTTCTAACTAATAATCCAAACGCATTTTCAACAGTGTTTCTGGCTCGGCTCAATCGATAATTGAAGATTCGTTTTTCTTCATTTTGGCGCAAGTCATCCCGTGAGTACGGTGATCGAAAAGAATTCCCAGTAGCCAGAAATCTGAAAAAAAAGAAATGGAAAAATAGTAATCGTTTTAATTTTTTTTTTAGGTAAAGCCTGTAGGCTCCAATGGACAAGGATTAGAGACAACCATCGGAAAGCAATGAATCTCCGAAAAACTAAAAGTGGACAGTCAGCATCAAAAATTAAGCCCCCGAAATTCTATCAAGAACTTCAGTTTCTTCTTCCAACTTTCAACGAGGAAGAAAAACGAATGAGCAACGTCTCGCTTCCACCTTCGGATCAGATAGCAGAAGACGATTCTGAAAATGAGAATGTCAATGATATTGAAGAACCAGAAAATACTGAAATCAATTCTTCCGTTTCACCAACCACTGCCTCGCTGCATCCACCATTACTCAGTTCGTTTTCACGTCATCCTCGTAACAAACCAAAGAAAAGCTCTTCTACGCCACAAGTGACCTCTGCATCAGTTCTGGACAAATACCTTAAAAATAAGGAAATCAGAAAGGAAACCCCATCTCAAGATCCGTTAATGGCATTTTTCATGAATATGGCTGACACTGTTAAATCTTTTCCGATTCTTGACCAAATTAAAATAAAAGGAGAGTTATTCCAATTAGTCCATTCAGTTGAAGCGCGCCTGGCACAATAAATACAAACTCCAAGATCATGCTCTACTAATCCATCTTCCTCAATGATCAACTATGAGGCACATGGATCACGATCGTCAAGCTCACTTTACTCTGCATCCCCCAGTCCTAATCCTAACTATCACCAACAAGTGTCAAACTTACCTCAACAAGAATCCGAAGAGAATGAAGAGACCTTCATGAATTCCTTTATGAAATTTCATTAATGATCTTCTGTGAAATGTGTTCTTTATATATAACTTATAAAATTAAAGGTTTTCTTATTTACAAACATATTTAGACTCTTATTATTTATTCCCTTGTATATTCTGTTAGAGTGTAGAAAAAAATATTTGATGGGGTTTTTACTTTTTTTAAAATAAATTATAAATTATTAATTGTTATTAAACATGTCCTAAATCAGTATCAAAACTAATTATGTCCTTAACATAATAATGTATCAAAATACAGTAGAGTAAAATATCAGCTTTTAACATACTGTATTACATGAATGTACTATGGTTGGTTGGTAATATATATTTAGTATATTATAGTTAGAATAAATAGAATTTTATAATCTCATCAAAAAAGAACATACGATATTATGCATTATGTCACTTAAATAAGGGACTAGTTAGAAATTTTGCCTTATTTCAATGCAAGTTTATACGTCTTCAGAAGTTTTTAATCGAAATATAGAAAATCAGGCATGAAATGGTTAACTGAAAAAATTTTAAAATACGTACCTTAAGCAGATTGCTAATCTCTGTTCAGGCTCAATCGCACGGCGATAAGTGGTGTTCAGTTTAACTATATGTTGTCTGAGGACATTCAAAAGCTCAAAAAACATTACTTGCGACATGCGGAAGTAGCTAAAAAATTTAACTTCGTCTTCAATTAAATCAGGAAACAGATGATTAAATTCTCCGTATTCTATCCTTTTCTGATTAATTCTATGGATCCACATTTTTTGTTTTCTCTTCCTACGTCGCTGTTCCTCTTCTTCATCTTCGGCTAACAAACAAGTAACAATTATAACTTCTTCTTCGCTACTGCTATCCATAACTTATATACTGTAATATTTGTTTATTAAATTCCTACATATAACACCATTCACACACGACTCGACATACGTCGCAATGAACTGAAAATGCCGATGCTCCGATGACGACTAGTGTGCGCAGCACCTAAAAAAAGTACGATCCGTCCGATGCGTGCCGTCCGTCCGATGACGATCTGTGTGCGCCTACCTTAAACGTCAGCGATCGATTTAACGTTACTTCCAGGTACTGCGGATGATCATTGTGGTGGAGTTTCACACCATTTAAAAAGATGTTTAATTTTCGATTAGCCAGTCGATTACTAGGTGGAAGCAGGCTGCTTTGGTTTTTGATGGGAGGGGGGATTTGCTTGCAGGTTCTAAAATATTCTTCGAATGTTGCAAGATCGTTTGTGAGTGTTTCTTAAGTAGCTGTGAAGTCCTTGTGTTTGATAAGCTAAAGCAATATAATCTGCATATATAAATTTTCTTGACTGGTGATTGGAATGTCAACAATATACACGTTAAATAAAATTGGAGCAAGTACGGACCCCTGTGGCATCCTTCAGCTCTCTAAAAGAGCTTTCTTCATAACCTATCTACACTTTTAATAGTCTGGGACTAAGCATTGACTCTAGAAGTCGCAAAAGAAAGGGACAGAGAAGGAGGCTGTAGAACTTGAATAACAAACCTTTGCTCCATACTGTGTCATAAGCCACTGTGAGATCAACAAAAGCTGTAGATGTTTTTAGCTTGTTTTCAATCTCATTCTCAATAAATGATGTCAGGGCCAGGATCTGTTCGTAATAACTTTGGCCAGGGCAAAAACCAGCTTGCTTAACTGGAACATTAGGATCAAGAATGGGTGATATTCTGTTGTATAACAGTCTTTCCAGCAACTTATAACAAACACTAAGAAGAGATAGTGGGTACGGGAAACCCATACCCTCCTAACAAGCCACAAATGTATGACTCACACATCTATGACATTGCAGGCTCTCTTACCCCTACCTTCTAACAAGCCACAAATGTATGATCCACACATTTATGACATTCATGGCTCTTTTACCCATACCCTCCTAACAAGCCACAAATAAACAACCTACCCATGTATGACATTGAGCCTTCAATATCATAGATATGTGGGTCATACATTTGTGGCTTGTTTGGAAGGTATGGGTAAAAGAGCCATCAAAGTCATACATGGGTGGGTCGTACATTTGTGGCTTGTTAGGAGGATACGGGTAAAAGAACCTTCAATACCACAGTGCGTGTATGGGTGGGCGAGTAGGTCAATACTACAGTGCGTGTATGGGTGGGCGAGTAGGTCAATACTACAGTGTGTGTATGGGCGGGCGGGTGGGTCAATACTACAGTGCATGTATGGGTGGGCGGGTGGGTCAATACTACAGTGCGTGTATGGGTGGGCGGGATATGGGTGGGTCGTACATTTGTGGCTTGTAAAAGAACCTTCAATGTCATACATGGGTGTCGAACCTTCAATGTCGAGTTTAGGTATTATCTGGCTAAAAGCTTACATTTCTTTTTTTTTCAATCAAACAAAATGGTTCAGTTGAATTTTAGCCAGTATGCAATTCCAAAGAATTGTAATGGGAATGAAAGTTTATTATAAAGCAGTTTTCAGTGTGTTGTATTTAATCTGTAAAATAATTAAAAAGAATTACAAAATCATATAAGAATTGAACAAAATTATTGAGTGAGGAATTCAAAATTTCTTTTTGTGGGGGGGGAGCTTTCAATGCATGATTATCTTTCAAATATAAATATTTAATAGGTTTTTTAAATAATATCTCTTGAAAATATGTTTTAGAGATAAAATGATACCAAACCCATATGTTTTTATCGTCCATGTCTGTTATACACGTTCTTAGAGTTTGAATTTTTCCAAATAATGAAAAATGTTTGTATTAAACAATTTTTTCGAAAATATCTTTTAAAATAACCTAGAAATGATATAAAAGTATTAAAACAGTAAACTCTTCATGGTTGGGACCATGATCAATTGTTTGTGATCACCCGATTCTGTAAAATTGAATGTCAAAGTTGTATCCTTCTGAACACCAATGGAAACTGATAAATTCAACTTCAAATTTCCTCTGGAAATTTTACATACATACATATATACATATGTATGTATATATATATATATATATATATATATATATATATAGAAGGAGATATTTTTTAAGTGTGTCACCATTGGGATCTTATGAACTTGGAGAAATACAATAAACTGTAAGTGGGGAACCTATTTTTCCTCATTAATAAAAAATGCACCATTTTCCACAATGGCAGGCAACTTAATTGTTCTCATGGAACACTATGTATTTATTGATCTTTCCTGATAGATATTGTAATTTTATCACATTTTTATTCTTTACATTTTCCCCATGATATTAGTTGTTTCTTATCTTCAGACGCTCAAATAGTTTAAACAAACAACTTTTGGCATTTCATAATTAATATGACGATGATGACCATGTTTTATTCAGTAATAGACCTACAGTATTAGGCTGCAGACTTAAATTCATACATTTTAGTTATTATAAAGATTGTATTTCTTAGACAAAATAAATAAAATTAGCCCAAGAATATTTTGTAATATCTCATTTTGTACCGTATTAAATTAAATTAAATAAGGATAGTTTATAGTAGAATAAATTAAATAAAATAGTATACTAAATAAAAATCAATTAGGCCTATATCTATTTTGTCTATAACATAACCTATCTAATATCTAAAAAATATATTTATAAGCCTGCAGCCTATTACTGTATAAAACACGGGTGTTACATCATTGTTGCAGTCCTAACAGATGTTGTTTTACAGTATTGTATTTGAGTGTTTGTAGATTAGAAACACCTAATAAGTTATCGCAGTAAATATGCAAGGCATAAAAAAAGTCTCAAAATTACATTTTCTATCAGAAAAGATCATTAAATGCAAAGAGTTAAAAAAAATAAACTGTGCGCCATTTTAGGAAATAGTAGCTTTTTGAAAATCTCTAAATACTTATTTTTATTAATGAGGAGAAAGTAGGTAAGTTCCCATTTAAATGTTGTTCTATATCTGAAGGTTTATAAGACCCCAGTGGTAGCACACTTTAAAAAAATCACTTTTATATATACAATACCTATCTGATCACTGCTGCTAATCAAATGCTGTGTTATATCAGAGAGTTTATTTTTAAAAAAGGTTAAAGAATAAAATGGGTGGTATTAAATGAAAATTTCATTTTAATTGCAAAAATGGTGAACTGCATCTAACACTTGTTTAAAATGAAAATATAAATCTTGTTTGGTTGTAAATAGCGTAAATGTTTAGTTAAATTACATTCTTCCCCTTTTCAATCACCTCAATCCCTCTGACATCCACTTTAATGTTGACTTCTTCCAGCTCATCTGGTTTCATTCTTCCCCTTTTCAATCACCTCAATCCCTCTGACATCCACTTTTATGTTGACTTCTTCCAGCTCATCTGGTTTCATTCTTCCCCTTTTCAATCACCTCAATCCCTCTGACATCCACTTTAATGTTGACTTCTTCCAGCTCATCTGGTTTCATTCTTCCCCTTTTCAATCACCTCAATCCCTCTGACATCCACTTTAATGTTGACTTCTTCCAGCTCATCTGGTTTCATTCTTCCCCTTTTCAATCACCTCAATCCCTCCGACATCCTCATTAATGGTGACTTCTTCCAGCTCATCTGGTTTCATCATATTTGTAGAATAGTGACCCCTGCAACTTGCACAAATAGCTGAACATTTGATTTCACCCTTTCTGCACCCACAAGCTCCTGCACAACTTTTACTACATTTACAGGAGATCGCGGATCACCACTGATGGCATGGAGGAACAACAGTGCCTTTTTGATTTCATCAGTTAGTTTGCAGCTCTACCCGGCTTGATGAAACATTTGTTGGCTGATGGTGGGGTGAGTGTGATAAAGATGATCAGCTTGTGTTCTCACCAACCAAGGTGACCTTTTCTTTAGGCATTGATACTTCACATGCTATGGCAACATCTTCTCTTGCTTATTTGACAGAGCATATGTTCATTCCAATATATTTTTAAGCAAAATTATGAAGCGCTCCTTGTTCTTATCAATGTAAAGGTATTGCTTCTGGGTCATCATCTCCATCATTGTTCTTGGTAAACAATGATGGATTAGTTGTCTTGTCTCTTCAGGATCAATTGTCCTCATTGCAGGGTAGAGCTGCTCTCTGTGTATACTTTTGTTTGGCAGTTTTGCATCAAGTGTTGGACCAGGAAATTCTGCCAGGATTTGTTTAATAGAAAACTGGCATTAATTTTCCATGTCCTCTCTCAATGTAATTGCAAATATGCTCAAAAGCAGCATTGATATTTTCATCTAAGTGTTTACCCCTGCTAGTTGATCCATCACAGGTAACCAAATCACTCACTAAAAATATTAAATAAGAATATAACACCATATGGGTCATAACTTTTTCTCCTTACTAGTCTTCTCAAAAGTTGCTGTTGCCAAAATGTTATCTGTGAAATTTGTTGTAGATACCACATTGACTCTAACACACTTACCAATGTTGATTTTTTCTGTTTGAAAATGAAATCATTACCTATATATTCTTTACAAAGAAAACATGTGCTTTCAAATCAAATGTTGGCTTACCTGTTCGAACTTCACGCAATCCACATCAAATAGCATTAACTCTCTGTGCTGCATGTAATTTGACAGTAACACAGCTCTTGGAAAGTTTGTTTTTCATCAGGTCTCTTCTTACTATATTCAACCAAACTCTAAATCCTCTTGATCCTCATTATATCCTCCTTTAATGTGTCCTGACACACAATACATGTGTCCGTCATTTTCAATTACTTAGTAACTCAAGAAATTATATAATTTTCACATTTTACTGATTTTAAACAAAAAGACTTTTAAAAATCAAAATATCCTAGAACTACGAGTTTCTGGTATGCACTGAAATAAGATTTAGTTATCTCTTTGTAAGCCTTTTTAACTTACAAATGTAATACAAGTACTACAAGTAACATTTAACATACAGTATATTAAGAAATAAAATACAGACATCTTACCTTCAAAAAGCTAATTAGTAATAGTAGGATAATATTACTAATAATGCTTAAAACATAACAGTAATGCTCATTTGTATTAAACTAGTACCTATAAAACTCATATATATTGGTTTTATAGGTACTATTAATAACTCTCAGTGCTATTAGTACTAGGGACCAACGGTATTGCACCACAGTTATTGTTGGTCCTCAATGATATTAGTACTAGGGACCAACGGTACTGCACCGCAGTTATTGTTGGTCCTCAGTGCTATTAGTACTAGGGACCAACGGTACTGCACCGCAGTTATTGTTGGTCCTCAGTGCTATTAGTACTAGGGACTAACGGTACTGCACCACAGTTATTGTTGGTCCTCAGTGCTATTAGTACTAGGGACCAACGGTACTGCACCGCAGTTATTGTTGGTCCTCAGTGCTATTAGTACTAGGGACCAACGGTACTGCACCGCAGTTATTGTTGGTCCTCAGTGCTATTAGTACTAGGGACTAACGGTACTGCACCGCAGTTATTGTTGGTCCTCAGTGCTATTAGTACTAGGGACCAACGGTACTGCACCGCAGTTATTGTTGGTCCTCAGTGCTATTAGTACTTGGGACCAACGGTACTGCACCGCAGTTATTGTTGGTCCTCAGTGCTATTAGTACTAGGGACTAACGGTACTGCACCGCAGTTATTGTTGGTCCTCAGTGCATTTTTCCATCAGTGTTCAGGAGAGGCCCAACTTCAAAATTCGACTATACAGAAACAGGCCATTCCAAAAATCGGTCTTGCTCTCATTCAATAGAAATTGTTTTAGTTTACAAGTTTTATATCAGCTCATTTTATCTTTAATAGGTTATTTTGGAGGATATTTTCAAAATGAATGTTAGTAGAAAAATTTTCATATTCTGAAAAATTATTCAAAATTTGGGGACCTGTATAGCAGGCAATTTTGATAAAAAATATGTGTTTATTCTCATTTAATGCAGAATTTAATGCTCTACAGCTTTTATTTTAATCATTTTTATTCTTAAAGGAGATATATATATATATATATATATTTTTTTTATTGAAAAAGAAAACACAAACTTTCGTAGGTACATTTTTGGCCACCACTCTCGAACCACAACTCCGCCGATAGGAAAAACTAAGGATATTCTTATTGAGTCATACCTGAAGGTATTCCAAAAAGAAATTCTTTGGTTGGAATTTTTTCCGAATTTATTGATTTTAGAGTATAGCACTACTGCCATGTTTACACAAAAAGAGAGTTATAATTACCTCAAGATGTGATAATTATAATATCTAGTTCAATGCTCTTTAAAAGATTTCATCTCACATCACAACTATCATTTATTTTAAAATACAGTATATTGATTGTTTTTATCTTTATCTGTTATATGTATCAATGAAGTAATGACTGTTGAGGTAATGACTGTTGAAGTAATAACTGTTAAAGTAATGATTGTTGAAGAAATGATTGTTAAAGTAATGACTGTTGAAGTAATGATGTTACAGTAATGACTCTTAAAGTACCGATTGCTAAAGTAACGATTGTTGAAGTAATGATTGTTAAAGTAATGACTGTTGAAGTAATGATTGTTAAAGTAATGATTGTTAAAGTAATGAATGTTGAAGCAATGATTGTTGAAGTAATGATTGTTAAAGTAACTATTGTTGAAGTAATGAATGTTGAAGTAATGACTGTTGAAGTAAAGATTGTTAAATTAATGATTGTTGACATAATGATTGTTGAAGTAATGATTGTTAAAGTAGTTCAAGTAATGATTATTAAAGTAATGATTATTGAAGTAATAATTGTGGAAGTAATGATTATTAAACTAATGACTGTTGAAGTAATAATTGTTGAAGTAATGACTGTTAAAGTAATGATTGTTGAAGTAATAATTGTTAAAGTAATGACTGTTGAATTATTGATTGTTGAAGTAATGATTATTAAAGTAATGCCTGTTGTAGTACTGATTGTCTGAATGTACTGAATACTGTACTGTACTGAATAACTGTACAAAGTAATGACTCTTGGCCGTACACTGTGGTGCAATTGCTAGCTAGGTAGTTTTTTCTTTACTATTTTGGTTACTAGTTTGGTCTTTGATGACAGACAGAAACAAGAAGTGAGTTTTGGAAGGGAAAATTATTTAGAACAACAATCTGCATTTCAAATGTTTTTCAATAAAGAAAGAAAGGATTTTAAAATCCTTTAACATTGATCATTCTTTTGACATTGATTTAAACATTTTTCATTTTTAACACTTTTAATAGATTGTGGAATATATTTCAAAAATGTTATGTCATTGTTAGATGCTTTTCTATCAAATAATTCTAATTTATGATAAGTTGGTACTACAGTATTTCATTTTTACTTTGAGTATTATATATCTGGATATCTTTGTGTGTTTTAAAATTATCAATGTTATTTTTGACTAGCATTATGCAATCCAAAATATACAAACTAAGCAATGTCAGAATTTTAAAATCAATAAAATATTGTCTTACAGATTTGTTATTTTTAAAATTTAGCATTGCTCTTAGAGGTCTTTTTTGATCGAATAAATTTTTTGAAAAAGTTTAATTACATGTCCCACCATAAATATAAATTCTTTAAGAAACGTGGGATTGGACATGAGCGTAAAATAGACTTTTTTATACTTTTAAGTTACTAAAATTAAAAAGTCTCTCAAGAGCATAAATACCAGAATTAATTTTACATAAAATATTATGTACTGTAGATGCAAATCCCAACTTAGATGTATAAGTATAAGTAGACCTCAAGGGCGTATATAAAGGGAAGGGGGCTCAGGGGGCTGGAGCTCTCCCGAAATTGTACACTAAAAAAGGAAGACGGGAAAAAATGGTTAGACACACGTTCATTCTCATTATTTTCCGCAAGGTGGGCTGCTATAATGTCATGTAAATTCTTAGTTTAAAGGTTATTTTACAGTACTCATTGATATTAATTGAATACCAAATAAATAATACTCAAGAAGAAATGGAACTTTTTATTTCATTCAGTACCAGGAATAATTTTACATAAGCACTTGGATAGACAATACGAGTGAGGCTAGGGACACGGTTCGGCCGATCGCTCAAACGGAGGATCGACAGACGGGCGATATTTTTATTGTCAGATCACATGGCGCCGGGCGAACACTCTAACGGGTGTATTTCACAAGGTGACCTCAATTGCAGCTTAGGTATGGATCAGTAGAGGTGTATTTTATTTCCAGTGATTTATTTTCTGCGTCACAGACGTAAAAGAAAACTCAACAGAAATGTATGGGTTCATCCACTTCTCTAGAAAAGGCATTGACTTTGGGCGTTCAATAATCTTTTTTGTGGCTTAAGAAAAAATACGATAGTTTTCTTATAACTACTTCAGAATGCCAATTTCCACTTTCGATGAGCTGCTCGCCAAAATGACACCTCGTTACCTTAGGGGATAAACAATCGTGAGGTACAGTGTTTAATAAGAGTAAATGCTATCAGTTACCAATAAGTTAAGGCAAGAGTGAAATATATTTTATCATGTTATTTACCGAATATCGTAACTAAAAAATTCAAACTACACACAATAAATAGTGGCATGCACGAGGTCTAAGCTGAAATAACTGTGAGCGGTTTGTTTCCATAACAAACGTATTTGTTTAAGTTCATTTTAATTGTTAGGAACAATGGTGTTGAGATCAAACGTAAGAAAGAGAGTCGTTAGTCTTAAAGTTCTGTAACTGTTATTAATATTTCACAATATATAATAATAAGAATATAAAACAATGAAAACAAAAAGTTTGGAAAAGTACTTTAACTATTAATAAGAGAATAATGTTGCTGCTTCATTTAAAAACAGTGAATTAGAGAACGGTGTATACACAATTTCTTCCCTTGGTTCATTTGACACTTAACCACTGATGATGGAACGGCCGGGCAAATAATCGGACGGGTTTCATGTGTACTGTCTCATTTCTCACAATGTACGTCTACTTCGTCCTGATGACCGGACATCTGATGATCTCGGACGAGCGATCGCCCAGACCGTGTGTCCGAATCCGTAGCCAGGTGGCTCAACGGTTCCAATCTAGACACTGGCGTAGGTTGTAATGCTGACTGATAAGTCAAAGCCGTGATCGGTGACAGGGCAGCGGCATGCAATAGAATAGACAACAGTATGTCTGCCACTTTTGTTTATATCAACGTGTGTGTTTATATCAATTATGTGTACCCAATTTACTATATAGTTTCCAAGAAATTATGTGTTTACCTATGAAAATTTCAATGACATCATAATTTTCTCCTTTTAGATATACGTTATGTATGACATATCCATTATTAAATGAATCAGTTAACAATTGAATATCACTGCATTTATTTAAGCATATAAAAGTAACGTGACGTGACAAAAAATTTCATAAGGATTAGAACGTGACCAAGTAATTAATTTTATGATCTTTATAGCCAAGAAAACGTTGTTTCAAGATATTGATAAGAACTGTTTTTCTTGAAAAGTTAAAAATCTGAAATTTATAAAACTTATAGAAAACATTCCTGTAAACCAAGTATTTATGGTTTAATGTATGATAAAATTAATGCGATACATTAACGATTTTTTAGTAATAACAGTAGAAATGTTGATGTAGAGTGAAAAATAGTTAAAATGTCGGTACTTTTCTGTTCCGACTAAGATAAAAATTATTGAAACTTATAATAATATATTAAAATTCATATTCCAAAACGTACAATTAAACGAAGAAATCAATGTTGTTATTGTATTTGTCATAGGCTTCTTAGTTTTTAGTAAACAAACTCCAAACTCGGGTACACATAATTTCTGCGCCGACAAATAATACGGTGCAAGGTGATTGTGGACGTTGTGCAAAAAAAATCTTTTCCACATCAATAGCGGAATTCCTTTTTGCAATAACATATAGAACTGTAGGCTACGTTATGTGGTTAAAATGCACTTAAAACAAAATTGAAAAATATATAAAACAACTGGGTTTTTAATACTTTGATTTCGAAAAATGTATTCAATGCCCAGTCCTCTCAAATGTTGAAGCCCCCCCCCCCCGACAATTTTTTCTGGTAGACCTAGAAATTTTATATTCTGAACTTGAACAACACTTTTATTATCTATACAAATATTTAGTTCCTCATTATTTTAAATTCGATTCGTGCAAAATGATATATAGTTAGTCTTTTGTGAATTTAAAATTAATTAAATTGTTATTGTTACAGAAATGTTGAATGTTTGCTAGCTCCACAAAAGAGTGAAGTTCTAACTCCGTATCTATTTTTGCAGACATTATAACATTAGATCCGTCTGCATAAAAACAGAGCTGGTTTTTAATATGATTTAGTTTATTAAGGCACTCTGGCATGTGTTTCATAAATCAGATAAACAGCAATGGTCCAGGTATAGAGCCTTGGGGTACCCCGTACTTAACTCTTTGAGATGTCGATTGATATTTTATTATTTGGGTTTTGCCAGTTTCAGTTATCTCTACGTATTGTTATTAGTTAGCTAAATAAGATTCAAACCATTTTAAATATGAATATTTTATTCCTAGCTCACTTAGTTTGTTAATCATTTTAACATGAGAAATGCTATCGAAGGCTTTAGAAAGGCCAATGAATATTTCTGTAACCTTTCGGTTCTCATCTATTAAGTCACTAACTGATTCTATAAAACTTATTAAGGCGGTGATTGTTGAACTATTTTTCCAAAACCCGTGTTGTTCTTGGTCATAGAGATCATAATATTCTAAGTGTTTAGTTAACCTTAAATGCATAACTATTTAAAAAACATTAGATATAGAGGGTAAAATGGACACTAGACGATAATTTTTAGTATTTGTTTCCTCTCATCTTTTTTATATTGGGACCACCTTTGAAATCAGATCGTGGTTACGATCCACGGACCTCTGGTTTATGGGCCCAGGACACTTCCATTTGCAACCCACCATCGAAAATCATTACTGAACCCATCGAGGATAGGTGCGAAGGCACAGGACTCTGGAGGACACAGGACAAAAAACACAATTCACGTCAAAAATGTAATTTATTGACAAGAGAAAAACAAATTTTTAAAATCAGCAGACGTTTAATAAAAAAATTTGTAATTGAAAATTTTTCCTGTTGCCAGTTTTAAAGTTAATCAAATATGTGTAGGCCTATCCAAACAAAATTTAAGAGAAATTTTCAGAAAAGTAGTAATAATAAAAAATGTAACAACAATAAATTAAATAAGAACTAACAAAATATAAGAATGGCTTAATAAAAATAAAAATGTTCAATAAAGGAATAAAAAATAAATAACAACAAAATAATTACGTAACAAATCACAACTAACAAATACATGAATAAATACTAATAAAATAACACTTAACAAATAAATAAATACCTAACCACAGAATAATAAAATGACAAAATTTAAATTTCATAGACAGCCTTAATACAAAAGCCAAACAGAACTCTAGCCAGAGATAGAATGAGATTGTCGGCTACAAGAACTGCCGAGCGGCGAAAAGTCAGACGAACATGAAAAGGAAACACGGAACAACGAAAAGAAACACAGAGACACAAACTAAAACCTACGAGAGTAATTCGGTCAAACCCAGAGACGACCCGACTGTGCTACGGCACACCTTACAAATATGTAGCCGTTTAGGAAAAATCTCAGAGATAAAGAAGCATTTACTATGTGTAAGATAGGCTTTATTAATGGTTCTTTTGCAAATTTAAAAACTCTCATCGGTACCTCATCATAACTGCTAACCACTTGTTATTGAGAGCGCTGAAAATATTGTTCAGCTCATCCTCACATAGTAGGGAACTCCTAAAGTTGGGATTTGCTCTCTACTAGTCTTTACATTGTTTACATTATTTATAGTTTTTGAAATTTCATGTAGGATATTTTCAATAATGCTTATAAAATAGTTATTAAAACGATTGGGAACACGTTAATGATCTGAAACAGTGCTATTATCAGATTTTATTTTAATAACACGTAGTTTTCTTTGTCTCTTTATTAATAACTTCCCGTGCAGTTTTTCCTACATTGGTTCAGTAGTTTTGGATATATTGTGGCAGATTTAACAACTCTCAAGCTGTCTTTCATTTAAGGTTATTTATCAATGTATACTTTCATTGATAAGAACTCTTTGTCTAATTAGTTAATGAACTGTGCATTAGTTAATCAAACCTGTAGAGAAACAATGGATGAATAAAATACAAGTAATTAAACTGACATTTTATTTTAGAAATAAAATTCAATTTTTAATTATTGACTATTCTTTGACAAACATAAGTTAACGACGATGAATGTTAAGAAAATGCCTGCAATGACCAGCTCAGCACTTGTATGTTGTTTGATAATCTTCACTTTTGGACATTCTGTAAGTGTTAGTCACTAACATAAGCACAAATTGAGATTACTAAACTATAAAATAAATTCATATTTTTTAGTCTCCTCATGTTTTACTAAAAATTAAACATTGGCGTTTCCTCATAAATATATTATTAGAGTTTTGATATTTAATCAGCTGTGGTCAGTAATAAATAAAAAAAACATAAAAAACAAACAAAAAACACGCGCGCACACACACACACAATTACTCAGAGTTTGCTTTATGTCTAACAAGCTCAAGATGTGTTACAATGAGCTCTAAGATGTTAGCTTTAGTATCCTACTGTGGCGGCCTTAGTATCAGACTTTAGCATATTACTGTTGCGGCTGGTAAGGTACCTTGGGGTTCACATCTTAAATACCCCCTATAAGAGAGGTGCCCATCCCCATAACTATAAAGGTGTTATATAAGGATACCTTTTTTATAATGTTTTATAAAAAAAAAGGTATAATGTTTTTAATGTGACTTTTGACAACGTACAATGGATGTGAACATGGAGTTTTTACTCTGAAACCGGTTATCCAATAAATAGGATTTTGTAGCTGAAGACGACAAAAGGTACGTTAACCTTATTATTTGTTAACTTTATATCTGAAAACAATATGAAACATGATTATTTTTTAACATTGGCACGATTATGACAAAACAAACATTTGTTGTTTTCTGTTTTACGATCATGTTATTGTAAAATAATATATCTATGCTGCATACTAATATATCCGAAAAGTGTTTTATATTAGTCTTTGAAACATGTGAAAATATATCTTACACCATAAGTTACCTGTACAAACTCTCCTGGCTTTTCTTCATTGATGAAATCAATGTTACAGTCAACATCATCATGATCAATATTTGAATTGAAATTGGGCGAGTTCTTGAGCAAACTGTTAACAACTACTGCCGTTGTGCATGGTTCATCATTACATATCACAGGTTTTGTTGATTTGAATACACAGTTAAGCAAATTTCCTCATCTGCCTGGACGTTGTCTTTAACGCTAAACACTGTAGATGAGTGCTTCCCCATACATACTACCTCATTCAGTACCTACATGAATTGTAGGGCGCCTGGGTGGTCGTAGGTTTTCCCCATACTTCTTATGTAAGAAAAAAGGTTTTCTAGAATATCTTGATTTAATTTTGATGTAAGAAGAATGACATATTGTAAGTGCATTGTAAGTAAGCGAATAAGTCCTTAGCGATTTATTTGTTTTGAGAATACCTTTCTGGAACGGAAGTCGGCATGTCTTCCCCCTTACAACCATTTTATCAATAAAATCTGACATTCTGTCCAATATCTGTAGTTGTTGGTCACTATGTAGCCCATAACCACACTTTTCTCGTTTTTTTTCCGTAAGCCACCTGAGAATTTAACTCGTCAAACCAATCGTTAAAAATACTTAAAACGTCAGCTGTTGGTTTCCAGCTTTTACTTAAAAGTCCTTCTTTTCCAACAAATCTACAGCCTTAGAGACAGAATTAGAGAATAACTGGACAGCAAGTTTAACATTTTGTTTGTTTTTTGGAAATAGATGTTCTCTTTGCAATTTAAAGGCAACCTTGATATCATTTTTCTGTTGATCAATGATTTTTTCCAAACATTCTTTAGTTATGTGGTTTGTTTCATAAATGAAACTCTTATCAACAAAGTGATTTCTGGCTAATTTAAATAGATGGGGTGCGTCACCAAATATTTAAAAAGCTCTTGAGCTGTAATGCGGGTTCTTAAAGGTTGTATGAACTGGAGTAATGCTACAGTCTGCTCTGAACATTTCAGTAAAGATTGCTCTGTAGTATCTTTACAACATTCACTGATTAATTACAGCCCAAAATCTTTCAGAGATCTAAAACAAAATGCAGTACCAACTCTAAATCTTCCCAATCCAACACGGCTGAAAATGAAACTTCAGCTCAAAATGTTAGGTTAAAATATCGGGAAAGAAAAAACATTGTTCTCGAACTTGTAAATAATGTACGTAGATGATTTAAATAATGCAGATCATGTAAATAGTTTAAATGGTGTAAATAATGTAATAGATGATTCATACCATGATTGTCGATATAGTGGAACTAACACTAGCATTTTCAGTTGCACTAAATGTGATTTGAAAACGCCAGAGGAAATAATTAGTGAAACGGCCAACAAAATTAAATATTTAGAGTCACAGAATGCATAACTAAAAACCAACAAGGAAAAGGTAATGAAATCTCACGAAGCTTTAGTTGATTCACTGTATGAGCAAATTAATACATTAAAAAATAGTAAAGAAAATATTGAAATACGCTTAAATAATATTTTGTCCTCTATATTTACTCCTGGACAGGTTCTAGGAACCGATATTATCTTATAGGTTCTAGGGCCAGAAGAACAGGAGACGGCTATAAAACAGACACCAACATAATCGATCAACCGAAAAATCACTCAAACGTTCGATTGGATTACAGCAAAAAACTATTTATATTTTTAGGTTACATTAGAAGATTACCTGAAAATGTACTAACTAACTCAACAAATAGTCGAATACGTCATTTAACTGAAACATCGAACAACATGGATAACAGAGTTACAGAAAGGCTTTGAAGACTTTACCTACCACAGGTAGAAAGAGATATTTGAACATGTCTAGAAATAAAATCGATGATTGGGATTCGCTACGAGAACAAACTGTTAAAAACATAAACCAAAAATCAGAAGAACGATTTTTGGTTAATGTAAAAATATAAACAAAAATGTATTCAACTGATTTTGTTTTCCTATAAAAGGAAATAACGCCAATCATATATCTTTATTGAATACAAATGCAGGAAAAAATGTTGATTACATTTATAACATGTACAGCCATAATAACCTGGCTGTTTCCATGCGGCAATTGGTCATCTGTTATATTGTTTACAGTGTTCATTGTTACAGTCAATCGTAGTTTGGTTAATGCCATTTTTAGGTCAGTTGCCATGGATCATCATCATCTTTTTCAAAAGATACCACTGTACGTGTAGGGGCGGGCGGGTGGGTCATTACCACTGTACGTGTAGGGGTGGGTGGGTGGGTCAATACTACTGTACTTTACAAGGATGTTAATATAGGTTAGTGACATATTGTGATTATATCGTTACAGGCAATGAGCTCAGTCATATGAGGGGAAGTCCTTAATGCCATGACTTTCCAGTTTATCAAGCAGCATTCTTTGGTCAACACAAATCAAATGCTTTCAACAAGTTTAGAAAAACACTTAAAGAGGGGTTCTGACATTTTAATCCACACAATAAGGTCCGTGATTGCTACTTAATGACAGTTTCGTACTCACTTTAAAATCGATCGTAATGGTACTTTCTCTTATCAAAATACGATTTTAAAGTTGGTAAATAATTTCTGGAATACGACATCTGCTCTCAAAATAACGTCAAGTGGGAGACATTGTACAGTTCAAACACCGAAAACATTAAACAGTTTCGCGAATGTCCGCAGGGACGGACTAGGCCAGTGCCTACTATCGGATTTTTATTACATACCTCTGACTTTGCGGCGCTACTGTATTTACAAAACAAAAGCTAACAAACATCTAACCACATATTCATGTTCCCTGTTTATTCTACTTTATAACAGTACCAACAGGTTTTACTTTTTATTTTACGTGTCAAAATGTTTGTGAGTTACAACTAACGCAACTTTTTGAAACTAGTGACTTTGAATTGTCATTTTTTTTAAAGTATTGGAGATAATATTTTTTCTTGTTCACCAATTATAACTAGAGCTATTAAGTGCAGTATACTGGAATTTCACGTTGAAATAATTAACCGTCATTACGTTAGTAGTGTTTGTCCAAGCTCCTTGTATTTCCTTAACATGTTCGATTACAGAAATAATGTTTCATTGAAATAAAGAGAACTACTGACTGAAGTCAATACACTATAAGAATAATCATAATAAACCCTGGAAATATTTTTATTTACAGTTTTAAGTTTTACAGCTCGTGGCTGGCATGAACAGTCTGTAGTGGTTCTACTTTTGTCGAGCGTAAAACCTGTTTTTTATTGTTTTAGATACAAAAGTTGTTGCATATAAATCATTACATTATTTATATTTAGCTTAGTTTATAGAATAAGATGTCTCATGCAATCTAAACCAAATAATATTAATTCAATTAATTTATTCATAAAGTACATAATAGTTTAAATTACATAGCAGCATAAAAATTAATCTCTTTAGCATATCTGCTAATTAACTATAATTTGAGGTAAATACTTTACACGATAATTATTTATCTTTGTCACAAATTGAATTTTAAGAAGACAAGTTTTCCATTTTAACCTACGTATTATTGGCCAATTGAAATTACTATTTAAAGAGTTATTAACTGTAATGAAAATATAAATTTTATACCATTAGAATCCTTGTTCTTTTTAGTACAGTGAGGTTTAGCTTCTTTTACAAAAATAATTTTTAGCTGTTATTTTAGACAATTCTAAAAAATGCTTGCATATAGACGTTTCTCATCGGGTGGTAGAAGTTCGGAGAAATCCTCACAGAGTCTGCAGTCTTGTCGATTCCATCTAAGATGTCACACTTCACAGATATGTGTGCTATCTATCTTTTATGGAATTATAGTTATAATTTGTAATTAAAAAATTATGTTTGTACTTTAATAGTTTTCAAAATCATTCTTGGCCAATAAACAATGTACAATATTGTAATGGACTTCGTGTTTTATAAAATAATAAACTTATAAACTAAAAACAATAATACTTTAGTCTAATTAATGTCTTATAAATATAACATAACAATTAATTTCTCATAAAATATTTAAGAACTTTAACATAAGCATATGAAAAAAGAGAACAAAACTAATGAACTAACACTTTTTATAACTAGGCCTACTAATAAATAAACAAATTTATTGAATGTAAGGAAAGATTATTGGGGCATAACTAGAAAAAGTAAATATTGAGTTATCTAAAAGTAAAATAGTTGCCTTTTGTGTTATTGTTTTTTTCAGTAGGCCTAATATAAATCTAATAATTATACATTTGACAAACATAGTTTTTAATGTCGAAAGTAATGAAATTATTAGTATTATAATTATAATTTTATCATTACTGTATATTACTAATATTGTTATAATGTATTATTTTAATAAAAATACTATAGCAAAAAACATCGAAAGGCTATTTACTTAATTTTCTACCTGTAATGAACGAGGCTGACAGATTAATATATTACATTTGTTTTTGTCAAGCTATGCTGAAATTTCATTTGACAATCTTATTCTCAAAATATTAACATTTTAAATTAATAATTAGGCTTAAATGTCTGTGGTGCTAGGGAAGTTAATATGGTGCAATTATTAATAATGGTATATTTGTAGGGGTATGAGGATTTTTTCTGGAGGTGTTCACTCTACTTGTTATTACATAAACTGTGTGAACCCTGTGGTGACAGACTTTAACAGATTGTCAACCCATTCCGGTTGTACACAACAAAGCCAACAGGTGCGGCGGCATTGAGTCACAAGTTTCAATAGAATAGCCTTAGTGAGGGACATTCGTTTATGTTTTGTCACAGTTTAAAAAAACGAAACTTGTTTAGTTACTGTCTGTGCAACCAATAAAACACAACTTTTCTGACATAGTACAAAGATATAAAAAAGCATATATCTTTTCTCACCATGTGGGAAACTACTCAAAAACACGATTTGATACAAGTGGTACGTTTATACGTTTTAGTTGGGTTGCATGTAGAATACCACAATGCAGTTTATTTATACAATCACACGAAACTTGATGTTTTACGAGCGTTCCGTATGTACTCTGACAGACGTCATCATGCAGAGTACGTATGTAAAGTACATGAGTAGTAGTACAGTCAGATTTCACAAAGTATGATGTTATTTGGATCATTCTCCTCTATTTTTTTAAAGAAGGTTTTATCTTTAGTCAAATTATTTAATATAAAAAATGAATAATATCAATATCAACTCCATCTCAAATTTATAATATAAAGAATTAATTATTAACGATGAAATCCGCTCCTCCAGCTCTCAATTTGGTGCCTCAACTGGTAACGGTCGGGCTCCATGAACAAATTACTGATGAAGGAATGGACTTGGGCAGACAAAGTTGAAGTTTGCTCATATTCGTTACCAGCAACTGCGTTGAACACTATAAATTCAATAGTGGCTAAATTAATCGGAAGAAAATGGGTAAATTGTACATCCAGAGGTTCATACCAGGGAAGGTGTTCATCTGCAGTGGTTCAACACAACACCGAAAAAGCCCTTTATAGCTTAGGCCTACATCAAGCCATGTACAAAAAAATCTTGGATTATTTACAAAAATAACAGAAAAAGAAAGGAAAAACAGTAAAACAAAGAGAAAAAAGTAAATGCAAAAATTCAATACTTGCAAAGTATAAAATAAAAGATTATGAACCATTAGCTAGGCGCCCAGATTTAGGCCTAGAAGAAATCAATTCAAAAATGCGTCGGCCGAGTTTATGGATAGTCTTAAATAAAAAAAGAAAAAACACAGACGTAGAAATACAAAAAAATTAAGAGGGTGACCATCATTCAAAGCAATAATACTCTGTGGCTGTAAACGAAAAGAAATCTATTGACTGCATTAAATGTTGGGCGTGTGTGTAAAATGAAGGCTAGCACAGGTGCGAGTCAATCGTACAACAGGTGGTCTACTCAACAATCGACCGTGACGCCATGGCTTATGGGAAAAAACATGGAGACCCTAGGAAGTATCCTCCTACTTAGGCAAGCCAATAAAACCACGTGGACTTTTCAAAGATATAGACTACCCTTTTCTAGGTGCCAGTCCAGATCTTATAGACGATGATGGATTAATTGGAATTAATGGTCAATCATATGTTAAAAACGTTACACCAAATGAGGCCATCACTACTAAAATGGTGAATTTTTGGTCAGTAACTAAAGATGATAAAATGGAAAATCTGAAAAAACACAACTAAGGGCAGCTGAACATAACAGAACGAAATTATTGCAACTTTGTGTTTTGGACTCCAAAAGGATTCAAAACTGAATTGCATAATCTGTAAATAAGATAAGCTTTATAAAAATTGCATTCTTCCATAAATAAATCCTATATAAGTATGTAGTTGTAAGAAAGGTACATATATGTAAGGTAGTTCTAAGTATGTAGTTGTAAGTAAGGTACATATATGTAAGGTAGTTCTAAGTAGATGTAAGTAAGGTACATATATGTAAGGTAGTTCTAAGTATGTAGTTGTAAGTAAGGTACATATATGTAAGATATTTCTAAGTATGTAGTTCTAAGTAGATGTAAGTAAGGTACATATATGTAAGGTAGTTCTAAGTATGTAGTTGTAAATAAGGTACATCTGGTATGTAAGGTAGTTCTAAGTATGTAGTTGTAAATAAGGTACATCTGGTATGTAAGGTAGTTCTAAGTATGTAGTTGTAAATAAGGTACATCTGGTATGTAAGGTAGTTCTAAGTATGTAGTTCTAAGTAGATGTAAGTAAGGTACATATATCTAAGGTAGTTCTAAGTATGTAGTTGTAAATAAGGTATATCTGGTATGTAAGGTAGTTCTAAGTATGTAGTTGTAAGTAAGGTACATATATGTAATGTAGTTCTAAGTATGTAGTTCTAAGTAGATGTAAGTAAGGTACATATATGTAAGGTAGGTCTAAATATGTAGTTGTAAATAAGGTACATCTGGTATGTAAGGTAGTTCTAAGTATGTAGTTGTAAATAAGGTACATCTGGTATGTAAGGTAGTTCTAAGTATGTAGTTGTAAATAAGGTATATCTGGTATGTAAGGTAGTTCTAAGTATGTAGTTGTAAGTAAGGTACATATATGTAATGTAGTTCTAAGTATGTAGTTCTAAGTATATGTAAGTAAGGTACATATATGTAAGGTAGTTCTAAGTATGAAGTTGTAAGTAAGGTACATATATGTAAGATATTTCTAAGTATGTAGTTGTAAGTAAGGTACATATATGTAAGGTAGTTCTAAGTATATAGTTAGTTATGGTAGGTTATATTGTAAATACTTTGTTTGTAAAGTTTTGATATTTTGTTATTTAGTATTTATGTCTTTATAATATACTAATTATGAACACTGACTAACGTACTAAAGATTCGATTCCTGCTACGACAATTAATTTGTATAGCGCTCAAACAAGGACTGCTTAATTCAATTCTGAAACTACAAAGATAAAGGCTATCTGGTAATACAGGTTCGATTATTATCGAAGTTACAAAAATGGATATATGTAATCGATAAGATAAGAAGCAATTATGTACTTTTGTCTGGTAATGGGAGAATCTGTTTTTGAGAAGAAGGGAGGACGAGTTAATGAGATTAAGAGAGAGGCATTACCTTGTTCTTTCCGATGTTGTAGAAGGAGTTTACATGCATTGCCGGACTGGCCTGGTCGGCAAGTCGGCAAATTCCGAGGGCCCAGGGGCCCATTGGCACCGCACCATTGGACTATTTTACTACACCGTCTGTTTGCATTGCACTATAATCGAGTGATCCTATACGAAAATTTTCTTTTGGTACAATATTGGTGTTTGGCTTAAAGGAAAAAGGTGTCATAAGCACGTGCATGGACCCAGAAATCTCCCAGTCCGGAACTGTTCACATGGTAGCAGGAGTTCACAGTAGCCATATGGGTCTTCTATCCTTTCATTTGATACTTCACACACAGCTACATTAAGAGAGGATGTACAAGATGGTTAGAGGTAACGAGAGGGATCGGCACTGGTCACCATAACCGACCGGGCAGGCGAATCACGAATCGTCACAGAGTCTGAGTGGAGACTGACTTCCTTTTTGCACATGCGTGTAGAGGGTCGGAAGTCAGGGGTTACCAAAGGGTAACCTGTAAATCGCGCCCTCTGTAAATCGCACCCTGTGAAAATCGCGCCCCATGCGTCGTCACGTCAACCCTCGTCAACATCAATTAGCACAATATTAACCCTTCGCACTTTATCCATTCATAGGTTAGGTTAGGTCATGTCAGGTTAGGTTAGGTTAGGTTAGGTTAGGTTAGGTTAGGTTAGGTTAAAAGACTAAAGAGAAAGCTACCAGGGATAAACCGGGAGGTGGGCCATTCCCGGTCATTCCCCTTATGAAACGGCTGTCAAGTGACGCTCGCGGCCCGTGACTCAGAGGTTCAGGTAGACAGAGCGCGATTTACCCAGATTTTTGATGGGGCGCGATTTACACAGGGCGCGATTCTCATGCATTCTACCAAAGTACCGTAAATTTATGGAGTTACTTGTAATGGCCAGTTTAATCTGAATCATCGTATGATTATATAATATATGTAACTGCTGACATTCCAGGTTTTATAAATGAATTAATATTAATTGACTGAGGTGGCATGAGACGTGTTATTCTATAAACTAAGGTAAATATAAATAATTTAACGATTAGTACGCAACGTACTGGCCGCCTTGAAGTTCTGTGGGCTTCAACAGAAATTTGGTGAGACTAATGGTCGGTTTCACCAACCTTCGTCAAATAGATCTTGAAGATTGTTAAATTAACGGCCCGTCAATTTTTGACGGCTCGTTTAAAAGAAAACTATTTCACCAACGTTGACGTTCGTTAAAAATACTTCGTCAACTTTAACAATCGTCAAACCTATCTTTCCATTTGAAAAGCACTACTTAACCAATTGGCATCACTGTGAACCGAACTATCTCGTTTCCTATTGGTTACACATGTTTTAGAAGACGACTGAACGAAATCATTGTTTACTGAAATAAATACAAAGATAAATGCGAGGTTGTCTGTGTTGAAGGTTATTTATATAGGTACGAGTAGCGTAGTACAAATAAATTGGATGAAGTACAGAAAAACCGAGGTGTTAACTTTAAACCAGAGGAAAAACTATTTTATTAGATTTTATTTCTAAGTACAAAGACGTTGTTGAAAATAAAAGAACAGATGGTGTCACAGTGAGAGAAAAAGAGATTATATGGGAGGCTATATAGCAAGAATTTAATAGGTACATCAACGTAACTAAAATAACGACAAAACAGCTCAAAAGCCTTCCGAATCCCTCTCTTGGGCTTGTTTTTTAGTAGTGATTTTGTATTATTGTGATTTTAATGCATTTGCAGTTGTATTATTTGGTTTTCCATTAACGTAACAAATATCTGCGCGGATATATTGATTTCTTATCACTTTGACCCTTGTTTACTATTTTGTTTTAATTTTTTGCAAACGTGTAAGATTCAAACTGTTGGCTATACTAAAAATTAGAGCATACTAGTTCAAAGTTTTATTTAGATTCCCATATTGTACTTGTGTTACAATGGCTTCCATCTTAAATTAGAAATATTGTTTCTTTATCTCGTGACTTTGATATGACCGTCGGCTAGTGATGAAGTGAGTGTTGGTGGAAAAGCAAGCAAAAGAATAGATACATCTCGTAAACAGCCTCGTAACAGAAAACTGGTTCAATAAAATGCTACATGACTTTTACGACAGCTTGAATTCTGAAAGTAAGATATGCTTCTGAGAAGAAATAATCATTTGTTTAAACATTCAGCAATCCAAACTAAGTAAGTTTAAAATATGTATCACATAATAGAATTAATTCATACAATACATCTTTAATATTAACATCAATAATTTCCCTTGAGCATAGCAATAAAATAGAAAATATAGTCTACTGACAACAGGAATCGTTTCCATTGCATGTAAGATAAATAAATAAATAATGACCGTATCAAGGAACCATAAAAATATTCCAGTGGTAGATGAGAATACAAATAGTCACTGTTTAAAAATCTTGTGTCAACTATCCTCTTAGCTCCCCGCGGTTAGGGATGGGAGGGGTTAATCAGTTTTGAAAATTGTGTGATATTATAAGATCCCAAACAAGACATAGTATTTTTTGTTTCAATAAAATAAAAACAAACATATAACACTAATTATTTTAAATAACATTTGCTAATTTTCAGTAAAATTACGTAATTATAAATAACTGTTGATCAATACCAGTCCTGTAAGGGCCTGTTTTTAAACTTTAGGAATAATCGGGAAAATAGTTAATTCTACATGTACTGAGAAAGCCCAAATTCGTATCTTTGTGGTGATGTATTTATAACCATAATCATAATTGTAATGAAAGAACTACTTGGGAGGCGTTTAATAGTTAATACAAAGTAATTGAAATTTTAAAAAATCGAAAAATGTTTTTGACCTAAATGCCTTAGTCGTACATGCAGGATGGAAAAAATATGGAAACGCTTCCACAACTTTTGTATAACTTCACTTCTAAAAGTGAAATCTTGTAGATGGTCAGGGTTACAAAGAAGATACTTTTTGACGACATTTAATCTTTTCAGAGGGACGGCCCAAGAGGAGTTGAACTAAAATCTTTAACGTAATCCTAGATCGAGTTTGGTATCAAATGAAAGGTCTATTCAAGACAAATTAATTGCTACAAACCGGACTTCAAAATGCTTATCTTTTCCAGAGTAGTGGTTGTTTTAATTTCAAAGTAAAACTAATTTTAACAATATATATATACGCTATTTAACAGTTTTAAGTAAATTATTCTGATAAAAAAATACTTTATTGAACACAATAATTAAAAAAATAAAATTATCATATTTATTCTGCTAAAAAATTATACTTTGTGGAACACAATTATTTAAAAAATTAAATTATCAAATTCAGTATGGAAAAAATTATGTTGTTGTAAAAGCGTTGAAATGTTTTCCACCCTAAACACACAAACGCACGCACGCACACGTGCACGCGCACGCGTACGCACACACATATAATATGTTATACATATGATTTTAACTTGTAAGATCCGAAGTAGAATCATTTAATTATTTGCCATTATAGCAATAATGAAGCGCAGTGCTCCATTGTTGTCGGAAACAGACTGTCCATCGCCTGATAACATGTAGACCGCGCTACATCCAAAACATTTTAAATTATTATCGTCACTTTGATATTTTTTTAAGTTCTATTAGCATCGTAATCTTTCCAGATAAGAAATGTTTCTCCAGTAAAAAATAAGCGAGTTAGTTGACTTTGAGGTGTGTTCGTTGACTTTGAGGTGTGTTCGTTGACTTTGAGGTGTGTTCGTTGACTTTGAGGTGTGTTCGTTAACTTTGAGGTGAGTTAGTTAACTTTGAGGTGTGTTCGTTAACTTTGAGGTGAGTTAGTTAACTTTGAGGTGTGTTCGTTAACTTTGAGGTGAGTTAGTTGACTTTGAGGTGTGTTCGTTGACTTTGAGGTGTGTTCGTTGACTTTGAGGTGAGTTAGTTAACTTTGAGGTGTGTTCGTTAACTTTGAGGTGTGTTCGTTAACTTTGAGGTGTGTTCGTTAACTTTGAGGTGTGTTCGTTAACTTTGAGGTGTGTTCGTTAACTTTGAGGTGAGTTAGTTAACTTTGAGGTGTGTTCGTTAACTTTGAGGTGTGTTCGTTAACTTTGAGGTGTGTTCGTTAACTTTGAGGTGTGTTCGTTAACTTTGAGGTGTGTTCGTTAACTTTGAGGTGTGTTCGTTAACTTTGAGGTGAGTTAGTTAACTTTGAGGTGTGTTCGTTAACTTTGAGGTGTGTTCGTTAACTTTGAGGTGTGTTCGTTAACTTTGAGGTGAGTTAGTTAACTTTGAGGTGTGTTCGTTAACTTTGAGGTGAGTTAGTTAACTTTGAGGTGTGTTCGTTAACTTTGAGGTGTGTTCGTTAACTTTGAGGTGTGTTCGTTAACTTTGAGGTGTGTTCGTTAACTTTGAGGTGTGTTCGTTAACTTTGAGGTGTGTTCGTTAACTTTGAGGTGTGTTCGTTAACTTTGAGGTGTGTTCGTTAACTTTGAGGTGTGTTCGTTAACTTTGAGGTGTGTTCGTTAACTTTGAGGTGTGTTCGTTAACTTTGAGGTGTGTTCGTTAACTTTGAGGTGCGTTCGTTAACTTTGAGGTGAGTTAGTTAACTTTGAGGTGTGTTCGTTAACTTTGAGGTGTGTTCGTTAACTTTGAGGTGTGTTCGTTAACTTTGAGGTGAGTTAGTTAACTTTGAGGTGTGTTCGTTAACTTTGAGGTGTGTTCGTTAACTTTGAGGTGTGTTCGTTAACTTTGAGGTGAGTTAGTTAACTTTGAGGTGTGTTCGTTAACTTTGAGGTGAGTTAGTTAACTTTGAGGTGTGTTCGTTAACTTTGAGGTGTGTTCGTTAACTTTGAGGTGTGTTCGTTAACTTTGAGGTGTGTTCGTTAACTTTGAGGTGAGTTAGTTAACTTTGAGGTGTGTTCGTTAACTTTGAGGTGTGTTCGTTAACTTTGAGGTGTGTTCGTTAACTTTGAGGTGTGTTCGTTAACTTTGAGGTGAGTTAGTTAACTTTGAGGTGTGTTCGTTAACTTTGAGGTGTGTTCGTTAACTTTGAGGTGAGTTAGTTAACTTTGAGGTGTGTTCGTTAACTTTGAGGTGAGTTAGTTAACTTTGAGGTGTGTTCGTTAACTTTGAGGTGAGTTAGTTAACTTTGAGGTGTGTTCGTTAACTTTGAGGTGTGTTCGTTAACTTTGAGGTGTGTTCGTTAACTTTGAGGTGAGTTAGTTAACTTTGAGGTGTGTTCGTTAACTTTGAGGTGAGTTAGTTAACTTTGAGGTGTGTTCGTTAACTTTGAGGTGTGTTCGTTAACTTTGAGGTGTGTTCGTTAACTTTGAGGTGAGTTAGTTAACTTTGAGGTGTGTTCGTTAACTTTGAGGTGTGTTCGTTAACTTTGAGGTGAGTTAGTTAACTTTGAGGTGTGTTCGTTAACTTTGAGGTGAGTTAGTTAACTTTGAGGTGTGTTCGTTATCTTTGAGGTGTGTTCGTTAACTTTGAGGTGTGTTCGTTAACTTTGAGGTGAGTTAGTTAACTTTGAGGTGTGTTCGTTAACTTTGAGGTGTGTTCGTTAACTTTGAGGTGAGTTAGTTAACTTTGAGGTGTGTTCGTTAACTTTGAGGTGAGTTAGTTAACTTTGAGGTGTGTTCGTATTCAGTTCTTATTTTATTTAACAGTGCTTGGTACAGTTTGATAATCAGTTTATATTTATTACAGTAATTTAGTTTTAGTGATATTGCAAGTTTTTAAATTTATACGTGACAATGATATTACAGAATTCAGTGTATATATTTAAAAGTTTAGTTAATATTCTATTAGTAATTGACAAGAAGACCTTGTGTTTGCAATGGAAGAGGGTAGAGCTGACTTCTGAGCCAGTGACTATAGCCCGAATAAATAACTTTGGTACTGGTGGAACGGCCTCACTCCGCTGGTCTCATATGAAAAAACTGAGTTTTAATTTACCGTCAAACATAAAATAAGTACTCTCTTTACACAACGTTTCATATTTTTAACTGAAAATACTGTTTTCTATACGATTTATTAATTAGGAATTTTAACTTTTAATGTAAAAAATGTCTAATCAATTTTCTGAAACAACGTTTTCATAGCTTCTATAAGATGTAAAATTCATTACTTGTTCACGTTGTAATCCTTATGGAATGTGTAATTACGATAAATTACTTTTATATACATAAGTAATCGAATTAGTTTTAAATTGATTTAAATCCAATTAAAATAACTTTAAATTTACCAATTTAAAATCACGGAATTTTCTTTAATCATATAAAAGTAATGAGTCCTAACTATATATTTCATAAGGATTACAAGGTTACCAAGTAATCAATTTTACGACCTCTAGAAAAGAAGGAAACATTGTTTTAGAAATTGAAAAGAACGTTTTTTTTTGAAAAATTCAAATTCTAACAGTTATAACCTTGTGGTAAACAGACCGTCACTTTTTTGCTTCAAAGATTTTTAATTTTTTTAGGGGTTTCCGAAACGAGAAATCGATTGGAACTGGTCTCCACATATCGATTGACTTACTTGTCCATATATGGTGGAATTATTATATATATATATTTCTTTTTTAACATGTGCTTTTGTATACTTACCAACTTATATTCTTTGTCAAATTGTTTATTCACTATCACTGTTTTTCTTTTTACTCCTTATTAATTAATGTGTTAATATTCTATTTGTTTTTATTTTTATAATTAATCGATAAACTGTCTTTTTATTATTTTACTATCTAAAAATAGCACCGTCTGAAGGACATATTTTTGGCTCCAAGAATTTTTAATATTGTGGGAGGGGGGGGGGGGGAATTTGATCACTAGAAATCGATTGGCATCGGTCTCAGCCCTGGAAAATTCTGATATCTGCCCCAGAGGCTCCTAGACGTCTAGTGTTATCAACTTCTAGCAGAAATAACCATTTCGATTTCTAGCAGAAAATGTAGTACCAAACGAAAGGTATTTATCTTCTAAATCACAGTATATCACTACATTTCGGAAGAGACAACATTAAAGGGCTCTGTCTCTGTCTCATTCCCAAATAAAAAAAAATACTCAAAAGGTAATGTAAATTAATACACCCAAGTGAGGTATTAGTCTGGTAATTAAAGGTATTCTTCTCTTAATTAATAATATGCCATCAGATTTTAGAAAAGACTATGTTTATGGGCTCCACTGCCCCAAAAACCCCAATTTCTTAGTCATACTGCTTAAGAATCTTGGCGAGGTTGTAGGCCGATCTTCCTCACTAGGCGACATGCCGAGATCCACAAATGGGACTGTGGCAGAGTGAAGGTGAGGCCGAATTTACCCCGCGAGGCCATAGGCTGAGTTCCACAAAGATGCCTATTGTATAGTGTCTTGGCAAAGCCGTAGGCCGAGCTCCTCACGAGGCCGTAATAACCTACAAGGGAGAGCAACAACAAACGATACTCAGGATCCTCTGGGAGACATGGATTCTACCTCTTCAATTTACAAAATTCACCTAAGCGAAGCTCGATCTCCCGATACTTGAAATATGAATGCGATTAATTAAGGGGCCGTCCCTAAATTACGTAACTCCTTTAGGAGGGAGGGGAGTTTTTGGTAGCGTTATACACCGTTACGGGGGAGGGTGGGGTTTTTCTACGTGGTGTTACCTAATTATTTGTCTTAGTTAATTCACAAAATGTAATGTTTTTTCCAAAAATAACAGATTTTAAAGTTAGTAATATATTCTACCCCCATTAGAAAGCAAACAAAACAAAATAAAAATTTACTATCATAAATCATAATATGTATGAAAATGGATGACAACAATTGGAAGGGGGGTTGGTGACAGCGTTACGTAATTTTTAATAGTTGATAGGTATTACCATTACAAGTTAGTTACACGGGAAGGAGGGGGGGGAGGGTCTGAAAAACCCGATTTTAACGTTAAGTAATTTAGGGACAGCTCCTAAACGGGGGTTTGAGTAATAAACGTGTAAAGTTTACGACCACTAAAAACTAGTTAAAATGTCGGTACTCGTTTCTTCCAGAATAAAAATAATTAAAACCTATTACAAATTTAACTAGTGCATATGTTATCTTGTACACTTAAATGAGGAACAAAATAAAAGAATGTAACATTCAAATAGCCTAAACCAATAAAACATATAGTATTGCCTTTTATGAATGCAGGCTCTGGATAAACTTATCAATCTACTCTAAAGTACAGTAATTATGTATTATATCAAATTGTACATTAAAGCATCTCCGTTGACAAGGTAAAAACTGCTCTAAATCGTTTAAAACTCTTCAATTTTGCTCCTAATTTTTCAAAAATTTCCGAAAGAGGACCACCGGACCCCCATTAATCAGACCTTCCGGAAAAGTCGCAAAATCAACTGAATTCGCCAAGCGCGCAGCTTAGGTTAGCTACGTCCCTGATGAGGAGTTGATGAAGTAAACTCATAATTCGTTTACATCGAGGCTCTCCTGGACGCGTAAGGTATAGTCTGCTCAAGGGTAAAGTGTAGACCGGATATTTAGTCCAAGCGTAAAATAATCTTAACAATAATAAGTCGATGATATTTTCAGATAAGAAATGTTTCTCCAGTAAGCTATTTCTGGAGAATTAGTGACAGTGAGTTAGAGTTAGTTGATTTTGAGGTGTATTCGTGTTCGGTCTTTAATCTATTTAACAGTGCTTAGCATAGTTTAACCACTAGTTTATTTTCATTTCAGTAATTTAGTTACTATGCTATTACAAGTTCTTTTATTTATAAATAACAATAATGTTATAGGATTCAGTATATATTTAAATATCAGTGTTTAGTGTAATTCTAATATTTAGGCCATTTCAAATTTTAGTTAATAGTTTAATATTAATTGACAAGAAGGCCTTGTGTTTGCAATGGAAGAGGGCAGAGCTGAGCCAAATAGAATGAGAGGAAGACCCAGAATTATTGACAAGAAGGCCTTGTGTTTGCAATGGAAGAGGGCAGAGCTGAGCCAAATAGAATGAGAGGAAGACCCAGAATTCATCCTGAGCAATAAGAAACTTCAAATTTTGGACAAGGCAAGAAAGTTAATTTGTAATGTCTGTAATTATTTCGACCAGGAAAAGCAAATATAGGACCATTGGTATTACTAGATAAGGCAATAGAGTGAACATCTGCTGCACAAATACAATCATCGTTTTCTTCTTTAAATAATGATATACCATGTGTGTACTTTACAATTAGTTTTCTCTGCTTAACGGCTGTCGGAATGAAACTATGGTTTGTTCATTAGAACTCCCATATTATTCTTATGGGAATTTTGTCATTTTTAACCACCAAAATATTTTAAAATGTGAATGTTTTAATTTTTCTTGATTTGAGATCGTTAGATCGATATCCTATCGTAAATATCCGATCGTACATAACGCACAGTACACCGTCACGTCCACGCCAGACCACCACGTCCGCTAGACAGTGGCATCCCTACCCCACCTGGTGACACATTCGTTAGTCTGAAAGCACTTTTTTCGTATGTTGGATGTTGTATGTGTGGTGGGAAGTTAGATTCGGTTGAATATCGTCTTATTTTATAATATTTATGTTGCTTTAGATAGTTATAAAGTTGTCTATATACTGTGTAATATTTATACATTATGAATATTATATAAAGTTTTCCAATTCTTTGTTGTTACAATCTCACAATTGATAAGGATTAAGGAGACCTAAGGACATAATTGGTTTTTAATAAGATTGGGGTTTTTTATTAAGGAGTTCTCTTACTTAAAGTACGACTGTACTAGTTGATGACGAAGAGTGAATTATTAACCGATGTCATCTCTTCTGATGCTGTTGATATTTATACGCCCGTTCCTGGTTATTCTGAAGGCAACTCCGCTTCTACCAATGTTGACTATAACAGTCCTGATATTTGGGAACATTTAGACATTAAATCTATAGATATTTCAATGATAAAAGGACCTCCTTGTAAAACGGATAGTTTACAGAGAGAAGCTCTGGCAGGCTTTACCAATGCCAATATTTTCTAAAAGCTGGCCAGTGGGAAAAACACTGACAGGGACTGGATGATATGGAGTGGGGAAACTATAGCGATAGCTCTATTTTGCTCTCCATGTTGTCTTTTTGTGACTAAAAATAGCCATCACTGCAAATTTGGCAATAAGGGTGTAAAAAGTAATTGGAGAAATATGTATCTCAAAGTAAAAAGTAATGAGACACAAGCCACACTGCATATTACATTAAAAAAGGAAAATCTTCCGAACACTTTATTCTTAGAGCAGTTGTTGATGTAGACAGTGGCATAAACAAGAGGTTACAAAAGAAGTATTTGTAAAACGTAAACTTCACTTAAGCCTAACAGACGCATCTATCCATCTAAACACGTACGGTGGTATTGGCATACGTCATCATTGTCCCATCCACCCACCTAGTCATGTACGATGGCGATTCAGTAGTTTTAATTTGATTTGCGCAATTCATCAATTATATCAAAACCAAACTCTCATTGAATTGATTTAATTCAATTTAAAATTACTTCATTTACTTACGCATATAAAGTAGTGTACTGTATCGTGACTCATGACCATAGTTTCATAAGGATTACATTGAAGTTCAGTCCAAGTAGCCGAAGGGTGCGGACGTCCCTTTCCCTATCGTGCTTCAGCTCTACGTTCCGTCCCGCGCGAGTAACAACTTTTAGTATCGTTTTCGTCATCATTGCCGCTTGTCAAGTCTGCTTTGAAACGCGAAGTGATGAAAATATTAGTTGCTACAAATGTAAGCTAAACTTTCATTTTTCATGTGTAAGTGGAAGCTTAGACGACTGGGTGAATGTTGGTAAAAGAAGATCTACATGGAGGTGTGTCAACTGTGTGGACCAAGTTTCATATACTTCGCGGAATCCCAGTGTGATATGTGACTGTGACGTAGTCTCAAAAATAGAAATTAAAAATTGTTTAACTGCTGACTTGGAGAACGCTAAGGACACAATCAAAAGATTGAAGATTCTTAGCGATTGAAGACTTGATCGCGAAACAACATCAAAGATCACTTCAGAACACCGACATCAACCATAGTATAGGATTCAATATGTGTACCGGGTCGTTTGACCGGTACATTTCGTTTTTTCGTCGTGGTCTGCCGGGCTGCCTGAGGCCGCTCGCGCCCGGCGATTCGCTTACTTTGGTGGCCGTTGGCTCGGACTCGGTCGTTCCGTGTTCCAGCCTTTGTCTGTCAGGTTGGCCGTCGTTTTTGTCTTGTGCTCAGCCTGGAGAAGATTACCATGCTCGGCTAGAGACTCCAAAACGTAAGTGTTCATTTGTAATTTCTAATATCTAATCACCCTTTTGGTGAAAATACTTTGTTTAAATAATATTCTGGTTTATTTGTCATTTTCAGGGCATTGTTAAATTTATGTTTATTGTCTAGATCTTTGTTAACCTAGGTTCGAGCCACGTGCTCAAGGTTACCTTTTCCCATTAATTGCTTATTATATCTTGTTTTATATTTAATAGTAGTTCTGTATAATGTTTTGTTGAGCCTTTTTACAGTTGGAGTTACCAATTTACCATATTTTCGTTCATTGACAATAACCTAGCCTATCTGTGTAGTTTGATTTTCATTTTATAACCTATTGCTTCCGTATCTATAGCCTAGTTTTCAGTTTGTCATTTTTTTTTTTTTTTAGTTCCATACGTCTTTTATTTTCTAGTGTGCTCCAATCATGTATAATTTTGTCTGTTCTTGTGTTGTTTTGCCATTTCATGTATTAGTTGTTATGTGTAGTATTTTTGTTGTTGTGGCTGGACTGTTTTTAATGCGCTGTGTTGGGCCTTGCAGTCCAGGGTCCTGGGAAGCAGGACGTTTCCACCCTCAGCCTGCCGTCCGGGGATGGTCGACCATCTTCACTGCTAGCCTGGCCTGAGGACCATGTTGGAGCCTAGAGTCGCCCGCTACCCTCTCTACATCTTTAGGGTAGAAGTCTTCTGTCCTCAGGTCAGTGCGTTCCATTTGGTTCCCGGCGGCTGAGCTGGGGGTTTTGATGTGGATAAATATATTTAAAAAAAAAACCAAAAAAATAAGGAGGTGAAATATAAAAAAAAAGGAAAAAAATGTTTGTGGAACACTTTAATGTGGCCTAGGCCTAAAACGTTATAGTGATTTGTGCAACACAGCCATGGGGACTTATATGTATTTTTTTATTAAAGAAAAAAAATCTTAAAATACAAAAAGAACTTTTAGTGTTAATACTTATTGTTATTTAGTTTAATTAGTTTATTTGGTTGTTATATTTTTTTAGATTTTATATT
This sequence comes from Stictocephala bisonia, assembly GCA_035578905.1. Classification (NCBI taxonomy): domain Eukaryota; kingdom Metazoa; phylum Arthropoda; class Insecta; order Hemiptera; family Membracidae; genus Stictocephala; species Stictocephala bisonia. The sequence goes on from JAQJVL010000308.1 coordinate 1,031,575, forward strand.
TGTTAGGTCCCTATGGTTAAGTATGTTATTTATTTATATGTTAGGCCTAGTGATGGTTATTTATATTTTTTCGTTAAGTGTATTAGGGGTGTTTTGGAAGGGACTTTTTACTAGAACGGTACCGTGTTATATTTTTTTTTAATTGTGTAATTTTTAAGCTTTCGTCAAAAGGGGATTATTGTTCTTTTGCTTAACTTCTAATTCGGAGCTGCCCAGGGATTCCGGCTTACTCCCTGGCCTCGGTGGAATTATGGGATGTGGGCTAAAATGCCGGGGTTATTTGGGGTTATCTTAATTGTTTCTAAATGTTCACTTTTAAATTGTTAATAAATTGTCTTACGTTTTGGGTGTCTCAAGCTAGGCTGCAGATAGGCCATGTAGTTGTTAATTGTTCATTTTGGTATTTATAGAGTTTGTTGTTTCTGTAGCGTTTGTATTATCTTGTTAATTTTAGTGTTTCCTGTATTTATTTAAGTGCGAATTTATATTGTGGCCTTCTGCCTAGTTATATTGTGGCCTGCTGCCAGTCAGTTTTGAAGTTTTAACCTGAAATAAATTAGTTTTGCTCAGCTGCCGAGTTTTATTTTGACCCACCAACAGCCACCCGTGATCCCATCGCTTGACTTGTTTTGAGCCATCCCCCAGTTGGCACGCTTTCCAGCTTTGGTGGGGATGGGTCTCATATGGCAGCAAGTACCATCCACCAAGAGAAGGAACTACAGTGAAGTTCTCAAAATCTAATCCGCTTCCTATTTCTAACCGTTACACGATATTATTGAAGCACTAATTCACAGCTTTAAATCACAATTTAATACTCTTTGTTTTACAGAGCATTGGCAGAGCTCATTACTACCTGTATGAGTAATTCTACCTAAAGAACTACTACCTAAAGAAAATATTGTATAATTCATTTTCTTTAGAGAAGTACACGAGATTGTCTAACTACAGTAGAGTGAATAATTGTGGAGGCTCTTGTATTTTTGTTAGCAATCATTTAGCTACACATTGTAAAAATAGAGATGATTTAGTTAACCTAAGCAAAGAGACCTGTGTTGAAATAATCATTGGGAGGTCGTCCCAATAAATATTTTGACTTTTTTTGGATACTCTTGAAATTATTCTTTCAAAAATTGCCCATGAAGACAAGCACATTATTTACTGTGGGGATTTCAACATTGACTACCTACAAAATTCAAATCAAAAGGATAACATTTTTTCTTTAATGCAATCATTTTCACTAAGCCTAGTGACTAACGGTCCTATCAGAATAATAGATTCTAAAGAAAGTTTAATAGACTATATTTTAACGGATATTAAGTCTGAACATTTCAATGGGTCAACTATCAACACAGGTCTATCTGACCATGAGGGACAGGTAATGAATATATTTATACCTAACTATTTTAAATAAACCCAGTTACACCAAAATTAGACATTTTAATAAAAAAGAAAAATATAAATTGAAATAAGTTTTAAGAAGTGAAAACTGGAAGAGTCTTTTATTAAAAAATGATCCTAACGAAATGTTTAGTACTTTTAAACGTTTTGATGTTAAACACATGTCGACACAGCGGCTCCTGAAGAAAATATTCCTATAACAAATAAACTCTATAATAATTGGTTTACTACAGACTTAAAAACGTCATGTTAAAAAATTAAAATATTACATCAGCTAAACAAATTTAATCACAATAAAGGCTATCTAAATTACTTTAACAATATAAAAAGATATACCGTAAAGTTTTAATACAAGCGAAGAAGCAAAGCATTTATCATAAAATTGAAAAATTAGAAAATAAGGCAAAGGCCACTTGGAACTTCATTAAAAAAAGAAACAAACAAGACAAAAAATAAAGATCAAGACATAATCATAAATTTAAACGATAAACTTCACAGGGGGGAGGGTGCAGCCAACATACTTAATACATCTTTTGCTTCTATAGCCGATACCTTACTTAAAGACACAAATTCAATCGAGATAACTCAATGAAATTACTATCTTGTTTACCTGAGAATAAAAACAGTATATTTTTATGGTCGACTAATAAATAATAAATTCTATAAGAAGTCTAAAAACACATTTCAACTGATTTATATGATCTTAATTCTAATGTAATAAAATGTTGTTCTGTATACTGTACCGATATACTTGTTTTGATTATTAACAGATGTTTTGAATGTGGTATATTTCCTGATAAATTAAAATATGCTAAAATCAACCCCAAATTCAAAAAGGGTGAAAGGACAAAGCCTAACAACTTATATTGTACAAAAAACACCCACCCACCCATACACGTACAGTGGTAAAGTATACCCCATATACCCAAGTACAAGTACAGTAATGAGTATTCTTCAATGTGATGCAATTAAATATATAGTATACATACATGTACAGTGGTGTTGACCCACCCGGCCACCCATACACGTAAAGTGGTTTGACCCACCCTCCCACCCATACACGTAAAGTGGTTTGACCCACCCATACAACCATACACGTAAAGTGGTTTACATTACAGAAGACGAAAACATCTTTAAACAATCGAATCTAACAAGATTATTTAAAATATCTAAAGTAACAGTACAGGGCAGCTATAGATAACGCGATGTTAAATTACAATATTCAAGTTCTTGAATCTAGTAGCAACAAGTGTTGGGCCGCTTGGATTGTAATTAAAAATAAGAAATGTAAAATTCCTTCAAAGCAGATTGAAATCAAAATATCCTCAGATAATTGTAATTTTGTTGTAAACTCTATCAAAGAAATTATGAGTAATTATTTCCTGTACCACCAAGAATATAACACGTACAGTGGTATTGACCCTCCTACCCACCCATACACATACAGTGGTATTGACCCACCCACCCACCCATACACATACAGTGGTACAATATATAACTGTCTTTTCAAAATTATTTCAAAACATTGTGTGTAATAGGGTAGTACATTTTTTGGATAGATTTGATGTTCTTACATTGAGCCAATATGGGTTTAGAAGAAACAGGTCAACGTCATGTGCTGTCGAGAAATTTACAGAGATGATTTTAACCACTCTTGACGATAAGATGAAAATATCTGGAAATTTTGCAGACTTAATAAAGGCTTTTGACATTCTTCTAGAGAAACTATCTTATTACGCGATTTGAGGTAAGGCTCATGAACTTTTGTCATCATATCTAACCAACCGGAACTAAGCGGTACACCTAACCATCCCTTCTAGAAAATCTATACAATCCAAAAGGGATTCTTGCCCGTTCGTCATGGAGTACCTAGGGGTTCTATTCTAGGCCCACTCCTGTTTCTAATATATATAAATGATCAAACACAGTTTTTTAAACCTGCAGATGTAATCTTATATGCTGATGACACAAAGTTTCTTGTGAAACATAAAAACTCATTTTAACAATCAGAATTACTTGTTACAAAAATGAATGATCTATCAAATTGGTTCTCTTCCAATAAACTAATAATAAATTATAGTAGGATACACTTAATTGATTTTTCTTGTAAGCCTACTCTAAATGTTGAACTCTTATTAGCACATGATGTTGACCGGCAAAATTCCAAATTAATTAGCAATACTGATGGAGTTAAGTTTTTACGTTTAGTTGTAGATTGTAATTTGAACTGGAAAGGACATATAGGTGGGCTTATTCCAAAACTCAGGTCGCCATTCGTCAATTAAGTCCAGTCTTAAAACCTTACTACTCGTGTATTGTTCTTATTTTCAATCATACCTCTCATATGGCATAGTCTTTTGGGGCAATTCAGTTGAAAGCTATAAGATATTTAAATTGCAAAAAAAGGCACTGAGGATTATGAATCATTGTACACAGAAAACATCTCGCAGATCCCTATTTTCAAAATATAAAATTTCCCCCCGTTTTCACTATATTTGTTTGAGTTACTACGTTTAAAAAAAACCAAAATTATTATCCCAAAAACTAATGGTAAATACATAATTACAATACAAGACATGATGATTTCTATCGCACTCCTAAACACCATCTAGCATTCACCGAAAGAGGAGTCTCCTATTCTGCAATAAGTATTTCAAAATGTTACCAGCCGAGCTGAGAGAAGAATGTTCGTACTTAAGGTTTAGTAATAAGTTAAAATATTTTCTTTTATCTAGGGTAATTTATAATTACTCTGACTTTATGAATCTCTGCCGAGGTTCGCCATGACCGAATACTATGCTATAAGTCGCGCCATCCTAACTTGAGGCAGCCCCAACTGACCTGCAGGCTCATTAACCGCCCGCCGCCGCGACCCTTTTATAATCCTATTAGCGACGCTTCCATGATCGCCTTAATTCAATATTAACGTAAATCAAATAATAATCTGATATACTAATTCAATAGTTTATATTGATAACATAGATTTATCAAACATATCTGTTTTTGTCCCATTTAAATCGGGCCTTTTTTACGGTTTATAAATTGTAAAGTAAATACCAAGTGTAATAACTCTATATTATTAACTTCACGTTTTAAATATATAAAACTACACGTATTATGTTATTATAGATACTAGTAAATTTATTTTTAGAGCGGGCGAGTGAAACTACCCCTTGGGTAAAGCCATCGCGTCATGTCTTTACCAGGAACTGCCACCCCCACAGCGGATGCCAGGGTGAATCATAGTTCATGGCGATGGTCATTTCTGTCTCTACATCACATCAGCGATGTCGTCTTCAAAGACACCTGATAGGACTATATTGGCTGAGAAGTATATTACGATTCACACCCATGGGAAACCGTTAACAAGTGGACAACGTACTGTGATTTTAACTGTTTTTGGTAATCTGCTTATTGAAAACCCAAACAGTACTCTACGTGAATTATACGAACGTATGGCTACGTTAACGGGCACAAGCAGAGCAACGGTGGAGCGTATTAATAAGACTGTCGACGATGGGAAAGTGCTCACCACGCCGGGGAAAAAGCGACCAAGAGGAGTAGGACTTCAAACAAGAATGAAGAAATGCGATGACTTCACACAAAAATAGCAATTCGTCGGATTGCCCATAATATGTACCGGGAAAACAAACCTCGAACAGTAGCAGCAGTGACGGAGAAAATCAACGAAGACAGTAATTTGCCGACTATGTGTACCAGAACTGTACACCGATATTTGAAAGATCTAGGATTTACTTATGGACGTCGTGTGCGGAAATCTATTCTTCTTGAAAGACCTGATTTGATTGTTTGGAGAAGAAAATATTTGAGAAGTATACGGCAGTTTCGAAGAGAAAAAAGACCCATATTCTACACGGATGAAACGTTTTTAAATGCTGGTCACACGGTGAACTTTGCTTGGCAACCGTCATATGTAAAATCGGCAAGGCAAGCGTTCATAGAAGGCGAAACGACAGGATTGAAAAATATTCCAGGGAGAGGAGGCCGCCTAATAGTTGCACATATCGGAAATGAAAATGGATTTTTGAAAAACCCAGAAAATGAAAACGAAGATGCCCGTTTGATTTTCACAGCAGATAAGAAGAAGAAAAGCAAAGTTGGGGAAACTGATTATCACACAGAAATGACTGGACCTTGTTTTGAAGAGTGGTTTAAAAAAGTATTACCAATGCTCCCACCGAACAGCGTGATTGTGATGGACAACGCTTCATACCATTCCAGATTTGTGGAGAAATTTCCAAATATGAAGTGGAAGAAAGTTGACATTCAGGAGTACCTTACATCCAAAAAAGTGCAATGGACGACGTCAGACGTCAAAGCAGAATTAATAAGTAAAGCGGAGCCATTCAAAGAATCTTCAAGAAAGTACATCGTAGATCAGATGGCTGCGGAATTAGGTCACACTGTTTTGAGACTGCCCCCTTATCACTGTGACCTGAACCCCATTGAACTTGCTTTGGGGTACATAAAAAATAGTGTTGCTCGGCACAATGTATCATACAAACTTGGAGATGTCGAGAAATTATTGAGCAACAATATTGGACAAACATCGGCTGAACTATGGCAAGGATTCGTCGAACACGCAAAAAAAATTGAAGAGGATATGTGGAAAATCGATGATATTGCCGATTTCTTCTTGGAGGAACAAAACCAAGTTATTGTTACAGAAGGCAGTGAAAGCGAGTCAGACTTTTCTTTTTTCAATGACAGTGACGCAGTGTTGGCTGAAGAACTCCCTCCTGACTCTTTGACTGGTTGAGTCTCTCTTAGGCTTATATTCTGTAAATATTCATGTAAATATAACTAATAGAAAAATCACAAAAAATTAAAAACACAAAAAAATATATAAATAAAATCTACAAAAAAACTTTTAATGCGGCCTTTGGCAGTCTCAAGCCTGCAAAACGAGCTTTGCTCCGAAACGCAGAGAGGAAGTTTTTAATCTTACCTTATACACGTAGTCTCATTATCAGTCTATATCATGCATCTAAATCATAGAATACGTTTCATTCTGTTATAGTTCCAAATTTTTACAGGGGAAACTACACCATCGTACACATTGCATTTTGTACATAGGCTAGTTTATAAACCGTAAAAAATGCCCAATTTAAATGGGACAAAAACAAAAATGTTTGTTAAATCAATGTTATTAATATAAACTGGTGAATTAGTATATTAGATTATTATTTGATTTAGGTTAATATTGAACTAAGGCGTTCATGAAAGCGCCAGGAACTATGATTCACCCTGGCATCCGCTGTGGGGGTGGCAGTTCCTGGTAAAGACATGACGCGATGGCTTTACCCAAGGGGTAGTTTCACTCGCCCGCTCTAAAAATAAATTTACTAGTATCTATAATAACATAATACGTGTAGTTTTATATATTTAAAACATGAAGTTAATAATATAGGGTTATTACACTTGGTATTTTATTTACAATTTATAAACCGTAAAAAGGTCCGATTTAAATGGGACAAAAACAGATATGTTTGATAAATCTATGTTATCAATATAATCTATTGAATTAGTATATCAGATTATTATTTGATTTACGTTAATATTGAACTAAGGCGATCATGGAAGCGTCGCTAATAGGATTATAAAAGGGTCGCGGCGGCGGGCGGTTAATGAGCCTGCAGGTCAGTTGGGGCTGCCTCAAGTTAGGATGGCGCGACTTTTAGTATAGTCTTTTCCTCATGTTAATATAGAAAAAGCTAATTTTATTCCTAGTTTTAGAGTTGATGAATTGTAATATTAAGTAATTTAATTGTAGATTTATAACTCATTTGACGAAGCCTATTTGGATTCTATGTATCTGTCAATGGTGAATAAAGATATTTATTTATTTACAACGTGACCAAGTAAATTGATTTTACGACCTCTAGAAGCCAAGAAAACGTTGTTTCAATTGTTAAGAACTTTTATTTCTTGAAAAGTTAACATTCTGAAAATTATAAAACTGATAGGAACAACATATTAAAATATAAATACGATCCATTAACGGGGGTTTGAGTATTAAAAGTGTAAAGTTGATAAACAGTGAAAACTAGTTAAAATTCCTGTACTTTTTCTGTTCTAACAAGGATAAAAATTAGTAAAACTTATGATAACAATTGAAATTCATATGTTATAACTAACATAATACTAAACGAGGCAAATAATTTTGAAATTAGATTTTTAATAAGTAGGCCTCTTAGTTTCTCTTTAGACAACCTTACATTTTTAGACACGAACACATTTATGTGCCACAACAGCTTGCTGAAATAATAAAGTGATGTAGGTCAAAGAAGCAAACGTTTGAAGTTAAATGAAAATGAAAATGAAATGAAAAACGTCTTTATTTAACCAGGCGAAGTTGGGACTAGAAAGTCCCTTCTTCCACTTAACCTGATACAAAAATAATTAAAATTATAACAGTTTTGTTTTTAAATACAGTAATTGCAACTGAATAAAAGTAACAATAACTATTATAATATATAAAAAAAAAATATTTTAAAGTAAATAATATTAATAAACACAGTGAAATGATGTATGTAATTACAAGTATAAAATAAATTAACAGACTTAGAAATAAAAATAAGATTATGAAATTCCACTTACACCCTCACACACGCTCTCTTCAACTGGATCACACGCTCATTCACACATTTATTAACTTAATAGTAAATCATAAAACTAAAAGAAAAAAGAAAAAACTTACAAACCACATTCATACGTATCCTCCAGATGCCTGCCAAACACTACCGGCTATCATCGGACCCGCAGGAGAAAGTCTTTTACCTCCGCCCTGAAGCGATAACAGTTATCAATGTTCCTCATACCATCTGGAAGGGAATTCCACAGCCGGCAAAAATTTACGGTAAACGATTTATTAAATATTGAAGTTCTATGAGTAGGAATACAAAGAAGCGAAGCACCCCTGCGTGTTTCCCGGGCACTAACATGAGACAAAAACTTGAAGTTATCATACAAATACTTAGGAGACTTCGTGTGCAATACCTTGTGTAAGAAAGAAATGGTGTGAAATTCATAGAGCCCCTTAATTTTTAGTAAAGAAAGTTGATCATAGAATTGGGTTACATGATCTCTTCTTGAAAGATGAAATATGAATCTGATGCAGTAATTTTGTGCACGTTGAAGTCTCTCAGAAAGCTCGGCAGACATGTCATTAATCACGACGTCACAATAATTAAAGTGAGTGAGAACTAGAGCCCTTACTAGCAACACTTTGACATTCAGTGGTAAGTAAAGTGCAAACCGTTTCAAACTGTGTATGCCTGCAAACACTCTGTTACAAATTTCAGTTACCTGTTCAGCCCATCCCAAGGTCCTAGTAATAGTGAGTCCAAGGTTACGTACTTTGTCGCTGTATTCAAGTGCCTGGTTGTTCAGAATAAGTTTCGGGATGTCATTGAAGTTAAGTTTGTTAAGAAGTTTGCTGTAACCAATTATTATGACTTGGGTTTTATTTTCATTCAGTTTCAATCCATGGCGGAGGGCCCAAGAGCTAATAGCTTGTATATCGGAGTTCATAAGAAATACACATCTGACCAAGTCAGTAATTGAAAATTGGTGATATATCTGCAAGTCATCTGCGTACAAGTGAAATTTAGAGTTTAAAATTACATTAATTATGTCATTGATATAAAGAGAGAAGAAAAGTGGCCCTAGCACTGTACCCTGAGGTACACCTCTAGTAACAGATCTCAAGTGTGAAGCATCATTACCAGCTTTCACACACTGTCTACGGTCAGATAGATATGACCTCACCCAGTCAACACAACCATCAGAAAATCCACTCCTCTTCAACTTAAGTAAGAGAAGAGGGTGAACAACGCAGTCGAAGGCCTTAGAAAAATCAAATAAAGTTAAGAGTGTCAATTGCCTACTGTCCATGGCACGACGAATATCGTCAGTTATTTTTAGAAGTGCAGATGTGGTACTGTGTTGTGGTCTGAATCCAGATTGATAATTGGACAGGATATTGTTACGTTCTATAAATGATGATAGCTGCTCATGTACCACTCTTTCAAGGCACTTGGACAATGCTGGGAGGATATTAATAGGTCTGAAATCAGAAGGTGACAGGGGAGAGGAGCATTTATGAAGTGGGCGTACAATAGCACTTTTCCAAATGTTTGGAAAAGTGGAAGACATGAGAGACCTATTAAAAATCAATGTAATTATTGGGAGTGTGACAGGCAAAGTATCTTTGATAAATTTAATAGGAATATTATCGGACCCGACTGCATTACTTGTAGTTCTCATGACTGCTCTACACACATCAGCCTCCGTTACAGATGAAAAGGAAAACTGCTCCTCAAAATGAGGTAAGGGCAATCTATGAAGTTGGTCGATGTAAGCAGGAACTCCTGACTGGTCCACTGGTATATTTACGAAAAAATCATTGATGGTATTGAGATCGATGTTGATAGATTTTTCAACCATGGGTTTACCAAGTCCCATTTCTTTGACTTTGGACCATAATTTTTTAGATGATTGGTGGAGACCAGAAAAGGATCTATAGTAGTACCTAGCTTTTGCATTACGTATTTGTTGTTGAGTACTATTTCTAAGACGTTTATAGGATAGCCAGTCCTCAGGTAACTTTGAGCGTTTCGCTCTTCTAAACGATAGATCTCTTGCTTTTTGAAGGCGTCGAATATCATCAGTAAGCCAAGGAGCAGGCTTCTTTGTAACTCTTTTCGTAATCAAAGGAGCATGCTTGTCATACAAGGTAGTTAAGATGTTATTAAATGCCTGTACCATATTATCAACGTCAGGGGAAAAAAGTACATCGTCCCACTGAGTTACATGCAAATCGAAAAGAAATTCTTCAAAATCTATGGCTTTATAATTTCTATGTTGAATATATTTGGGTTGTGATTTAGGAGGCTGAAGTTTGTAGGCACAGAAGATGAGATCATGCTTAGATAGGCCAGGAGCAGGGAGTTGTCCATGGTGTGCGACATGGGTGAGATCGTTAACGGCAATAATATCCAACCAGGTATCACCAGTCACAGTGTGGTGGGTGGGCTGAAGTGGTAATATTTTCATGTCACAGGAGTCAAACATAGTTGTCAAAAATGTTTTGTTGTAAGTAATTTGACCCACCAAATCGATATTGAAGTCTCCCATGACAATTACATGCCTGTACCGAGCCATAAGGTCGAGAAGAATATGTTCAAAATCAGCTAAGTACCCTAGATTTGGTGCCCGGTAACAAATACCAACTAAAACGTGTATTCCATTTAGATTAACGTCAATAAACATAAACTCAGGTCTTCCTGGAATTAAAGTGTTAGAAGAAAATATAATTTTACAAGGGAGGTGAGACTTGACGTAAATTGCTACACCACCACCTCTTTTGTGAAGGCGGTCATTTCTAAATAAATTATAACCAAATAGCTCGACACTTTTGTCACTATACGAAGGCTTAAGCCAAGTCTCAGATATTAATATGATATCAAAAGGAGACGATTGAAATATTGTCTTGAATTCGTCAATATGACAGAAGAGGGATTGTGCATTAAAGTGAGCTGCCTTGAGAGTATTTGAAAAAGGGGCGAGAGTTTGGCAGAGAAGTTGAGGCAGGGGGTGCGAGTGTGTCTGCAGGGCGGGAGGAGCGTCAGGTATCACGGCGGGCGAGTGAGATACCACGGGCACAACGCGACCGGCAGCGGACGGCACATTTTGGAGGAACCATTCACACTACAATCATACCAACAATCACACCATGACAACAAAACTAAAATATACTTATACATATTAAATATGGATATATAATAGGCCTACGTTTCCTAGATCGGCTCTGAGTCAACAAAAACATAGGTAATTAAAGTTGGTTTGACTTCAAGTTGAAAATAAATGAATGTAATAGAGCTATACACAATTATAATTATGAATTTACTTTAAAATAACAATAAAAAGTGTAAAAAGACACTCAAAATGCTCAAGATTAATGCAGAAGTACGGGTTTCATACATTATACTTAAATTGGCATACGCTTTAATAAACAGTTAATAGGGGGAAGTAATAATAATAATAATAAATAAATAAAAACTTACTATTATAAACCATACACACACACACACTCACACCATAAATACATCCTAACAACAACAGAGCAAGACAACCTACTAACAAAGTAATTTTAGTTATATAATGGGTTGCAGTGATGTAAATACTGATCGAATGTGGATATAATAATTGTGCTAATATGCTGTTGAAAGTGGAACAATAAGAAGGTAATAATTTGTCGTTAAATATACACAATTAATAATAATAATAAAGAAAACTTTGTAAAAGTAAAAATAATAATAAATCAATGAAATTAAATGTGTAACTATTATTTAATGAAAAACATTTACTTTTCTTTAATTGAATTGATCTAAATAATAACGGTAAACATAGTAATTAATAATCAAATAGTAATAATAAATCAATAAAAATATATTTGTAACTAATATTTAAAGAAAACTTTGATGACGACTAAAGATTGAGCACATGAAGGTTTAGTAAATAATAATTTTATATTTTTGTCTATGTATTTGAATACAAATTAGTTCATGATTATTTTAAATATCTTACGTCTTAGCAGCGGTAACAGGCAGGTCTTCCATTCGAGTAGCACTCCCCCGGCGGCCGTCCCCGTCGATCCACATCACCCGACCGTCTACAGTCCATGTGTTGCGGACTCCGAAGATGGTTGAAGCCCTCCGGAACACCTCCAGACGCAGCTTCGTAAGATCCTCCCTGATGACCATTCCGGATCCTTTCAATTTCTTCTTTTCGGCAAACACCCTTCGCCGATCTCTGTAGCTAACGAACCGTACTATGATCGGCCGGTGTTGCTTGGAGCCATCAGGGCGGGGCTGCGGCACAGGTCCGAGGCGGTGGGAGCGACAGATGGCGGCCACCGGAAGCTCCACTCCAAGCTGGTCCTGGCAGAGGCTGACCATCAGCTGATCCGTGTCCTCCCCTGGCTTCTCAGGGACTCCAAAGACCCGAACACAGTTCCTACGTTGGTACTGCTGAAGGTCATCCGTCTTCTGCAACAGTTGTTTGTCCAGACTCTGCACCATCTCAGCTAGCTTCGACACTTGTCCCTTCAAAGAATTAATCTCCTCCTTAAAGGGTCTTAAGGCGTCAGAAACTGCTTTATGTACCGTTTCTTCAATTTTTTTGGACAACTTAATTACTAGGTTGTCAAAAACGTCACTGTCTTTGCTAAGAATGTTTTTCAAACACTTCTCAATGAAAGCAGGGTCGACCGCAGGTGGCATTGTTGGGCAGTCCTTATCAGAGACGCTTGAGAAATGCGATAACGGTCCCTCGGACTTTTGCTTATCAGCAAGCTTGCCTCTCGTCCTACCAGCCGGTGGCGAATTAAACATGAACTTGCATTCACTAAAATGCAATTTTTACCGTCAGATGAAAAGCAAATAGCAAACGAAATTTACAAGTTTATTGAAAATATAGTTAACTTTAGTTATATCGCAAACCACGCACTAAAATATGCAGTCAAACCACTCAAACTATCAAAGAAAGCACGAGCCGATCTACAAGCGTGGCCTCTACTCACAACTCATCCCCTCCACTCTCCTTCTTTATTGTAAGTTATTACAATAAAGGAAACAGATTGCATAACTACTAATCAAGTGTGCGCTGCTCTTACAAACAGAAAAGAGTGTGACAGAGATTTAGTTGAATGGCTAAAGATCAGAGGTTTATGTGTAAGACAAAGTCATCCTTATGTAATGTATGTACACACTCAATAGTGATGTTGAGTATCACTCAATCAGTCTCAGTAAACGTCTCCAAAAAAATAAATCAAAAACATTTGAAACCAAGAAGTCTGAACCCAGTAAGACTCAAGTTCCTCTTTATCACCTTCCTTTGGTCACAAAAGATCCGAACGGCAACCTTCTTTCTGCTGTAAAAAAGGCTGATTTAAAATCAATGTTAGAACTTGTGCCACCGATTCACCAGGGATTTTATGAAGGCTTGTTCCAGATACAGAAAATAACTACCAATGAAAGCAACTATGAAGAATTGGAAGATAATATATAAGTATTTTATTTTAACTGGTTTTAATTTTGTAATATTTTGTTTGGTCTTTTGATTTAATAATAAAATCAGAATGTAAAAACAGCAATAAACTTATTATTCCTCCCTAATTTAGAAGTAAAAGCCACCCAGTAAAACAATTGTCAATATATTGTCATAGTTGAATGTAACTATAACATTTAAAACACATTTCAGCAATTTTAAAGATGAAAGCAAACTATTTTAAGAAACTTATTTTACATGCAAATATTGGATCACCGAAGCATCCAGGTGCAATGGTATCTTTCATTAACCAGACTGAACCATGTCAGTACGCTAAAATTTTGAAAAAAATATTTTCATCCCTTGCTGAGTTTTATATTAATTTTTCTCAGCAGTTATGAAGATAAAATTATTGTATCTTTTAAGATTATCACACACCTACTACATGTAGTTCAATTTCTAAGCGCTATTTAGCCTCAAACATTGAAAACCTATTATTTTTCGTACTGAAAATTAAAAATATAGGGTTGGTTCGCTTTGGTATCAGGCCATCCATATATGCCTAAAGCAATTTTACCACAAACGTAGTCAATATGGTCATCCCAAGTCAGTAGACCTCTATCAAGGAACATTCTAAGGAATTTTGTTAAATTTACCACCTCTAAAAGAGTGACATCCACAAAGACATGAGGTTGAGATTGTAGCTCCTGCTGTCGGAGACAAAAACTCATTATATTGGATTTGGTTTGATTTGATTTTAAATTCAGTTCACTGATATGTTGAATGAGAGAACTCAGCTCTATAAAAGCTGTTATTTCTAATTCTTTGGGTGTTTTTTCTTTAATACAGAGCTGTATCATCGGCATATTGAATCAGTTCTCCATTCTGGATCACTGTGTTCAATCTGCACACACAGATTAAAACAAGAAGTGGTCCGAGGATAGATCCCTGGGGGAATCCATGAGCCATTCTATTTTTATTTAAAGTTATATTTGAGATTTTTACATATTGGTGCCGATATTTAAGATAAGAAGTGAGCGAACTCTGTGGTAAATCTCTAACTCCAGATTTTTGTAAAACATGCTAAATTATGAATGTATTAATATAAGATATAAGTTCATAATTTATCTGTATTATATATAGAGCTTACTTATTTATCTACTTATATATAATATCTTATCACGTGAGTATAGAATAAATTAAAAAAGTTTAGTAAATGACAAAAAGTTTAGCAACCTTCTTATTTTCCTCTAAAACATTAATAATGTGAGAATTTGCGATAGGCAGTCGAAGGTCTAAATCGTGAGATTGGGCTCGTTTCATATTCTTTTTTACTTGCTTTATGAAATTTGAATACATGTAGAATGTATCTTAATGAAAAGATTAAATTGCAGAATACAAAATAATTTATACAAATTTAAGCGGTAACAATATTGTAATTGTTTATCAAGATTGTCATAATCAGCGGATAATATATGTAGGTTCTACATTTTTTATTTGACCTGCTATGTTCTGTAAAAGTAAATTCGAGATTGTATTTCTACATAGTTGTTGTTAATTTACGGTACTCACTGGGCGGTGCACACAGGACACTGTTGATTGCCAGAACACCGAAACTCGTGGATACACCGCTCTTGCAATATAGATGCAAGTGGGTTTGATACCAAACTGTTCATAAACACAATCAATTATAATATAATATTAGAAAACATAGGGGACCTCAGTCTACGGCCTCGCCAAGATGAGTGTGCTTGGCCTACGGCCTTACAGGGGAGAGTTCGGCTTGCGGCTTTGCTACAGTCCCATTTGTGGATCTCGGCATGTCGCCTGGTAAGCAAGATCGTCCTACGGCCTCGGGAGGATTATTAAGTAGTATGACCATGAATTTTTATTTTTGGTGTAGTGGAACTCATCAACATAGTGTTTTCTAAAATCTTATAGTATATTAGTAATTAAGAGAAGAATACCTTTCATTTGATACCCCACTTGGGTCTATTATTTGACATTACCCAATTTTGGGTTTTCGAGCATAGTTTTCATTGGGGGGGGGGGGCAGAGCCCTTAAATGTTGTCTCTTCCAAAATGTAATGGTATAGTGTGATTTACATATAGTTTGAAACCCTACTTTCTGCTAGAAGTCGATAATGGTTACATATTGTTTTTTTTCTACTAGAAGTCGATAACACGGATGTTTTAGTTTGGGTAAACAACGCTGATTTTATAAGGGTTATCCTTATTACATAAAATACAAAATAAATAACATTTATTATACCACAATACTGCCAAGTAACTATAGCAACACATATGAAAACCACGGTACCTAGAAAAAAGACGGTAAGTATTACGCGCATCTCCCATTACGTGACATGTGGTAAATGGCAAAAACGAACACAACAAAATCTGTTCAAATTTCCGTAATTACATTTCCGGCTGATAAGTGATAAATAATTTGTTTACTATTAAGCTGAATGCTTCTAAGCAATTGGTAGATTTAGTTACCAGTATTTAATAGAGTAAACAAATCAGCTGATTTGGCTTATGTGACGTCACAGTCTACTGCGCAGCCTCATCGTGATACACGGGAAATCTAGGAGCCTCTGGTGCAGAAATCAGAATTTTCCCAGGGTTGAGACCGGTGCCAATCGATTTATCGTGGTCGAAAACCCCCCAAAATTTTAAAAATTAAAAATCCTTGGAACCAAAAAAAGATCATCCAGACGTGGATTGTTTAAAATAATAAAACATTAATGTCAAATAATATTATATACGGCCTAAAACGTTTAATATAATGCCAAACGTAATATTTGAACCTATTTAGTTGTTAATGGCCCCGTATTCAAAGCTATTTTCTTCACTTATAAACCCATAAAAAACCTAGTCTGAATCCATCCCTGTTTTAAAGCAAGGATGTAGTACAACTCCAATACCTGGTCGGAAGCGAGGAATACTCGAAGAGGACATTCCACACAAAACAACTGAAGACACGACTATCCAACAAAACGAAATTCTTCTATCAGTACCTAATTCTTCTCTTGGAAGAAGTGGCAAACCTAATTCAGATCCATGATAAAAACCTTTTTATTGGTCGAAAAAGGAAGAAGGTTAAACAAAGATGACAAAGCAAGAAAAAGTTTCCTTCGCCATGACTTTCAAAAATTGGAAATTGTACCATGATTATAAACTAAATATAAACAAAGAAGAGGATAGTGCTATAAAAAAGAGGAAGATTGAAATAGAAAGTAAACAAATTAATAAGGAAAATGGGCAAGATGGACATAGACAGCAACAGTTATTCCAGGAGTGGCGAATAACTCAAAATAATGACACTAAGATGCAGCTAGCAATTTTGAATTTAGAAAGAACAAATGTCTTTTATTCAAATGTTGTCCGTCCATGTACATCTCTTGGTGAGTGGTGAGATGCTCTAATGTTCTTCAACATATTTACTATCTATTAAAACATCTAGGTATAGGTATACCTGACAGAAACCACCAATCTAACCAGACATCACTAGATCTATTAACCTCATAAACCACCAATCTAGCCAGACATCACTAGATCCATTAACATCATAAACCACCAATCTAACCAGACATCACTAGATCCATTAACCTCATAAACCACCAATCTAACCAGACATCACTAGATCCATTAACCTCATAAACCACCAATCTAACCAGACATCACTAGATCCATTAACCTCATAAAAGGTGCAGGTGCATAAACAGCATGACCCTAAACTGATAAAGACCTCAAGTTGTAGATAAGACTTGATTCTTCTTGGACTTTAACTTGTTAGTAGCTTAAGCTGAAATCAAAGTACTGAACATGTTTTAACCATGTACTTGTTGAAGCAGGTCTGCAAGCAAGTCAGGCAGCCAAGCAGTCTGATTATAAAAAGCAGAAGTGAAACTAATCCCTCTAATCAAGGTAAGCAGGATATGTTTGATTATTTTGAAAGGTATGGAAGTTCACTTGGAATTTTTACCTTGAATTAAATTTTACTCAAGAACAATTCTTGTTGATTTAGAATTTACTTAATCAATAAGGTGTCAAATGTAGGTTGATTCTTGTGTTCTACTGAGCTGCAGTGCCTAGTTAATATGAATTTAAAAACATATTTTTTTTCATTTGAAACTCTCTTACAATCTGTGTAAAAGATAATATATCAGAATGTTGACCTTTTTAGTTCATGAACTTTTTTAGATTAAAGATAAAATAGATACATTACCAAAATTATACAGTTAAATTTGTGCCTATTGTTTTAATTGCTACTCTATTTTATCTTAGTTTTACAATTAATAATGTAACATAAATTATATTTTGAAGAATGTGGACTCCTATTCAGTGAAAACGCTTTGGCATTAAGAGTGGCAGGAGGTGAAGTGATAGGAGTTATGGACCACCCTTACTTGGTTACGGTACTGATCAACAACAGCTTTACCTGTGGTGCCAGTATTTTGCATCCTAACTGGATCCTTACAGCTGGTCATTGTGTTCCACCTGAGTGAGTATAAGCATTGATTTTATTTACACAGATTTTTATATAGTAAAATCTATGGTTAAGACAAACACTACAATTGTATGCTTACTCAGTGTGCTTAATCAAGCCATTTTTTTTTTTATGAAGGAAGCATTCTGAAGGAAGTAATGTTTATAGGCTTGTTTATGTGTCTTGTAAGAATGGTATATTCGTTGGAAACAATAAATATATTCTATCCTCTATTTGCTCTTTAGTTGACTACAAGGATTATGGAAAGTCGCCAAGCTACTAACTGTACTAATAATGTTAATAAACTCTAAACTACATTGCCGTAAAAGCTTTTAAAAGTGATTACTGCTTAACTAAAACTTTGGCACTTCTAATTAATTACCAGTGATTATATAAATAAATATTATAAATAAAACGCTTAAAACCACTTGATAAATTACAAGTTTATCCGTTTAAATTGAAATCTGTGAGTGAAAATTTTCAAAATAAAGGTATTTAAAACAGTTCTACCCAATATATGCATTTTTTTATTTAGAATATAAATATTTATTCCAAAATATTTTCACAAGTTTTACTATTATATGGTGGAATTACTAGCCATCTTATCAGGTAGCTATCATATCAGTTTCATATATAAATTCTTTACAGTAGTATTTCAAACAAAACTAATCAAAACGCTGTACTATAACCAGATGATGGTTACAATATACTGAGAGCAAACTGCAAACATACTGGTTATGTAAACAAACAAGGCAAACTAATAATGTCAGGTTGGTGTAACACATTTCTGGAGGACATTCGACATCTTTGAACAGTAGTTAGAGTATTTATTTCGTGACAATTCAAATTCGAAAATATTTATTCATATATACAATACGATATTAAATAACATTACATAAAAACTTTAATATGAATACACTCCCCGCATAGATTATTAGTCTGTGTGCGGGCTGGAGTCTATTGTTTCAGTATTACAGTATTTAAAAAAATTTAAATAATAATAAGATTAAGATTATGTATTAAAATAAAACGAAACAATAACTTAGCACTGAGCTAATATAAACTAAAGCTCGACTGTAAAATTAGAAATAGCCTACATGTTTATAAAGAGGAATAGTAAAACAGATGTCAACAATTTCAGGAAATCGGGTTTGTCTATAAATACCAAGAAAAAGTAGCTTGCCTCAGAATACGTATTTTAGTATCAAAAGCTGAGGCAAACAAAATAATCAACAACTAAATAAAAGGGACTAGAAAAAAACTTACTTACAGAGAAAAAAAAAGAAAAACTAAGTAAAGGATATCGACAGAAATTTTAATCCGGGTAACAATACCTTAGACCAGGGTTCCTCACTATAACTTTTTTTTATAGGATTTCATGACGAGCCTCATTACTTTACTCAAAATAATCTAAAGGCCACAAGTACATGTACATAAAGTTCTTTTCGTATGTTTTCTAGCTTGCAATTCATCTGTCTCTCTGCTATTAATTCCATATTTAGTGCATTGAAACAAAGATGAAGCATTCTGAGCATTATTGTGGCTAATAAAAATACCAAAGCGGTTGTCACCTTAATAATTTATTGCAGTTCTAAAAAATGTTAAGGGCCCCAAAAAATTGTGTCAAGGGCAGCATGCGGCCCGAGGGCCACATAGTGAGTATCCCTGCCTTAGACTAAAATCATACCTTTAATCTAAATATAAGGAGACAACAACCGTGCCTCCGCAGTTCCCCTGCCTATATTGAGCAACAACTTACACAACTTCCTCTTGTAAGCGGTGAAACTGTCTCTCTCTAGATCTTTTAGTTCATTTCGTAAATTTCTGTACAGAATTTGGGCTAGATAATATGGATTTGTTAATTCAGAACCATGGTTCAGTCTGACTGTACTGTAACCACGATTAATTCTATGAATGGTATAATTGATTATCACTGTACGTGTATAGGTGGACGAGTGGGTGGGTCATCAGTACTGTACATGTCTGAGAGGGTGAGTGGTCATTAGCACTGTACATGTCTGGGCGGGTGGGGCGACATCATTGTAAGTGTCTGGGTGGGTGGGTAGATCATCTGCACTAATATTATAGAAATATTTTTTCAAAAAAACTACTATACGTAGAAATTGTGTGAAATTTCAGTCAGTATTTCATGTTTATTGTTTCTGTCGTAAACCAGCAATGGTTTTATGAATAGCTACCGTCAGAAAACGATAAAAAAGAGGAATATCTATTATCGAGATGAGTAGTATTGATGTGTTCCTTCTGAAACGTCCCAGTGACGAGTTTTCGTCCCACTGGAGACTCCCCACGACGCTAAATTCAAGGAATTCGACATCAAATTCCAGGAATTCATGACGACATTGTAGCATCACACCCCTTCCCCACCGCTCCTAATTTACATATTTTTCTAATTTGCATATTGAGTAATGTTATAATTAAGGTAATTTTCATAGTAATTAGATTAAGTAATTAAATTTTGTAATATGTCAAGTGCGATAATGTGTATATACCAGTATTATCGATTAATTAAATCGGTTATTAAAAATTACTTTTCTGTAACTGCACGATAAACAATATATCCTAATTGACTCGGCGCCAGTCAGTTTGACACATGTTTTTGCCCCGGATTCCAAGAATCACTTTGGTAAGTGTATATGTGATCAATTAGATAATAATGGACTTAGCACCAGTCTGTCTGACAGATATTTTTTCCCGGATTTCGAGTATCACTTTAGTGACTACGCAGGTGGGACTTGGTGCTAGTCTGTCTGACACATTTTTTACTCCGTTTTTACTCCGGATTTCGAGAATCACTTTGGTAAGTGCGTAGTAGATCCCTTATCACTTTAATGGAATACACGTGTAGCTTTTCTCGGAAATGCGCAGGCGTTCCCTCCGATTGCATCTTATTGCGTAGTTTGGGTAGTATATATACCACCACCGTCAGCCAGGGCCTTCAGATTTAGTTTGGTGTTTGTAGTGAGTAGACGATTGGTACTCTAATTAAGTTAAGTGAATCTTCTGCGCTCAGTACATAATTGACCACTGTTCTACTCTTCTGCGCTCAGTACATAATTGACCACTGTTCTACTTGCATAATTAACGTAAGTACATATGTTATTGCTACTACTATACAAAAATTTTATTCACATAGACTATTTCTACATAGTTCTTAAACAATTACAATTATTTTTCATAGTGACGACATTTTAATAATTACAGTTAATTGACTCTTTAATTTAGCTTTCAATATTTAAAATACGTAATTGAGCGTGTTTGTTAAATTACATTTTACTCTGGCGTATTTTTTAATGTCTAGTTCGATGAAGCTCGTCGTACATCAGTCATGTCGTATATGGTAAAAATTTCTTTCCATAATTTTGAAAATTTATTTATTATTCATATTTTATTATTGATCACTAGTTATTAGTCATTGATTTATTTTCATATTTTTTACTAAATATTCATATTTTACTAAGTAATTTTCATAGTTAAGTAATATTCGTATTTTATTATTTAATATTCATAATTTTAATTATTAATTATTTATATTTAATTTCTTTCTATATATTTTATAAACTCCCTACTCCAAGTTGCACAGGTAAAATTAACTCCGGCGGCGAGATTTGAACTGGCGATTTATTGACTATTCTGAGTCTATAAAGACTCAGAATAGTTCTAAACTTTCTAAGAAATCACTCAAGGTATTCCTATTGCCAAATGCCTTCTATTTTCTGAGTGAGTTTTGAAATAGTTAGGCCTGCGCTTTTTAACCATCATTCTTAAATTTAAAACTGAGTTTTAAATGATTTTTTATAATATTTTTAATTAATATAGTTAAAATAGTCCTTTTTTACTCATTTAGACTAAGAATTGCTAGTGACAAGACACCATATTTGTAACAATTAATGTTGAAAAATCAAACGTGATAGATAAAAGATTCTGATTCTGATGGCCGGAAAGTAGGAGAAATGAGGGAGAGTACGAGCCAGGGCGGCAAACTTCAACCAAGGCGTGAGCTAAGCCTTGTCATGGCCCTGACTCAGCACCGGTCTAAAGCATCAACCCCATAGTAACTGTACATTTTTAGGTGTAATTGTTAATTTATAAGTTTAGTTATGTTTTAGTTCTTATGTTACTGTGTTTCATAATTTTTTGTGATTTAAAGTATTATTTACTTATATAAATTCTTCGTTTCTGTTTAATCCTTTATAATATTATTATGGTGCTAACAAAATCAAAGTGGTGGATTATTTATTTTTTTTTTAATTGATGATAAAAGTGCCAAACGTAAAATATGTGGTCACGTGGTTAAATCTTTAGGCAACACAAGCAACTTGAAGGCTCATACGGACAAGGGCGTCTATCATTGACAAGTACCAACTACATCAATACGCCTCTGGCAAAGCAAATAATGAAAATTTAGATGATAATGAAGACATAGCTTTAAGAGGGTTTAAAAATTGAGAAACTATCGACCTCAAAAGCTGCCAACTTGACAGGTAAACAAACTTCAATCAACACTAGACGAGTCTTTTTGCATGATAGCTGCTCTCCAGGAAGGCGGTAAGCGTCAAACTGTCTTAACAAATGCTATTATATATCTTCTTTGTCTAGCAAATCTGCCATTTCCTTTGTTGAGCAACAAACTGGTGGTGTAGAATAACGTCAATTTCATCAATCACAGGCTTTATCTTTTTAAGCAAAAGCTTCTCAAAGACCTTATACATCAACGGAAGTAGGCTGATTGGTCGATATGATGTAATTTCATGATAAGGCTTGCCAGGTTTTTGAATTAAAACTATGTTCACCACTTTCGATTGAGAGGGGTAGTACTCTAATTTTAAAACTGCGTTAAAGATCATTGTTAGCAATATGAAGAAACCCTTTCTAGATAATTCCTTGAGAATTCTACCTGTTATCAAGTCATATATTAAAGCTTTATTTGGACTAGTATCATTAAGTATGACGATTTTTACTTCAGATGACTTAAAACTATCTATTGAAAAGCTCAATTGAGTAGGAGAGTTCAGGAATTCAAGAATTTCGTCATTTCCGATAGAGGATTTGAAAATATTACGAAAATGTTCAGCCTCTTCTTTGTTAATTTTGGCCTAGGTGCCATCGAGTTTCAATATTAGAGGTATAAGACACTTTGGTCGTTTCATAGTCATACCTTCAGTGAATTGTTATAATGAATAGTCACTGTCCTGAAAAGGAGAAAGTGACAAACAAAATTCGTTGAACCATTCGTCTTTTATGGCATTTCTCAATCTTTTTAGCTATTAAGCGGCCCTGTTTACATTTGTTTCATCGGCTTGATTCCTTGAATTTTGCCAAATTCTTCGCAAACGGCGTTTTTCTGCCAATTTCTTCCGTACAAGTACTGGATAGTTTACGTTGTCTGTAGGCTTGGGTGGAAGCCTGGGCGTTGCCCCAATTCTTTTGTTTTGAATTGTGTCTTGGAAATGAGTGGAATAATATAAATAAAAAAAGGCCTTGACAAAATATTTGACATATACTAGTAACACATGTGAAAATAAATAATACAGAAATACGCAATTCTCGCTTCCAGCGCTACGAGCACCAGTGCCGTTCTTTATAGATTTTGTAACGGAGTGTCGCTACTAGTTGTTTTATACTGTGACATCACATGGACGGAATCAGCTGGTTTGAGTATTTTATTAAATACTAGTGAATAAATCAACCAATCATGTGGGAGTATTTTCTAGGTACCGTAATCGAGATGTTTATTTTTAACATGAATGTACTGCTGTCGTTAGATACAAAAATGTATTGATGGGCAGCTCGAACCACACGCCCAGAACTATGGACTAGTTAGTACTAAATATTAGTTATGGAATTTCATGGACTTTTAAGAATAGATAAACAGCTGTTTTTCTATAAAAAATTATTTAAGTCTGTTTAAGTGTCTATACAGTATGTATATTTTAACAGTCAATAGATAACCACTTTAAAAGAGAACGTATTTCCAAACTTGCAGTTCAAAGGTAGTTTCAACTGTTGAATTCTTATCGTCAAATTGTCAAGATATGGTACGTTAATTCGACAACATTCTGATGTTTATAAAATTGTCTGATTTTTTCAAAAACTGTCGAAGTCCATAACCCCCAAACCCCTTGGTACTACAACCCCCCCCCCCAAATCACATCCTTAATCCTTCCCTGCTAAAGCCAAACCTCAGAGTACATTTCTGCATAGATTCTTACCAGTTTATAAAATTGAAACTTGAAACGAAAAAATGTACATCATGCTGTAACTGACAGAGCAGCCACCATGGTAAAACCTACGGATATTGCCTTTGGTAAAAGTAGACATGTGATATGTTTTGCCCATCTGCTGAATTTAGTATCTTATCGGTCTGTTGAATCTGTGCCAGAGTTGTCACCTTTGATTTAAAAAGTTAAAAGAATTGTAAATTGGTTCAAACGCAGTGATAAGGCATCTGATGAATTACGAGCAGAGAACGACCTAAAGCTCATACAAAGGCTAGAAACAAGATGGCATTCTACTTAAGAGATGATAAAAAGATCCTTAATCTTAGTCCAATATAAAACACAATAGTATATCACCACACGTCAGCTCTAAATTTGACCTCTGCTGCCGAAAACCAAGATTTAAAGAAATTATTCAAATACTTGAACCCCTGCAAGCAGCCATAAACCAAATATCAGGCAATAAGTATGCCACTGCCAGCTTAGCTATTCCTATAGCTACTAACTTGCATAACAAACTTGGCCATTACTCCAAGATCTAAGGTTGGTATTAAACAAGGGGATCTGCCTCCCTCGATAAATATCATTTAATTTAATAAAGTTAATATTATATTAATGGTTTTACATCTATTTTTTGAAAAGTAGAAGGGACCCAATTTAGTCCAGCTCTCTGATTGGTCCATTTTTATGACGTCATCCAGGATGTCAGCGCAAATGTTTCCCGGCAAATTTCCTAACCTAACTTTTCTGCCAAATTTCCAATCATCCAAGATGGTGGCACCCATGTTTCCCACCAAACTTCCTAACCTCACTTTTCCACCAAATTTCCGATCATCCAAGATGGTGGCACCAATGTTTCACGCAAATTTTCTAACCTCATTTTTCCCGCCAAATTTCCGATCATAAAAAAAGATGGCACTCATGTTTCCCGCCACATTCGATAACCTTACTTTTCCCGCCAGATGTCCGATCACCCAAAATGGCGGCGCCCATGTTTCCCGCCAAATACCGTAACCTCTCTTTTCCTAACCTCACTTTTCCCGCCACAAATTTCTTAATATTTTGAATATTGAATATATTTACATATCACCTATCTAAAAGGATACTAAATAAAACACGCACTCTGGTAATTATTTTCTGTATTTAAAAATGACTTACAGAAACATATTTATCTGACCAATCATCGGTGTTCTGCAGATTGGGCAGCGAAATAACCTGGAGGCGCAGTACTGGTATAGAACGTGTCCGCATGACACGAATGCAGTAGTGGATAGCCTTGAAAAGCAGACCCAGCACTGGACCCGCTGGGGACCGATGGACTCCTCCTCCTCTTCCACAGATGGACGGGGGTCAGCCCTCTCCATGCGCTCACCGACGTGCACCAAGAGACTCCCCAGGGTGGCTTGCATTGAGAGTGCTAGATCGAAGGCGTCGGACTCGGCAGTATCCTCTAGGAGATGATTGGAAACCAACAGAATTTCCTAGAGGTCTCTCCGGGCATGAAGAACCACCTACAGCGACTTCTCCGAGCCTCCATTCTCGCACCCACAATGTTGCTAAATAGTAAAACAAAATATGAATTTATCCACCTTATTAGTAACAGTACTAGTAAAGAATCATTATTACCTTACCTCCAGAAAATTGTTGAGAAAATGTACTCTCGCAATGGCTGCTCGTTAACCTCCTGCTGACATTCCAGACACCTGGCTGCACGAGCACGTGATCTCAATCGTGTTTGTACCTACAATGAAAACATGTCATAGTGAGGAGTTTAACAGCTAAATTATGGTATACCAACTAATATTGAATTAAACCTACATTATAGATATCGCTAGTCAGTATTGAGGGACTTTCTGGCTGTACAGGAGCGTTTGAGGTCAACACAGTCACTATTGTGGCTACACTGCACCCTGTATCCTGTCAAATACGATACTTTGTAAGTACTTGAACCGTTAAATAGATATTACGAAAGCTAATAGGGTATACACACCTTCTGTAATGGGCTGGGCCCTATTCATAAATGAAGTGGAGGTTTGTATCCAGCCAATTGAAGTACAAGCGATCTTCTCTTGAGATTCTTGCTCCATCTACAGATAATATTTATTATAATACCAATCATGGAAAATCCCTAATAATAATAATAATAATAATAATAATAATAATGGTATGAAAGTTACCTGAGTGTTTGTGAGGTTAACCGTATCAGAAGGGAATGCTGACGCATTGTTTCTACGGCTGAGCCACCTCGTATCTGAAATAAACAATACGATCACCCTCATGTTAAAACGCATTAACCCCTAACTTATATAAAATTAAAAAAAAAACTGTTTACATCTCTCTCCTCGCTAGTAGTGGTAGAGATGCTAGTAGTGACCGTGGTGGTGGTGGTGGTTGAAGGTGAAGTCTGAGTTGGTGGAGATCCAATCACAGGTGCAATGACAACAACAACAGTAACTAGACATGCTACCTGAAAAACCGTCATCCTTACCTCAACTGACAATTCACAAAGAAACAATCGTATTTATACGGCAGAATATTCTAAAGATATAGCGTCGTCTCCTACCTTCTGCACGAGCAGAACGCAGGGGGTTTTAATCGATCAGGTTTCTATAACCACCCAAGAGGTAATGATCTCGGCTCGTTTTTTATTATAGTTAGGTATCCCCAGGAGGCCTAATCCCACTATTGTTTATTTTAACTTGCCCCAACCATTGCAAGCTATGGGTGTTAGCTTGCTCCATAGCAAATTGGCTACCTCTTTTATTTATTTATTATTATTTTATTTATTTATTTATTTTTTTTTGTAAAGAGTTGACATCTCTGTACTCATTGAAGCCTACCCGTAAAAACTTACAAAGGGCTTTTTATTTTATACTTCTTTACTCAATGTAGGCCGTACAAAACACTTTACTCGGAGAAGCCATTTCAATGTATTCCACCAGCCTGTAAGTATTATATTTTTTCTTTTTTTACGTTTATTTGTAATCCCAGCTAAGTTCAAGAATACAACTGGCCCTGGATTTACGGTGGATAGGCCTACCATAGAGCCTGGAAACATTCGGGCCCTGGACTTACAGAGGCTACCCAATCTACCTTGGATATCCTAATCTACCTTGTCTGCAAAATCGTCTATAAATGATTCAGACAATACTTGGTGTCCACTCACAAGTGACCAACACTCCCAGAACCAAGGAGTCATTTCTCTAAAAAATTCTGCATTGAATGTCATTCTTTTTATAATGTAAGCCCAATTGACTCTGTTTTGATAGATTCTTAAAAGGTCAATTGAGAAATCGTAGTTTTGAGATAGCTCGTCCCAGTTTAGGAAACGGTAAAAACGCATGATGAACTGGTTGGTCAATACTCCTTTAGGCTCACGAGAAATCAGTGTGCAATGGTTGTCCATGACTGCTAGCAAAGTTATGATTTCTGTTTTCTAGAGCACATTCTATTATACTCTGAGCAGTGTTTCTCAAAGAACACTTTACATCAGAGTCATTATGTTGTGACAATATACAACTGTTTACGATAGGTTCGGTGTAAGAACCTCCAGGTAATTCTCTAACGTTCGGATAAAATTCCCACAAAAAGACAGCTTTCTCCAGACCCTTGGTATAGAGCGTGAAGAATGGTTTGCACAAGAATCTCAGGTACTCTTCATCGTACGCCATACCAACATGTTCTCATTTGATTTTGTGAACACTGCGAGTAAGCCATCGATTCGATCTTTCTGTTTTATCGTTAAGAAGGGTTTTATTGTATGGTGGAGAAAATATAAGGTGAATACGAGTTAACGAGAACAAATTCTTTGATTATAAATCTATTGGTATTGTTTTTAAACGCCTGGAATTCAACTATAGCTTCCATTAGGCCACCGTTTATAGTATTTCACCTCTTCAAACAATCGATCTGAATTTTGAGGTACCGAGATGGTTGATTGTTCCTCACCGAGTATCAGATTCATAATATACTGTTGTATAAGAACTTCATTCCTAAATAGATCCTGTAGTTCCCTGTACACCAGTCTTTCTCAAAGTGAGCGATAACGCCCCTTTGTGGGCGCTGGAGGCCTATAGGGGGGCGGAAAAGGGCACAGAGAAGATTGGGGGCTTTGAAGCAGTTTAGGGGGGTGATGGATAATCTAAACTTTTTTTGCTTTTAACACAAACTTCACCACTCCTATACGCATAACGCACGTTTTCTCGTGTAACGCCATCTAGGTCCATAAACGTTCAAAAATACTTTGAAAAACAATAAATAAATTAATAAATATATGTATAACATTGTAAATAATGTGCATTAAAATATACAAATAAAATATTACTAAAGGAAATGATTAACATAGCTTCATAAATTTAAAGGGACGACATTTGGGAAGATCGGGGATAGTTGTCAAACGGAGTTGTACTGCTGCTGTACCATAGATGGCGTTTAGCTCCAATGCGAAGCGAGAAGTGACTGGAACTTTCTCGAAAGCACTAGACCCACCCACTGACTCATATAAAAATGCGTGTGCCATCTAGTCAGTCAGTGTCATTCGACAATTTACGAAAACAAGTTAATTTAGTGACGATATTAAGTGCTGTACGTACGGTGCCTAATTTGCTCAGTAAAAATACTGTGAGTGGTGTCATTTTTATACTCGATTCTTTACTTCGGCATTTTTGAAGATATAATTATGTCTGAAGCAAATAAGAAGAAACGGCAGTATAGCACGGAATATATAAAATATGGATTTATTGAAAATCCCACAAATCCATCTTCGTCTTTGTGCCTTCTTTGTCCAAAAACATTTTCCAATGAAGCGATGAAACACTCAAGGCTACAAGATCATTCGAATAAAATGCATTCAGATAATAAAGACTAATACGTGACTTATTTTCAAGACCTCAAAAAGAAGCACGTAGCTCAGCCAACTGTGTCAACACTTTTTTCAGCGGCTTCTAAGCCAGACGACGACGGACTCCGAGCTTCCTAAAATATCTCCTTGCTAATTTCTCAAACAGGTAAACCTCACACTATTGGAGATGATTTAATTTTACCGGCAATAAAAGAAGTAATAACTACTCTGCTCCATAAACCAGTGGCAGACATTATCCGAAAAATTCCTTTGAGCAATAGTTCCGTGCAAAGACGATTTGATGAGATGGCTGAAAACATTGAAGAGTCGTTGTGCAATCATCTGAAGACTTCTAAATTCTCAATTCAGTTAGATGAGTCCACTTTACCAACCAATGAAGCATTGTTGTTATCGTACGTGAGAGGCTTATTAAAAATGAGAAAATATGTCAAGAGCTACTATTTATCAGAAAGTTAGAGACGGATACAAAATGAGAAGCCATATTTAATACACTGGAAAAATTTTGTGATGAGAAAGAAATTCCATTGAAGAATATTATATCAGCTGCTATGAATGGCGCTCCGGCTATGGCAGGATGTCACAAAGGCTTCATAGCGTACGTAAAAAATAAAACTCCAGATGTCCTCGCTCTACATTGTGTCATTCATAGACAACATTTGGTTGCGAGACATTTGACTGAGTGTCTCTCTCTCAATCGCTGCAATATGTCATCAAAGCAGCCTGAAATGAACTATTAGACTGCAAGTAATTTCAGATTGTAGGGTACTTTTATTCGCTTTGAGAGAAAAATCTATAGTCTTATCAACTTTACTTAAAATGTACGATTCAATCTGTTCAATTTCGTACGATCCTTCCGGAATACTTATTACCTTTGTTTTCGTATTACCGTAATGAAACTTGTGGTTAACACCCTCTTCAGTGTTGGGTATCGGGTTGAAGGTTGTGAAACCGACTAACCCAATTTCCTATTCATCTCGACTTATATCTAAGGCTGGAAAACGTCACACGTGAGGACAGAACCACGCCCACTAAGACAAAATATGTCAACAGAAAACTTCAAACACAAGTGCGCGCAAACGACAGAGTCAAAAGTCTGTTATCTATTGTAATTATAATCTACCGATATACCTGGACCAAAGTATTTTGTCAGCTCTACCGGAGGACGAAGATATCCGAAACTGTCAAAGTAGTACACTCTGTTTCCAAGTTTTCTGTATGCAACCCAGTGTGTTCCCGTACCGCGTTTGGAGTCCAGGTTAACAATAGCCGATTCATTTTATCATGACCTTAAAAGTAGTCCGTTCCTCATGTAAAAACCTCTGAAATATGGAATATTTAAAACCTTAGCGTAATGAAGAAGGTCGTGATTCGTATAAGGTTATATCGATATTGACGTTTTTTTTTTACTGCAACTCCTCTTTGTTCGTTCACCTGCTTCTTGCTTTTTGGTACCTGACCCAGGGTATGGTCTTAGATAAAGCCCTTTACCACGCTGGTTTCGCTTTACTGTCTTTTTACGTTTGACCACACCACCAACATTCCTACCATTATCTCCACCCAGTTTTCCTTCAGCCTTCATCGCAGTTGTTAAAGCCCAAGCTGCAGCTTTCTCTCCAACAGATGAATCAGATGCTTTTATTCTTTTACAAGCTCTTTCAGCCAACTCTTTATCAGCACGCGTTCTGTTCGTATTATCGTGGTACTTAGTACGCAATAACGTGGGCCTTACAGGCCTCGTATAGAGGATTGATAACAGGATCCTGAGCCATAGTATCTGTATCCACCAGGCAGGTTCCTGAGCCATAGTATCTGTATCCACCAGGCAGGTGAAGTTCCCAAGGTAGTAAATCTACACCTTTGTTCAACACTGTACTTGCTGCGTCGCCAATCTTTCCAATAATTTCATCAACGAAACCGCTCCCTTTGACGGGTTTCTTACGACTGGCTAGTTTACGGGATCGCATCTTACTTTTATAAACGTTAGTTATCTACTGATTCGTCAAAGACCTCGTCCCAGTTTATATAGTTTTCAGCAGTCATTTGTCCGTTGTTGACGCTCCATCACTGTGCACCGTGAATATGAGAAAAGAGAAGCTGCCCAAATGTTCTAAAATGTATTTGAGTTTTTATATTGTTCTTATTGACCAGTGACCTAGGATCGGAAACGAGATTCACCGACCATTCTTCCAGCTGTTTAAAGTACTTTAAAGATACAGCATCATCTGGTTCAGTAGGATCTTTAATATTAATTACTCGCACGTTATTAAATTGTATCCTTTTTCACTTTTCAGAGGGCAGTTTATTTTTAAAAACTGTTTCGTTACTACATCACTATCATCAAGTGGTTCGCCTACATTAACCAATCTTTTCTTACCAAATCCCCAATAACTACCGCTTTTAGGAGGTGTTGCTGCATCTACATATATTTTATTCATGGCTTATCTATCATCACTGGGATCCTTTACGTGATTTATCCGCTTGTTTCTAGCAAGAATGTTATTACCTTCATAAAAGACACATCGGTCACGTACAAGCCTCAAATTGACTGCGTCACCTCCCTTGACGGCGTCGGCAAGATTTTCTTTTCTTTTATTTTGCATGGATTAACTGTCTTTCAAGTTTACCGGTGTGTAAGTCTTAAGGTATTTTCTCGTAACCCCACGTCTCCACCCTCTACTGGTTCAGCTACGTTAACTAACCATTTATTGGTGATATCGTAATCTCCATTGGATGTTAGCTTAAAACTGTGCCCGGGAGGACCTGTGCGGACCTCCTTAGACAACTGAGATTTTCGTCCAAACTTGTCAACGCTCATCGCATAAATGAGCCTCGTTGAGTATAATTACTGTATAAATCACTAATCTTTAAATACTTTTGTCCAATCAATGTAGTCATCCTTAGTCCGGGTAATGTCTGCTACCACCATTGTTGATGGCCTTGTCGAATGTGCCGCATTTATCCAGTAAAACAGATGAACGGCAAATCGTTTAATATTTTCCTTGTTGGCATTTAATATCAACATTTTGTTGGAGCGTGTCAATCGTGGTTTCAATTCGTCTCAACTTCCTTTTTGTAGTTCTCTGTATCTTTTTATTCTCCATAGAAATAGAGACACTACCAAACTTGTCTACATTCATTTCATCAATGATCTAAATCTCGAGTTTCTTAACCCTTTTATAATACCAGCTTCACGCAGCTCGATTACAATATTTAAAATCTCGTTTTTATGCGCATTATTACCGGCTTCTGCCGAGGACACAAGTAACTGTAAACGAGTACACAACTAGTTTGGATCGTCCCAGTACCGAATGTCAGATGAAGTCGTCAGGTCTTTAGACATCAGACCCTTACCGGTATACAGCTGCTTTGGGAAAAGATCGGCGATCACAGCCTTGTACTTGATCGAGTTGAAGGTTCGATTTATGTGACCATTCCCACTGTAACCTTTTTTATGAGCGTTAGTTTTTAAGAGTATGTCTTCGTAGACGGTTAAATCGTTGTCAGAGTACAGATCGTTATTCGGGGCTCTCTTAAACAGTAGTTCATAAAGACCTTCGGTCCCTTTGTAAGACGTGCTGCCTACGCGTATGCTACCGTCAACTTCAAACCTGCTTGTCTGCGTGTCACCAACCACAGTCTATTCCTCCATTCTAGGACCGTATATATTGGCAATCTTGTTCTTACTCCCCGACTCGTCTTTCATAAACTTTAGCATATATGTTTTTGCCAATGGGGCAGTAAAGGTTTCATTTGTCCACTGTGACGCTTTGTTTAGGAGAAGATGCAATATTTGGACTGAATGAGTATTTACCGCCTTCTTTTTCTTCTTTTGGCTCCTCTTTAGGTTCAAATTGTGTCTTGACATTCGACTGTTTTCGAACCTCGAATACGATTGGTTTATACTGTTTTTCTAAAGTCTGTTCTTTATCTAATGACCCCTGTTTGTAACGATTGCACTTTCACTTGATCGCATCCCTCAGACGAGCAACACTGAGAGTCAGCTCCTTACTGTTTCGTTTCATGTTTAATACTTGCAAGTTTCTTCTCCAATACCGGTTTTATACTTGTTCCGTTTTGTTGATTCTGTCTGCTCATCTCGCCGTTGGTAATATAGTGAATACTTACATTTTCATTGAATCTAACTTTACGATTCATTACGGTAGTTCAACCCATCCGAAAAAATAACGCTTTTTGTGTCTTCTAACGTACCTTAAAACATCCACCAGTGAAGCATCAACAATCTTGTGAAGCATCTATCACCGAGTCCCTTGTAATACGTAGCATACGTGCGAGAACAGAAACTGGAATGAGCACCCGTTTTTTTATGTCTTTGAATATATAGGTTATTTTTTATCCACCTCGCCATTCGGGTATTTCAGCTATAGTATAGCAATCATTAACATTTGAATTTTCCATAAATGATCACAATTTCTTGAGAGGTAGCCTTCTATTTATGTTGTGTACTATATAGGAATTTAATAACCAGAATTCGTCCAGATTAGCTGATATGAACTCTCTCCATTTATTTAGCAAGTCACGGTCCGATACTGTATATACTCCTTTGTTTAATAAATTAGCGAACATTGAACGATGCAGAGGAACGGTAGGTAGTGCAGAATTAAGTAAATCTACAGTAAATAATACTTGGGCTAAATTATTCACTGCTGGGTACGGTTTGCCTCGTGGACCTGTAGGTAAGTTGGGGTGCAAACGCTACGTTGTAAGAGACGTAAATGTGACACTTTGATCGTAACGCTCTTTTTTAGACTTTCAACGGAGATCGTATCGGTATACTTCTTTCTGTTAGCACGATACATCCACTGGCATTTGGAACTTTACACTTTACACCCATACTCCAACATTTTTAAATAAATCTGTGTGTAGTTAATATCCCCATGATCTGTTTCACGTGTTAAAGAAAACACAGTCGCCCGTATATCAGAGTAATGGGCCGATTTTGACTCAGGAGAAGCTTCAACTTCAACCTCTTTTGTTGGTGACCACGCCATACTAGTCCAAAAAACCTGGGTTACGAGGAGCTCTTTGATTTCAGCAGGAACTACGCCAGACCTTCTAATGATCTATCAATGAAACTAAGTCACCTGCAGAAGCGGATCCTAGTTAATGCCCTCTTAAATTCTGAACTAATTTGAGAAGGACCTATCTAGATTTATATGTTGTCACTCTAAAATATTTAGCGTTAATATCAACATCAGTGTCGTCGGAGAGAATCTTCTCTCAAGCCGGAAATATAATAAATCCTTCAAGAAACCAAATAACAGGTGAAACTCTAAACAAGTTGTTATTTCTTCACCAGATAATTTTTTTTAAATCTCTTTGTATGTTTTATTTAAGATTTTAATCCATTGTAATATTTTATATGATTTTTAACAAATAATACATTTTGTTTTGAATTGGATTGTGTTTTCTTATGAAACCTACATTTTTAATTTATTTAATAACTAATAAGTGTTAGCTCTAAGTTAAAAAATCATTGAAAATATTATGATTATAAAAAGTTATTTTGAAGGTAAATTTAAACAAATTTGTATATGTAATGTAAATAATCAGGTATACGTAAATTATTTATCAAACGGGTTTCAACAAAATATTTTAGAAAATATCAAGTAAAACTCGTAAAGTTAAAAATGTTGCTAAGACCGATATTATTGAACACTTCGATATTATCAAATAAAGAATATCGATATCAAAATATCGGATATCGAAAACAAACATATTATCGATATCCCATCCCTAGTCCAAGGCATTTCTCTGTATTGATCACGGGCTTATTGCCATAAGATTGATTGAGCTGGTTGTATTTAGCACAGTTAATAATGTGATAAGGTCATTTTTAAGTAACAGAAAACAGAGAACAGTTATTTCCAATGACAACATAAATTATTATTCAAAATAGCAATCTGTGAAATGTGGTGTTTCACAAAGATCAGCTTTAGGCCCTCTTCTATTCATGATTTGTATTAATCCATTACCAAAGCAAATTCTAATACATTTAACTATTGATGTAAACGACACTTCTGCTATTATAACAGAAAAAAATTTTATGATCTTGGTTCTAGTATTCAATCAGCAATAAAATTATAAGTGGTTTAATGATAATTAGTTGCTTTTAAATAAGAATAAAACAAGAATTATCCATTTCAAAGCTAGAAATTTTCCATCAAACAATCTCGAAAATACTAATATTGATTCTGTTGAGACTCATACACTTTTGGGTATTCATTTTGATACAAATTTTAATTGGAAGCTTCATTTAACTCTTTCTTTAAAAAAAATTAAACTCTTTAGATTTGCTATATCAATTTTATCTGCTTCCACATCAGTTTAAGTTTTTAGATTAGTTTATTTTTCGTTATAAATTTTATTTAAACATATAGTATTGTGAGGTGCTTCAACGGAGCAGATTTCCGTTTTCAAAACACAGAAGGTAATTATAAGATTCATTTTTCAAGTTAAGTGGCGAGACAGTTGCAAACCTTTATTCAAAAGTTAGGAATTCTAATGGTACCCAGTTTGTATATTTTTGAAATTGTAAATATGATAGTAAAAGATCCTAATACATTTGAAAATTCAAAAGTTAATCATTCATGCAAAACAAGAAATAATTACGCTTTCAGCTACTCTTAAAAAAACTTCACTATGAAAGATGCCCAAAATATATGGGTTTTAAAATACTCAACAAATTACCATTATCAATTATACGTCTGCCAGATAATAAAATTCTCCCCAAACTTAAAATTATTTGCTAAACAATTTTATTATAATTAATTTTTAAGGGCAACTATCACAAAAAGGGACAGTTTACAAAATAATGTTTAAAAAATAAAAAAGCTTTTTGTATACAATATTTCGCTATTTACTAAATTCTACAGTACGTTTTGCTTTATAATAATTTATTAGCAAAGCTGATTTTTAATATTTTTTAGGAATATATTTGTCATGTTACATCCAAAAATATTTTATTTCTGTCACGTTTTTATAATAATTTTACTGTACTTATCGTTATAATTTTTTCATAATAAGATATATATATTCGAATAAAAACAGTGTGGGTTTTGTGTTTGTATACATTCATAATAAAGCTTAATAACATTTATGCTTTTAAAGAGTTCCTTAAAAAACGAGATCTACTTTCAGACTTTAGCTTTTTATAACCTTATAAGTAATTATAATTACCATTAGTTTTTCAGTGATTGTTTTTTACTGATATCAGCAATTATATGTGTTCATAAATCTACACTTGTTTAGTTCCAATAGCTGCTTTATTTTTATTTATTTATTTTTTTATTGTTATAATTGTGAGTATGACAGAAGTGAATCTACTGTGACAGAAATGAATGTAATGTGACAAAAGTGAAATTATTGTGACTAGAGCGTGATTTTATTGTTATAATAAAAAATAGGCTGGAATAGAAATAATATCTTAAACAATTTTAAGATGAAACTAATGTATTAAAATAAAAATTCTCATAAAATACATTTGTGAATGTAACAAAACATATCTAATAGTCTTCGATTACAAACTCTTGGTTTTCATCCATATCAATGAGACCCATCCCCCCCACCAAAGCTGGAAAGCGTGCCAACTGGGGGATGGCTCAAAACAAGTCAAGCGATGGGATCACGGGTGGCAGTTGGAGGGTCAAAATAAAACTCGGCAGCTGAGCAAAACTAATTTATTATCAAGAAAAACAAAACTGCAAAACTGGCTGGCAGAAGGCCACAATATCCATTCGCACTTAAATAAAGAACAAGAAACACTAAAAATAACAAGATAAAACAAAAAGCTACAAAAACAACAAACTCTACAAATACCAAAATTTAACAATTACAAACTGCATGGCCTATCTGCAGCCTAGCTTGAGACACCCAAAACGTGAGAAATTAATTAACAATTTAAAAGTGACAAATTTAGAGACAAATTTGATAACCCCAAATAACCCCGGCAATTTAGCCCACATCCCATGATTCCACCGAGGCCAGGGAGTAAGCCGGAATCCCTGGGCAGCTCCGAATAAGAAGTTAAGTCAAAGAACAATAATCCCCTTTTGGTGAAAGCTTAAAAATTACACAATTCAAAAAAAAATATAACACGGTACCGTTCTAGTAAAAAGTCCCTTCCAAAACACCCCTAATACACTTAACGAAAAAATATAAATAACCATCACTAGGCCTAAACATATAAATAAATAACATACTTAACCATAGGGACCTAACAAATATAAAATCTAATAAAATAACAACCAAATAAACTAATTAAACTAAATAACAATAAGTATTAACACTAAAAGTTCTTTTTGTATTTTAAAAGTTTTTTTTCCTTTAATAAAAAAAAAAACATATAAGTCCCCATGGCTGTGTTGCACAAATCACTGTAACGTTTTAGGCCTAGGCCACATTAAAGTGTTCCACAAACATTTTTTTCTTCTTTTATATTTCACCTCCTTTTTTTTTTATATATAAATATATTTATCCACATCAAAACCCCCAGCTCAGCCGCCGGGAACAAAATGGAACGCACTGACCTGAGGACAGAAAACTTCTACCCCAAAGATGTAGAGAGGGTAGCGGGCGACTCTAGGCTCCAACATGGTCCTCAGGCCAGGCTAGCAGTGAAGATGGTCGACCATCCCCGGACGGCAGGCTGAGGGTTGAAACGTCCTACTCAAGGACCCTGGAGTTTTGGAGTCTCTAGCCGGACATGGTAGTTTCAGTAGGCAAGGAAGAAACCAAAAGACGGCCAACCTGACAGACCAGAGCTGGAACACGGAACGAACGAGTCCGAGCCAACGGCCACCAAAGTAAAGCGAATCGCCGGGCACGAGCGGTCTCAGGCAGCCCGGCAGACCATGACAAAAGTAACGAAATGTACCGGTCAAACGACCCGGTACATCAAGAAGCAATTCGATGTCATAAATAGACAAATTCTCTCGTTCATTTATTTGTATTTCTTTAATTGTACTGGCCTAGAAAGAAAAGAATATGTAGGATAAGTTAAAAAATTAAACATTTAAAGATATACATATTGAATTATTTTAAAGCTCACTGTTCCCTGTAATACTAACAAAAATACGAGGTATGTCCTTCCTGCTTAAAACTGTTATTGTAAAGGAAAAGACAAACAATAAGGTTTGAACTGTTATTGTAAAGGAAAAGACAGACAATAAGGTTTGAACTGTCATTCTAAAGGAAAAGACAGACAATAAGGTTTGAACTGTTATTGTAAAGGAAAAGACAGACAATAAGGTTTGAACTGTTATTGTAAAGGAAAAGACAGACAATAAGGTTTGAACTGTTATTGTAAAGGAAAAGACAGACAATAAGGTTTGAACTGTTATTGTAAAGGAAAAGACAGACAATAAGGTTTTGAACTGTTATTGTAAAGGAAAAGAACAGACAATAAGGTTTGAACTGTTATTGTAAAGGAAAAGACAGACAATAAGGTTTGAACTGTTATTCAAATTTTGTTACCGTTTTAAACACTGTAAAACATTTATTTTTCTAATTATTTGCAATATTTTACCATTAACTCGCATCCATCTCAGGACTTTGGAGAACCATTTAAAAATTTTTTCAAAACCATACAATATTATTACAAAATATTTGTCAGTTAATGTTACACAATTAGAAGTATTTTAGTTGCCTTGTGTGCTTCTTTGTGTTGTGAAGTCCAGGATATTCTTGTTTTGACAGTGTGTCATAGCTAGATTTGTCTTCATCTTCAGGTAGAAGATATATCAGACAATACACTTTATTTTTTAAAGATTTCCACTAACGCTTTCCCTCGTTTTATTTTTTGTTTGTTTTCAAACCCCCTTGCAATGGTGTAATGGTTACACAATACCGATGGCTTGCAGGTGAAGCAAGAAAGACTTCTAATATACATCGGAACACGTTTACACCAAGTAATCTATTTTGCTTTTATTATTTATTTTATTGGTGGAATTTAAAGTTCTTTAAGCTCCTTCTTCATCTTAATAATATTACAGTTTTCAATAATAAAAAGTATGATTTTTTTCTTACTTTTAAGAGCATTTACAAATTTTTCGGCACATGAAATATCCCAGCCATGTCTGACTAGTCAGCTCTGCGTTTTATTAGCCCATTCATGGGCCCTTTTCCATGGCCAGGTTCAGTAAAATTCCATGTCGTTGACTGTAAATTCTTAAAGTACCGGGGCATATTTATTTTCATGATGTTAAATCAGTTTTTGTATTGGCTTGAAGGATCATCGGTATAAAAATGAACATGCTTTATGTTCGGATAGCATACACTCACTTTCATAAGTACAGGGTCCATGTGGGTCCAAATTGCGTGGGCTTGGTGATCCAAGTTGTTGGAGACTGTGCAGAAGCTTTTAAAGTCCAATATTCCTTATTTGTGTTTTGTGTAAAATACGCCTGTGTTAATTGTTATCTGCTTTTTGGATAACCCAAAATGTGCAGATTGAATTTCTTCACTATGTTTAAATATTTTTCTAAAAAATCTATTCTAAATACAACTTCATATCATTTCATATTCTTTTTCAATTCCTTAAGCCTTGAATATTGATGA
This sequence comes from Stictocephala bisonia, assembly GCA_035578905.1. Lineage (NCBI taxonomy): Eukaryota > Metazoa > Arthropoda > Insecta > Hemiptera > Membracidae > Stictocephala > Stictocephala bisonia. Next base: position 1,071,209 of record JAQJVL010000308.1, read on the forward strand.
CAACTCAAAAAGGGCGCAGTCTTGAAAATGTTGAATAGGACATTTTCATTTCGGTTTCATTAATAAACCGCTTATATTAAATTTTGTTGTTGTCTTGTTTGTAGTCCAACAGCACCCTCCATTGGTTCTTAACTTTGTTGTGAACGACAAAGTCTCGTTTACCAGGACACATTCGACTTACTTAGTCGTCTTCAAAAAACATTCTTACTTTCTGTGCATAAGACTCAGAGACACATTCTTTTTTTTCTTTCGTAAGTGAACATTTTGCTAGAACCTTTCTTGTTCATTTTATATGACAAAATATCCCTAAATTCTCCTTGAATTCTATACTTCTTTAGGACCTTGTTTCCTATAGTCTTACTGAGTAATTGCTTTTCTTTTGATTTTTCCAACCAGATCTCCAACCTGAAAAGGGTTAGGAGTACGACCCTTATCATACCTCCTCCTTACTCTCTCTCTAGCACGTAGCAGGTTGCGCCGAGCAGCCCGCCACGTGGACACTACGTCAGTGGCACCTGGCGTAGGTAGAAGATCCTCTAGCCTCCACAAGTTGGACAAAGGTTTGTTAGGAGGGTAGCCATGTAGAATCTCGAAGGGAGTGGCATTGTGACTCTCATGCTTGGAAGAATTGAAAGCAAGCTGGAGCCAAGAGAGACTCTCATCCCAGGTGTTCTGCTTCTCAGCATGGAAAGTAATAAGGGCAGACCGAAGATTGCGGTTGAACCGCTCTGCATGAGAAGGCTGTGGGTAATAAGGAGAGGTTAAAAAATTAAACATTTAAAGATATACATATTGAATTATTTTAAAGCTCACTGTTCCCTGTAATACTAACAAAAATACGAGGTATGTCCTTCCTGCTTAAAACTGTTATTGTAAAGGAAAAGACAAACAATAAGGTTTGAACTGTTATTGTAAAGGAAAAGACAGACAATAAGGTTCGAATTGTTATTGTAAAGGAAAAGACAGACAATAAGGTTTGAACTGTTATTCTAAAGGAAAAGACAGTCAATAAGGTTTGAACTGTTATTGTAAAGGAAAAGACAGACAATAAGGTTTGAACTGTTATTGTGGGTCCAAATTGCGTGGGCTTGGTGATCCAAGTTGTTGGAGACTGTGCAGAAGCTTTTAAAGTCCAATTTTCCTTATTTGTGTTTTGTGTAAAATACGCCTGTGTTAATTGTTATCTGCTTTTTGGATAACCCAAAATGTGCAGATTGAATTTCTTCACTATGTTTAAATATTTTTCTAAAAAATCTATTCTAAATATAACTTCATATCATTTCATATTCTTTTTCAATTCCTTAAGCCTTGAAGATTGATGACAACCCAAAAAGGGCGCAGTCTTGAAAATGTTGAATAGGACATTTTCATTTCGGTTTCATTAATAAACCGCTTATATTAAATTTTGTTGTTGTCTTGTTTGTAGTCCAACAGCACCATTGGTTCTTAACTTTGTTGTGAACGACAAAGTCTCGTTTACCAGGACACATTCGACTTACTTAGTCGTCTTCAAAAAACATTCTTACTTTCTGTGCATAAGACTCAGAGACACATTCTTTTTTTTCTTTCGTAAGTGAACATTTTGCTATAACCTTTCTTGTTCATTTTATATGACAAAATATCCCTAAATTCTCCTTGAATTCTATACTTCTTTAGGACCTTGTTTCCTATAGTCTTACTGAGTAATTGCTTTTCTTTTGATTTTTCCCCAACTGTTTGAACCTGACTTTTTAATTGCTTTCTTAAAGTGTAATCTAAAAATAACTGTTTTATATCGTTGGGGTTAACTTTTTCTCTAACCAATAAAATTTCAATTTTTTTATTTGGAGAAGGTGACAATAAATGTTGTGCTTTTCCATGCCTTTTTGGAGCCTATTTTGAAGAGTTTAACCTCCGTTTATTCAACTATTTAACTCTCGTCGTTATTCTACTTCTAGAGAACATCTCTATTACCCCATCCGGTATATCACTCAATACTTCTTTCAACTTATTTTTAAGTGTTACTTTTGACCCTGGTATACTAGGAATGTTTTCACCAGCTGAAAACGTTTTTAATCCTTAAAAAGTTGTTTTGAAAGTTTTGCGTCGCCTGTGTAAGGCCCCCAGCATATAACGCACTAGCCCATGACCCATTATTATTGTTTCTTTTGTATGTAAAATCTCCTAGATCGGGATACTTGTTTTAGCTTTCTAGCCATCCAGCCGCTAATGTAATTGAGGCAATCTGTAGATAATTGTTCAGGCAAGGGCATGTCAACGTTTGAAGGGCCAGGCTTGTCGAGGGACTGTGGTGTTGCTGCGTTAACACTTTCCTCTGGGTCATAATTTGATTCTTCTTCAATTTCAATGTCATTTTCCCTTTCATATTCTGTGACACTTTCTTTGTCTACTGGCTTTCATTAGAACTTTTTCAACTATGATTTATCGTCAGTTTGATGCGCGTTGCAGATATTTTTTAAGATGGTGCAATCGGTTTTCGGTGAATTAATTATTTCCCAATTTTATAATAAAAACTAGTTAATGTACCTTCCCTTAAGACCAGAACAATCTCCTTTAAAAACTTAAAACACGCATGCATTCAAGTTGTACCAATCCTCTGATACTACTACTGTGGACTGCTGGCGCAAGGGACTGCAGGTACGTCATACCACCGACCCCTCTCCACACTCAGTCCGACCCACCTCCTATTCCACGACCCTCGAGCGTGGGTTAGTGAGCGCCACAGTCTTCCGAGTTTTAGCGGGAATTTCGAATGTGAAATACTTTCCTATCAGTACCAAGAACTTTGGAATTTATCAATGAAAACTGATTCGAAATTATTATTTTGAATTATTAATCCTTATTTACCAAACTATGCTATTGTTGCCAAGCACGGGATGCATTTCGAAGTTTTAAAAATATTGTCTTGCTTTAAATATCTTGACTTTAATCTTGATTATACAATAAGTAACGCGTGCCCGGAAGGAAAATAGTCAATCTATATTATAATAAAATATTTGTGTTAGTCAATAAAGTTATAAAAATATATGCTTAGCATTTTAAAATAAATCTTCATTTATATTAAATTATAAATTTAAAAAATGTATATTGGTTTTAACAGTTATTTTGTATCATTCTTCAAGCTCGTTTCTTACTGGATGTATATATAATTTAATGTTATAAGATGTAACAAACACTCCAGTAAATACATTTTTTATTTAGTAAGGCCTTTCGGTAACAAAGTTACCATCTTCAGACAACCAAACTATTTCCTTACTAAATAAAAAATGTATTTACCGGCCTGTTTGTTACATCTTATAACATTAAATTATAAAGTTATTTTGTGTTAACCTAATTTGTTCCATTTTGTGACGGTTGCACTTAATTGAATACCTTTCCAGTTATTTTAATGACTTTATGTACAGTCATCAATCTTTAGTATGATAAAATATTTTATGTACAGTCATCAATCTTTATTATAGTAAAATATTTTATGTACAGTCATCAATCTTTAGTATAATAAAATATTTTATGTACAGTCATCAATCTTTAGTATAGTAAAATATTTTATGTACAGTCATCAATCTTTAGTATAGTAAAATATTTTATGTACAGTCATCAATCTTTAGTATAGTAAAATATTTTATGTACAGTCATCAATCTTTAGTATAGTAAAATATTTTATGTACAGTCATCAATCTTTAGTATAATAAAATATTTTCTAGTGTTCCAAGTTCAATGGTAAATTATAGTATTACTAAATAGTATATTTCAGTTTATAAATGTTATGTTTAATGTAGGTTGTATATTTTAATTTCTAATAAAAATGTTCAGAGTAATTTATGACAATGCACCAGTTTGATTATTTCATGTAAATAATTGTTCAACGTTATGTGCAAATAAAGATTATGATCTTTAAAATATTTTGAGCATCTTTTCATAAATAATATTACAAATTACAAGAATCCTTGTACAGTATCATTTTAAAAGCCATAAATAGAATTAAATGAAACTATAACTAGATCTTATTCATTGATAGAGAATACCTGTTGTTCTATTTAACAGGTATAAAACAAAAGAATTGTCAGTGAAGATTGGGGTACACGATCGTAGAAGTAACAAAGGCGTTATAACACTTCCTGTCAGAGAAATAAAAGTGCACAAACAGTATAAAAAGCTAAAATCCAAAATCATCATTAATGACATAGCTCTTCTACGAGTGGATGATATTACATATAATGAGTTAGTCCAGCCAATCTGCTTACCTACTTCTTCTGGTAATTATGAACTTTTATTTTATTTCATATGACAATTTAACATTAGTAATCTGTATTCATATGGATAATACAAGAAATTCAAAACATGTTAACACAAGCATTCAATGGCTGGTAGTGATTCAGTAGCTGGTAGTTGAAACAAAACATTTGTCGGAAAGCTCTGAATGATGAATAAAATAAGCTAAACCTTTAAAAATATGTTTTAATTGAGTTTTCATGTCACATCATCTAATTACATATATACTAGTATGTTAGTTTACAAATGATTGATTAGTGATTTATATAGTTAAATTATGATCATGAAAAATAAATGAGATAATTATAGTAAGAACTAGCTGTACCCACCCACTTCGCCGGTCATAATAATGAGTTTGATTATATAATCAAAATAACCTTCGTCAGACATTATCAAACATTGCAGTATGTTTTCTTCATGAATGCGTTGCAGTAGCGTTTGTCAGAAAGTTATGCGAAACCAGGATCTGTGTCTTTAAGCTTTTGCACAACCCGTATCTTGTAGGGATGGAAGTTCAAATCGAGATGTAAAATTCAATGAATAAGATTCAACTTGCTCTTGAAACTGCTGATGTAATGGACTGTCTCTTGGCTGATCGTTTTGTGATTTGAAGCACTGCTTCACGAATTCTTTCAACATTCTCAGGGGTGCGAACAGATCTAGGCCTACCAGTTGGTTTCTTTTTTAGTGCGGATGCAGTCTTTTTTTCTTTTTTAGTATATTAATGGTGTTCCAACAGGGATCACGGCCATGACGTGGAACATGAAAATTGTTACGAAAAAGTCGTTGTGTAACAGTAACAGACCCTAATTATTTTTTTAAAACACTTCAATGACAAAGGCACGATCTTGAACCGTCCACTGATCCGTTTTTACTAAAATGGCATAACCTATACTACCATATGCTACAACAATGACATCTTTAACTAAATGAAACATTTATAAACAGCTGTTTAAAAAGTGTCAGGTTTTTATGGGCCACCCGTATATATAGATACCTAAAAGATCCTTGGTTTCAAAGTCTAGACAAATCCGTAAGTCTACTTTTAGAGGGCACAAATTACTGTAGTTGACTCTGAATCAGTAAAATATCGAGGTTTCTCGCCATATTTAGCCATGTCCTGTGAACTGCCTATGCAGTTGGTCAAATTAAATAGTAAATTTTCCGATTAAAATCAGTTTGTTTTTTGTCTCTTGGATAACAAAGTTTCAAAGTCCAGAGAAATCTGTATGTCTACTTTTAGAGGGCACAAAGTACTATCAATATCTGAAATCAATCAAAATAAATCTGAATCAATAAAATATTGTATTTTTCGCCATGTTTAGCCATGTCCTATGATCTGGCTATGCATGCTTTAAAACTAAATAGTTAATTTTCCGATTAAAAACAATTTGTTCTCCTAGATAATAAAGTTTCATAGTCTAGAAGAATCTGTAGGTCTACTTTTAGAGGGCGCAAATTACGGTAATTGACACTAAATCAGTGAAATAGCGTGTTTCTAGCCATGTTTAGCCATGTCCTATGACTTGGATATACACGTGTTCATATTAAATTGTATATATTCCCATTTAATACAGTATGTTCTCCTACATAACAAAGTTTCACAGTCTAGAGATATCTGTAAGTCTACTCTTAGAGTCCGTAAATTGACCAATTTGATTTACATGCACAAATTGAAAATCTAACTCTACCTAAGGATGAAGGAGTTGAGCAGAGCAAAAAGTCATAGGGCCAAAGTTGTAGATTGTCTCAAATCAGATACAGAAAATTGTGTTAGTTTTGCTGTAGAACCGTTCATTTAGCCACAGCAGTCCAATTAGAGAAATGCTATTTTTGGCATTCAAAATGTTTGGCACTAAAAAGGCTGCATCTTCGATTTACTAAGAATTTTTAAAAATCCCTTCTTATTGCTCATCTACAACATAAGATCTCTGACTGAACAAAATTTCAGCCTCGTAGGCTTAGTACTTTTTTAGTTACAGCGTTGAGTGAGTGAGTCATAGGTATTTGCCTTTTATAGGTATAGATCACATGAGCTTATATTCTGATAGAAAGAATGTAAAGTCCAACTAGAGTGAATTAACTGTTGAATTCTAATGTATGTAATATATTATACAATTTGGAAGGAGATGAGGTAAGAGGAAGGGAGGAGAGATAGAGCTTGGTGGGGGAACATAAGTGTGAGTGGAGATGGGTGAGAGGAAGTTCTTTATTTACCACTCCCATAATATATTTCTTCAAACAAAAACTTCTTTTTGATAACCACCAAAAATATAAACAAAATAAATTATTTAAAATGCTAATGTTAATCATGAATTCTATAATACAAAAAACGTGGGTTTAACTTAATGTTAACAAATCTTGATTTCTTGTGAGTCTTAAATCCAAAACTCGTAACCATTGTATTTTGTGAAGTAAAATTGTAACTTCACCAAAATATGAATACCAACCCCCTAAAAATAATGGAATAAACATTTAAAAATTGTATTCATTGTTTGAACGTTGGCTCTATAATCACATCACTGAACGTTGGCTCTATAATCACATCACTGAACGTTGGCTCTATAATCACATCACTGAACGTTGGCTCTATAATCACATCACTGAACGTTGGCTCTATAATCACATCACTGAACGTTGGCTCTATAATCACATCACTGAACGTTGGCTCTATAATCACATCACTGATTTTTCAACAATCCCCACTTCCATGCTGTGCTTGTTTTTATACTACCTAATGTTGAGTTAATTATCTTTTTTATTTCAATATGTTTTAAATTTAGGACTTTTTTCTTCTGACATTTTAGTTTCATATTTCCTATAGTTGCAAACACCTGGGCCTTTGTGAAAGTGGCCTGCCTACAAAGCAACAAATCCATTTAAATCAACTGAGAAGCACATTGAAAAAACTTTTATCTGGATTTTGTGTTGCCCAGCATATTGTGGGATATCTTTCAAAATGGAGGAGATTCAAAGCAGATAAGATAATTTTAAACTCCCTCAGAACCAACTTTTTGTAGAAAAAGCTATGTTACACAGCTCTGTAAGCCATTGTGGATAACTTAAAATGAAAGAGATGCTGGTAGTTCTCATTGCCCTTTAGGTTAGACATAAACTTCTTGTGGGTTCAGCTCAACAGGAGCAAAACATTCAGTGATGGGGTAAAACAAGGATAACACTGTGGTATGTAGGATTTGAGCATTGTCCACTAAGATGGTCCAGTAAGTAAAAACAACAAGTTAGCCATCAAAACCTTTTTTCAAATTTGTCATCTTTTAAATTTTTACTTTTAAGTTTTAATTCTAAACCATGTATTTTCGGAATAAAGAAGTTGTGTACAAAGTTGAATAACTTAAATTTTCCTTTAACTTACATTGGTTGAATGTCTGTATTGGCGGAAAGATAACTGAGACTCATTCCCTTCATGACTTGTTCAAACTGTCCAATTTCTTTTCCTCATGGCTCATATTGAGTAAGCTACATCCACTGTTCACTTTAAAATCTTGAATATGAAAACCACCATTTCTGTCTCATCAATGTTTAGTTTCTTCTTCAAATAAGGAGATATACATATCATCCCTACTTCTTTGAACATTTTATATGCTCTTTCTCAGTGGAATTTATCAAACATAATTTTTTACATTAAACTTCACCACAAATTAAGTGTTTTCCATTTCATAACTTGCTGGAACAATCTAAATTTTATCAGTATGTGTTTTATTTGATTAATTTACAATAGCAATTAACTTCAATATACTGTTGAATATTAGGCCTTGGTTTGTATTTATATTACACATGAATCAACAACAAAACATTGTATCATCTTTGAACTTTTAAGTTTTTACAGTTATATAAGTTACTTGAAGGTGTTATATTTCCAAGGAACAACCTTAGGGCTTTTAGGGGAATACTAATAGTTTCATGATTACAAGTGTAATTCTATTTTTAAAATTTTACAAATATTTACAAACTTTTCCTATTTTACTATATTTAAAATTAAGCTTAATGTTTTACTTTATTAATGTAAAGTGTGTTCGAGGAAATGTGTAAGAAAGTCACTTGTAGTTTACTTTCCCCTTAAAATAAATAATTTTCCATTCCATCAACAATCTGAAATATATTTTACTTACATAGGCATGACTGAACTGTTCAAGTCAGCAATAGTCCAAGGATGGGGTCATACAGACCCAGAACTTAGTTACACTTCGAGGGCTTCATACTTCCCCATGCAGACTATGGTGTCTTTATTAACCACAAAGCAATGCAAACATGCAGGGTTTGCAGACAAAATGGCAGAAGTCAGGAATATCTATGACATGCTCTTCTGCGCTTACAAAGCAATGGCTGATTCCTGCGTGGTAGGAATATAGTTGTAGTTTAAATAATTATTTATTCATTAGTAAACAGAAAATCAAATCAAAAACTTTATTTAGTTGACAATATACAAAACATTGCACGAAATAAATCAGTAGTTACAAAAGTCAAATTAATTAGCTAATTAGTCTAAAGTAACAAAACTAAATATGGACCTTATATGCTCATAAAACACAAAAAATACACTGGCTTGAAAATGGTAAAATATGCCATGTTGTAGGCCAAAAAAGGTAAAGGTCGATAATGTCAGTTTTGTATGGTTGGTTACTTGATGGTTCAATATCAGTTTTGAACGTATGGTTGCTTGATGATATTCAATACATTTTCATGTGGATCAAACCAAATGGTGCTGGTAATTGTTATTTATGCACCTTGATACTTAATTTTCTAAATTGCAAGTTTGTAATGACTTTATATTTTAATATTCAAAATTTCAAGAGCAAATTTGGGTGCACTACTGCCCATGTCACTGACAAAAAAATTCAACAAAATGTTATATTATGTAATTTGCAAATATGTATACAATTAGTTTTCATTGAACATTATTAGCTATTTAATATAGGAACTATAATATTAAACATGATGTATAGATTTATATGTCTGACCATTTGTAATGTGTTCAGTGTTCACTGCTGATGTACACTGAATAACATCGCCCCAGCTGTACTCTTCCATCACCCACCTACATGCATACAAAATGAAAAGGCCTCTAACCCAACCACAAATTGAAGGGCCTCTAACCTCACCACAAATTGAAGGGCTTCTAGCCCAACCACTAATTGAAGGGCCTCTAACCAACCCAGCCACAAATTGAAGGGCCTCTAACCCAACCATAAGGCTGCTCTCCCATCGTACATTATTTATATCACTCCTGCCCACCCAAAATCATTGAAGGTAGATGGACTTGGGTCATAATAAGTATACATATATATAATAATAGATTATTATATATATGTTTCATAATTTCATAATAATAGAATGTGTTTTTCGTAAATGTTGAAAGTTTTGTTTTTCTATTGAATCTACTTGTAAGAATACAGGTAGCAATATTTTCACATCTTTATTTTGCTACAGAAAAAATATAAAATGAAAATTTACAAAATAGCTGAATAACTTTTAACAAAATTAGATAACAAAACCTTTGCTGCAATATCTTTTTTCTGTTACATTAAAAACATATACAGAACATTTTTGCCATAGTTAAATGACAGATAGGACTAAGTAGTTCTAAACGCCACATTTATAAGAGCTGTTACATTTCATAGCTTAGAAGTATCAAGTAATGAAACAACTTATACCACTAATATGTTTGCAGGGAGATAGCGGTGGACCCCTCATTGTGAGAAGTGAAGAGGGCATAACATTCCAAATAGGTAAAGGGAAGTTACTATGTATACGTTTACCTGTATTTAAAAATTTATTTTATTTTAAAATACTTTTAGGATAATATTCTCCAAAGTTTTTGGTGTGAAGCGTGTGAAAGTACTACTTATAATTTGTACATAGGTTCCAAATGTATTGCCTGTGTAACAATGACACATACTCAGTAGTCAAAGATCAAACTAATACCAGTCTAAATTATTCACTAGTATGTTGATAAAATGTAGGATAAAACCAAATAGTTGGATGATAGTTAATTTGTACATAGGTTCCAAATGTATTGCCTGTGTAACAATGACACATACTCAGTAGTCAAAGATCAAACTAATACCAGTCTAAATTATTCACTAGTATGTTGATAAAATGTAGGATAAAACTAAATAGTTGGATAATAGTTAATTTGTACATAGGTTCCAAATGTGTTGCCTGTGTAACAATGACACATACTCAGTAGTCAAAGATCAAACTAATACCAGTCTAAATTATTCAATGTTGATAAAATGTAGGATAAAACCAAATAGTTGGATGATAGTAAATTTTTTTGTACAAAAGGATCTTGTGGAGAAATTATTAAACTTGTACTTAATGGCTTCACATTAATATTAGGAGGAAAAAAAAGGTTATGTCAAATATGGTCCTCGTAGTTAAGGTTCTGTTTTTTTAATGAGGTGGTTGTTTGTTCCATAAAATCTCTACGGTTTCATGGAAACGTAGATCAGAAAAGATAATAAAAAATAGCAGTCATTTTAAACTTAAGATAATTTGAGTTTAAAAACTGTTTGTAATGTTATTACTACTATTCTTTCCTGCCAAAGTAAAATTCCTTCTTCATATGACAGTTCAAATCGTTTGTCATAAAAGATCTTCAAATTGTTTGGGATTAAATTCCTTTGAGGCCATCCTCTTACACAGTAAGATATAATGTGTTTCAGTTCGACGTCTCTGTGAGTATTATCTTGAAGTGTCCGTTTAGTTAATGGCAAATCTTCAATTCTCATTGACCTAATTTGATTTACTTCGTTAAGGGTCTGAATGATTCCAATAGATTTTATTTCTGTCAATGGAAGTCTGCTTAAACAATCAGCTAGAACATTGTCTTTTCCAGCCCTGTAGCGGATATCATAGTCGTATCCACTTAGGATGATTGCCCATCGTGCAAGCCTCGAAGCAGCATGTTTTGGTATAGCCTGTTTTGCCCCAAAGATTCTTTCAAGAGGTTTATGATCGCACACAAGTGTAAAGTGTCGACCATATAGGTATTTGTAGAATTTTTCTATTCCAAATATAATCGCCACTGCTTCCTTGTCAATTGTAGAGTAGTTTTGTTCTGCCACATTCAGTGTTCTTGAAGCAGCAGCTATAGGCTTTTGACTACCGTCAGGGCAGCATTGAAGCAATATAGCTCCCAAACCTTGATTGCAAGCATCTGTTGCCAGTATAAGTGGCCGTTTTGGGTCATAATGAGCCAGAACCATATTTGTAGAAATACTGCTTTTAATCTGATTAAAACTTTTTTCGCATTCATTACTCCAGTTCCAGGGTGAGTTTTTATGCAAAAGTCTGTGTAAAGGAAAGCAAAGTGACTGTAAGTTGGGAATGAATCTTGAATAATAATTTACAGACCCTAGGAACGAGCGAAGCTCGGATGTGTTCTTGGGTGGAGGCTGTCTCTTTATAGCTTCAACACGATCTTCAACTGGTTGGATCCCTAGAGCACTGATCTTGTGTCCGAGGTAGGTTACACTTTCTTTAAAAAGCTGCAATTTATCTTCACGTGTACAAAGTCCAGTTTTTCTCAAGACATTTAGAACTGTTTTGATCCTTTCAATGTGTTCTTGTTCATTTTTGCCCCCTACGCAAATGTCATCGAAATACCATGCAATATTGTCAATTCCGACTAAAAGCTGGTCCATTAACTTTTGAAAAATTTTAGGAGCTGTTTTAATACCAAAAGGTAACCTATTGAATGTGAAGTAACCTTTGTGTGTCGCGATTACTAAATATTTCTTCGATTCTTCATCAACAGGAAGCTGTAAATAGGCATCTTTCAAGTCAATAACAGAAAATATTTTAGATCCATTCAACTTCAAAACGGTTTCTTCAAAGGTTGGAATTGAATATTCGTCATCAACCAAGTGAGGATTGATTGATACTTTGAAATCTGCGCACAATCTTACTTCTCCATTAGCCTTTGGAACAACAACTATTGGAGAAGCACAAATAATTGGAGTAGTAGAAGGATCTACAGGATCTAGCACCCCTACAGAAACCAAACGGTCGAGTTCTTTCTCAAACTAATTTACGTTTTCTTTAAAGTAATAACATTACATAATGGCGCTGAACGGACAGGATACAAATGATAAAGATGACGTATCATTTTCATCAACTGAAACATCAAACGAAAACACAACAGGTAAAGATTTAACACGATTCAAATTTGAAACATTCGATACTAACAAAGAACCTTGGAAATACTACTATCAGAGATTTGAGCTAGAAATTAATGTTTGTGGGCTACAGAATAACACAACAGCAAAACAAATTTTACTTTTGAAATGGATTGGTGCTCAGCATTATAAAATAATTGTTGACAACTTTGACCCAAAACCTATTTTGACTATTGAATACGATGACATAGTTGATTTCATATCTAATTTTTACAAACCTAAAACATCTTATTTAGCCGAAAGACTAAAGTTTGGTAAAATTTTGAAGGAACAAGATCAATCTGTCAGTTTATTTCTTAACAATCTGAGGGCTGGAGCTACTGACTGTCAATTCAAGGACACGCTTGATGAGCGGCTACGTGACCAATTTTTACTGGGACTAAACGATCCGAAAATGCAAGAGGAGCTTATCAGGAACCATCCTGAGGAAAAGGCTAGACTACAAGATATTGTAAAGGATGCTTGTATCATGGAAATGGCACACACTCACCAAAAGCAAGTAGGTACTTTTCTTACCAACACACAGGTAAATAAAATTAAATTTTCACACTCCACACAACCAACATCTCAAAGATTGAGACCTAAATTTATTTTAAATCAAGATATTCATTGTTTTAGATGTGGTTTGGAAAAACATAAGTCACAAAATGAGAGCTGTAAAGCACTTAACACAACGTGTAGAGCTTGCGGGAAAGTAGGACATTTTGAACGAGTTTGTCTTAAATCTGATAATGTAGTACTCAGCAAAAATAGCTTAAAAAGGCAAATCAGACAAATTGATGTTAATATCAAAGGTGATTTGTATAACGTTGACAATGGTAATGACGTTTCACGTGATAATTATAACAACTCAGTTCAAATGAATGATGATCCAGAAATCGGTCACATAGCCTTGGTAAATAACGTTAATGATATAAACAAGGTGGAACGATTTTCATACATAGTACATTTAACAATGAATAGTGTTCCTATTGCTATGGAATACGACACTGCTGCTGCCAGAACAATAATAAGTAAGTCTACATGGAAACTTATTGGTGAACCTAAACTATCTCCTACGGAGAAACTGGGTGCGTATCCATCATTTCAAATAAAAATGTTAGGCGAAACAAAAGTTACTGTTGAATTGGATTCAACTTGTTTGGAGTTGGATGTGGCTGTCACTGATAGCTTGACAGGTACTCCTTTACTTGGCAAAGATTGGATTGTTGCATTCAAACTAGACCCTAACTGTCAACACGTACGTAAACAAAGTTTTCACAATATTAATCATATCGACGCCAATATTTTGGACAAAGAGAGAGTAAAACAGCAAATATACAAAGAGTTCAAGGATATAATTTCAAACAACTTGGGTACGGTACGTAATATTAAAGTAAAGGTGAGGGTAGCCCATGACGTACAGTTACCAATACACAAACCGAGGCCAGTTCCTTTTGCACTTCACAGTGCCACAAGCAAAGAACTCGACCGTTTGGTTTCTGTAGGGGTGCTAGATCCTGTAGATCCTTCTACTACTCCAATTATTTGTGCTTCTCCAATAGTTGTTGTTCCAAAGGCTAATGGAGAAGTAAGATTGTGCGCAGATTTCAAAGTATCAATCAATCCTCACTTGGTTGATGACGAATATTCAATTCCAACCTTTGAAGAAACCGTTTTGAAGTTGAATGGATCTAAAATATTTTCTGTTATTGACTTGAAAGATGCCTATTTACAGCTTCCTGTTGATGAAGAATCGAAGAAATATTTAGTAATCGCGACACACAAAGGTTACTTCACATTCAATAGGTTACCTTTTGGTATTAAAACAGCTCCTAAAATTTTTCAAAAGTTAATGGACCAGCTTTTAGTCGGAATTGACAATATTGCATGGTATTTCGATGACATTTGCGTAGGGGGCAAAAATGAACAAGAACACATTGAAAGGATCAAAACAGTTCTAAATGTCTTGAGAAAAACTGGACTTTGTACACGTGAAGATAAATTGCAGCTTTTTAAAGAAAGTGTAACCTACCTCGGACACAAGATCAGTGCTCTAGGGATCCAACCAGTTGAAGATCGTGTTGAAGCTATAAAGAGACAGCCTCCACCCAAGAACACATCCGAGCTTCGCTCGTTCCTAGGGTCTGTAAATTATTATTCAAGATTCATTCCCAACTTACAGTCACTTTGCTTTCCTTTACACAGACTTTTGCATAAAAACTCACCCTGGAACTGGAGTAATGAATGCGAAAAAAGTTTTAATCAGATTAAAAGCAGTATTTCTACAAATATGGTTCTGGCTCATTATGACCCAAAACGGCCACTTATACTGGCAACAGATGCTTGCAATCAAGGTTTGGGAGCTATATTGCTTCAATGACCTGTAGGCCTGACGGTAGTCAAAAGCCTATAGCTGCTGCTTCAAGAACACTGAATGTGGCAGAACAAAACTACTCTACAATTGACAAGGAAGCAGTGGCGATTATATTTGGAATAGAAAAATTCTACAAATACCTATATGGTCGACACTTTACACTTGTGTGCGATCATAAACCTCTTGAAAGAATCTTTGGGGCAAAACAGGCTATACCAAAACATGCTGCTTCGAGGCTTGCACGATGGGCAATCATCCTAAGTGGATACGACTATGATATCCGCTACAGGGCTGGAAAAGACAATGTTCTAGCTGATTGTTTAAGCAGACTTCCATTGACAGAAATAAAATCTATTGGAATCATTCAGACCCTTAACGAAGTAAATCAAATTAGGTCAATGAGAATTGAAGATTTGCCATTAACTAAACGGACACTTCAAGATAATACTCACAGAGACGTCGAACTGAAACACATTATATCTTACTGTGTAAGAGGATGGCCTCAAAGGAATTTAATCCCAAACAATTTGAAGATCTTTTATGACAAACGATTTGAACTGTCATATGAAGAAGGAATTTTACTTTGGCAGGAAAGAATAGTAGTTCCGAGATCATTGAGGAATCATATTCTTGAATATCTACATGTCTCACATCCAGGTATTGTTGCAATGCGCTCTTTAGCCAAGATGTATGTTTACTGGCCAAAGATAGATGAAGATATAGAACATTTAGTAAAAGCTTGCTCTAGATGTCAAACTTTTAGAAGACAAGACATAGAAACACCACTCAATTCATGGAACATTCCTGAGAATGCATGGGAGCGGATCCACATAGATTTTAAAGGGCCTTTTGATGGATATATGTGGCTAGTAATAATAGATGCTTATTCTCGTTGGCTAGAAATATTTCCAATGAAGAATGCAACTAGTCAGTCTGTTATTAAACGACTTAGAGAACTTTTTTGTAGATATGGACTAGTAAAAAAGTTAGTTACAGACAATGGAAACCAATTCGTGGCAGATGAATTTGAAGAGTTTTGTCGCAAAAACAACATAGTTCACGTCAGAACAACACCATACCATAGTCGATCCAATGGGTGTGTTGAAAGAGTCATTCAAACATTCCAGAATAAATATTTGATGACTGACATCAATGATCATGAGCAGAGACTTCAGAGGGTTCTTTTGTCTTATAGAACAACACCTCATTCCTCAACCGGGAGAACACCAGCCGAGCTTTTTTTTAAAAGAAATCTAAGGACCCTGATTGATACACTCAAACCAGATGTAAGACATAAAATGGAAAAGTCTCTAGAACAACAAAAGTTTTATCATGATATTCATTCTCGACCAAAGACATTTGAAGGAGGGGAGAAAGTATGGGTTAAAAGAAACAAAGATGAGAATTGGAGAGAAGGATTAGTGCTAAGACAAACGGCACCGTTGTCTTATAGGGTCAATATCGATGGCAAAGAATACAGACAACATGCTGACCATTTGAGAACTCGATATTCTGAAGTTAATAAAGGAAATCAACACATGGAAAGAAAAGAAATTGATCTGGAAAATGAATTCTCAAAGGGAAAGATTAAGAACGATGTGGGTAGAAGATCACAGAGGACTATAAGGAAGCCCAAATTTTACCATGATGAATATTAGCTCCAACAATATGGAATTAAAGGGAAGGGGAGAAATGTAATATATTTAAGTTTATTTACATGTTTAGTTTTAGCCATATGTTTATTTACATGGACAATTAGAATCATATGGTGTATTTTTCGTTTTTGTTTACATCTTAGTGAGTGTTATGGACACTATTAATTAAAGTGTATTCTCAAACTAATTTACGTTTTCTTTAAAGTAATAACATTACACTGTTGTAGTTTTTGTTGCAGTTATTGCTATAATAAATAATATTGATTATATTGTTATAATAAATAAAATAAGGATTAATAAATAATTATTTCTACTATTACATGTATTTATAGTAAATAATACTTTAAAATATATCATCTCATTTATTATTCTTACAACAATCCAGGAATTCACAAAAAAAACTTGAATTGAACTTTCATTTCTGAATTAAGTACCATCCAGCAATAAATAGTCAATTTCAATAATATATGTATCTAATATAATTTTTTTAACTTTTTATCTATATTAAGTGTATCCAAAATAAACGGTTATTTTTGAACAGATTTTTTCCAAAGAAATTGCATTTGATCAAGAATTAAGTTGCTCGTTGAAATTCCTTTGCTAATTCTTAATTAGTTTTACAGAAAAAATATAGAGATATTTAATTTGAAGTTTTTATTTTCCCCTATCTTTCAAAATAAGGCATATGTATTCAAAATATCAAAAGCAATTTGAATGCACAATATGATAACGTTTAAAATGACACCTCATACACAACCGTTGATTAATAAATAACGAAAAAATATGGATTAAAAATAACACTGTTCTTGTGGGATTAAAACCAACGTGGCTGACAGCCTCTGCAGACTCTTAAATAAGTGCTTTAAACCAATTTAACAAACAACAACGGATGTGACGTGAACAGCAAATCATTTGTTGAATATACCAAATAACTTAATGTTTGTGAATTTTATCTAAATCTAGGGCTGTAATGACCAACGTTCCCTGGGGTCATTACAGTTTGTAGGGCTTTCCCCAACAAACTAACCGGTACAAAAGACAATTCTATTTTCTTATCTGAAAATGTTTTTCTTACCTTACAGCTTTCTCATCTGTTAGAATATTGCGAAGAACATTCTATGAAGAAAATATTGCGAAGAACATTCTATGAAGAAAATACTGCGAAGTAAAGCACTTATTACTTATCACCAAAGAAACATTAACAAAATACGAAGGAACCAATGATGTTTCATCACTTTGTTATATATGTTACCGGAGATTTATGAAATCCAGGCAATGTATAGAATGCCTAGGGATTCTATACATTGCCTGGCCGTTTTCAGCAAAGTACGAAATGAGTTATCAAAGTCGGATTATTATTCACTTTGCCTAGGCATTGTGCATAATGCCTTGTCACTTCATATAATGCCTTTGGATATTGGGCAAAGTATTAATATAAAAAGGTTCAATAACTGTAAATTGAGTACAAAATAATTCAAGAAGACAATACATGCCTCAACTTCTACTTATTACAGCATGTAAGCGAACCACTTTGAGTTACAGTTTTTTTTTTAATACTCAAGTGCATTTTTTTATACACATAGTTGTACAACTGCATTTCACGATACCTTGACCGGGTGCACCGGGATTGCGCCGCTACCATCCCAGGTAAACTAAGCTGGGAGGCAGGATGAACAACAAACTATGAACAAACTACACGTCAGTGAAGTTGACGCAAATTTCCCTCCTTACATTTTGGCTCTAGATTCTTCGGATTTGTGGAGAACGACGACCGTATGTGAAAGCTTCCTCAACAAGTTCAAGAAATCATGCTAATCTCTCCATCCGAACACTTCCGTCTCCATTGAATTTATCAAGGAGGCTCAGCTGGACTCATACATTGGCATTAATGGTTTAAAAATTGCAGGTCACCTCGAAGAAAGAAAGAAGCCAAATATTTTTAAAAAATCATTGAAAAGAAACTTGAACAACTTAAAAATGATGAAGTAGACATTGTAACATTTTTAGATGTGAATTTTTTATTTATGATGTTGTATATAAAATTTCTGATTGACTTATGCATTTTAGTAATTGTGATCTCTTACATTTTTATATTTGGAATTTTGTTTATAGAATTTTCTGACTAAATTGTGTACTTTTGTAATTTTTATTTAACTTAATTTGTAATCTCTTAAGTTACCTTTACGAACTAACTTGTTTATGTTTGTAATTTTTGTATTTTAAAATTTGTCATTTTGTTTTTTCTCTCTTCAAGCTAACCTTTTGTTATTTGTAATGTTGTACTTTCATCCGTAATTTTGTATATTAAATTATCTGACTTTTTGACTGAATAGTGGACATTATAGTATCACTATTTTATTTATTACTTAACATGAATATTTTTAATTCGTTTATATTTTTTAAGTATGATAATTTTATCTTGTATATATTTACTTGAACCTAACCTCATTTATTTGCAGTTTGATTTTCAATAATAGTATTTAATTAGTTTAAAATAACAAACTATATACATAATAGACGTGTGTTAAATTTTACATTATATAATGTTGATGCTTAAAACATGTAGTTTTTAAATAATTTAAAAAATATTATGCTATTGCATATAATCAAAGAGTGTTATATGGGCGCACATAACTTGCATTTATCGGAACTTATTAGACATTTAATTAGCACAATGAAATGCCTTGATTATTTTATTGATAGATCATGAAAATGCATTGATATAGGACGAAAATGAAGCGAAAACTACTTTAGGACATTTTTCAGGGATGGAATCTTCAAAAGGTAGGCTGCTGCGGCGCAGTCTCGGTGCGTTTTAAGGGGGTACATTTTGGTCACGGCGCAGTCCCGGTGCACAGCCTTGACCACTTCCTGAAGCCTAGGCTGTTGCTATGGTCCTAAGTCCGGTTTCATACCGAGAACAGCAACTGTACCTACAGCCGTTTAAATTTTTCATTGACGATTCCATTTGTAAAACAGCCATTAAAAGGTTTAACAACCATTCATTTCATTGAACTCTATTGTGTTTTTCTTTATTTACATGGCTGATAAACTAATTAATGTATAGTTCAACATCATGACGAGTAACATTTCGGTCTCGTCCACCGTGCCCAAAAGCCAAGTGAGCTTCGTGAAGTGCATTAAATAAGAGTGAATCATCAATGAAAAATTTAACAACACTGTCTCCTTTTTTTTAATTGATGGTTCGTCCTTTGTGTATTTTCAATACACAATATATCGTACCTGTTGACCAATCAGTAGTCTCGAGGCCCTAGTAACACATAACACTAGCCTCTCGTATAGTTAGGTTCGGTTAAGTAAATACTGCTCTTAGCACAAACACTACGATTTTAGAGGAGAACCTGTTTCATTGCCGATACACGATCATATACACTGGAGTCAGTCATTACCCCCGGCATTCATAATTAATAGTGCAGATGAAATTGACTTTGAAGTCAATGGTGTGAACATTTTTAAAAGTTTCAGCTGGCAAAATATGTATAATCGGATTGTACATGTCTCCTAAGGGCTGCACGGATACACTTTTTTGCAAAATTAGAAACTCTTTTGTTTTTCTGAAACCAAACTCTAAACAATTCATCATAATTGGCGGTTTCAATATCAATGTTTTAGACCACACCAACCATCTTACCCAGCGGCTGCGGGACAAATCAGATTCTTATGGTTTGGAATGGGCCGTGAACTCGCCGACAAAGGTGACTGCTAAGTAGAGAACAGCCATTGATAATGTTATCACTAACATAGAGACCGATTCAACTTCTGTTACTGACATATTCGACCATTTTGCACAGGAGGTGGTTGTCCTGTGGAAGTCATTGGATTATGAACATCCAGCCAAAACAAGCAAACGAATCACACGACCAAGAAATATCAACCATCTTAATCAGAGTTTTTATCAACAGTCCTGGTCTTTTTTAAATAACAGACACTCCTTAGACGATGCTTTTGTGCTTTTGATCAGTGTATAACATCCTATTTGGATGCCAGTTGCCCTGTTTTAACTATGAAACGTAAAAATACAAACCAGAAGAATACCTGGATTACCAAGGGCATTCTTATATCAAGACATAGAATGAAGTTCTGTTTTTCTATATACAGACAATCAAACAATTACCTTTTTAGTCTATTTTTCAGAAAATAAAAAAGCATTTATTGTGAAGTCATAAAGGCAGTAAAAGCCTATGAGGTTGAGCGTAAATTAAAAGTCTGGATATGCTTCGAAAACGGCATGGAACATCTTCAAAAATTTCATAGCTAATTAAAATCCGATTAAACAACAAGGTTTTGCAAACCCCAGAAGAATTGACTACGGAGTTCAACAACTTCTTTTCTTCTTTAACCATCCCAAATTTATCTTTCACAACCACCAACCCCCAGAGCAATCTTTCATATCCAGTGATGTCCTCCATGCTGAGGCGGAGGTAGTCTATTATTCAGAAAGTACATGCAAAGCAATCCAACTATATCAATGGCATGTCTGTGAGGTTGTTTAAACAATCCTACAGGCATATTTTAAAACCACTCACAAAATTAATAGACAAATCTTTTGAACTTGGTGTATTTCCGTCAAAATGAAAACAACTAAAGTTATCCCAATCTTTAAAAAAGGCGATCGTTGTCGGCAATCAGCAACTATCGTCCAATCTCAATACTACATGTTTTAAGTAAAGTACTTGAGAAACTTTACTACGAACAACTAGTAAGTTTTCTGGATAGATACAATATATTATCCTCATATCAATTTGGTTTCCGATAAAACAAATCAACCATTGTCGCAGTCACAAATCTTGTTGAGGGCATTGTTTAGAGTTTGGAGAGTCGGGAACATGCTTTAGCGTATTTCTCGACCTTTCAAAGGCTTTTGATTGTGTCCACGTCGGAACTTTATTACATAAGCTTGAAAAATGTGGGATCCAAGGTCTACCACAGGAATGGTTAGCATCTTATCTCAGAGACAAAAGTCAGTGCATTACAAGACGCCGATGTTCTGTCAAAGAGAGCTGTCATGACCCAGAATTGAATTAGAAATAGAAACGTTTATTATATTAAACACTTGTATTCAGCACTTTGCTGAACTTAACCTTCACAGTGGCGGAACCAGAGAGGGGCTTGGTGGGGCTATAGCTTTGACTTTTATCCAGTCAAATTTCACACTGGATAAAACAGTGGCTTATTACACAATTTTAATTTGCTAAATAACATAATAACATAACATTTTTGTTAAATAGAAAATAAAAGTACTAATATTTTGAAAATTATAACCTATGGCCAACTCAGAAATAAATAAGCAGCTGTAAGTAATACGTCAATGCTCCATTACCAGTCGCAGACGACGCAGAGCGGACCTTTACGCTCCACGACAAACGCTAAAAACATGGGTTTGTATTTCAATGATTGGGTGGTAATAATTATCGTATCATAACACTTGATGAGTCATTTGATAGATGGAGACCTGATCTAGAGGACCATTAGTTTGTTTTTGTAAAAAACTTGAGTGTTTTTATAATTTTTTACAGTTAAATAGGAACACTTTAAATGTTATTCTCGGCAATTTTAAATGAAAAAACTCAAAATATCAACTTATGCTCCACTAGATCAGGTTTCCATCTATCAAATGACACTTCAAGAGTTACGATACGATAACTATTACGAACCGTTCAGTTAAATTAAAAATGTATGTTTTAGCTCGTGGACGACCCGTTCGTTATTAATCTGTTGTCACTGGCAGTCCACCGTGAGGCAGTGATTAGGGACTGTTTGGTGCTGCAGTTACGCCTTTTAAGAATTTGGTTTCAGCAGGACGGGGCTACTTGCCACACATCCGGACACTAATGACTATTGTACGTCAGTTGTTTCTGGGATACTTGATTTCGCGATTTGGTTATGTTCCGTGAGCTCCGCGATCCCCAGACCTTACGTAGCCCTGGCTCGCGAGTATTTTAGCCTGTACAACAACACGGGGCTGGCTGAACCAAACGTGCTTTCTTCCCACGGCCGTTTGGACATGAACACTAATATTTAAGTACACATATGGCAAACCATATTTTGCGGGAAGAAACGACGATTACAAAAGTAGCAAATTGTCATATTTAATGTACAACTATGAATTTACAATAGCGTATATATGAAAACGTTGTTTAATTCATCAACAAATCGTGACAAAATGTTCTACGAGTATATGCTAAGATTTTCTAAAATTTTTTGCCAGGGAAGTTTGACCAACGTAAACTAGTTTTGTAACTAAGCAAAGTATTCAATAAATTAATAACGAAACCTCTAGTTTTCTTGCAATAGAGCCTAAAAGATTAACCTGTTATGCATTTTGGCGCGTCGAATCTAGTGATTGTGTGTGTCCGTGTTTTGACGTTTTCGTATGATGGCTGTAGGTGATTGGGTGCTCCGACGTTTTTAAGACAGTATTAACATTAACTCCTCGCTACCCCGTCCCGCGGCAGGGCCAAAGTTTCATTAATTGGAATGTAACTGCAAGTTTGTAGAAAAGATAGCAAACCTTTGTAGACACAAAAATGGAGGTCACATTATCTACCAAATAAAATGGTAAAATTATGAAATATTTAGTTTCATTTTTAATATTAAACTATGTTTTGTTTTCAAACAACATAATTTCAAAAACCATCATGTCACCATTTATTTTATTATTATATTATTGTTATTATTTACTATTATTAAGATTTATTTTATTTGATTTTGTTGATGCAATGTTGTTTAAAAGTTTTTAAGCACTAACTTGTAACTTTTCATTTTGTATAGATATGAAGAGTATTTATTAAAGAAGTTATTATATTTGATTTCATCTTATAGTATTAGTTGAAAATCATAAATAAATAATTTGTAATCTAAAAAATTATAAGTAAAGAAAATGTATTTAACACTAAAATTGTTTTTCGTACAACGGCATTGTTTTACAATCAGAAGACTGATAGAAATGCCGTTATTTTTGTGCACATCTTAGCTAATTCCAACAGTTCTTTACTTCTTTTTTCATTTCTGAATTCATGGCCAGTATTTTTTATCTTATTGCTCCTCCATTTTATTAACTTAAGTGAATTATGTAAACAATAGTAAATAATTGTAAGAGTCACAAGATAACAAGCACAATAAGAATAAAAAGTATTGCACAGCATGAACAATAAGTTTGACTTTGATCATTTCTGTTTTGAAATCTCAAAAGCATAAGGCAATCATTGTCGCGAAAGGGCATTGACGTTATATCATTGATAGCTTTCAAGACATTCCTATCTTGGATAAACGTATAAACGACCTGACTGTCGAGCATTATTCAATTTATATTTTCATATCCAAGTAAATGTTGTAAACTCAGATACATATACAGTAGCTACATGCGTCGCTGTGAACATTCAAACTGAAAACTATGTCATGTTCTCTTGTTGAAGAAAGGCATCTACAGAATACGCTTAGTGTAGACCCTGCCATAGGAGGCTGCAGTGATGTAGAAGCAGCAAGATTCAACAGAACAGTAGTAGCACAGCCGCCTTTAAAAAAGCTCGTGGCGATTGAAAATTGGCAACGCCACACTGAGTCAAAATTCCGGCTTCCTTCCATTTACTAACACAGGAAAACGGCGCGCGCTTCACGATATATCACTTCAAAAAGAGCTCTAAACTAACCTGTGACGATTGTTTGCTATTATTGATAGGCTACTAACAGAGGAATGCTGCGATTTGTAATGTATTTGAAAGATATAAACAGAGGGGTGCTTTCTGTACTTTCTGAATTTGTGTTAAATATTTTAAAACAATTAATTGTTACTATTCAAAAATTGTTTACTAAACACTTCTTTACTGTCACAGAATCTAAGAAGTATTTTAAAATTGTTAAATATGGAAGTACTGTCTTTGGATTATAATTTAGTAGTTGTTATTAGTAAAATTTGTAAAAGTGCTTGCTACTTTCAGGCTATAATATATATTATTTTTTTGCAAAATCACCTGAATAATAATACATTATAGCCCATCGTTTATAATTACATCGATATCAAGTCACCCACCCACCCATACACATACATTGGTATCGACCTACCCGCCCACCCAAACACATAAATTGGTATCAACTCACCCGCCCACCCATACACATACATTGGCATTGACCCACCCGCCCACTCATACACATACATTGGTATCGACCCACCCGCCCACCCATACACATACATTGGTATCGAAAACCCATACACGTACAACGGTGTTCACCCACCCGCCCACCCATACACTTACAACGGTTTTGACCCACCCGGCCACCCATACATGTACAACGGTGTTGTCCCATCCGCCCACCCTCACACTTACAACGGTGCCAATTGTTACGTTCCGGAAACTAATGACGGTCATCTAGAAACATCAAAATGGCGACTGTTGAAATATAAAAACATACATTGGATTGGACCAACTACTCACCAATACAGGTACACTAGTATTGACCCACTCACTCACCAATACACGTACAGTAATATTGACCCACCCGCCGACCCTTACACGTACAGTGGTACCAGCCACCCATACACTCACAGTGGTATTGACCCACTCATACACGTACAGTAGTATTGACCCATCCGCCCACCCGTACACACAAAGTGGTATTGACCCACCCGCCCACCCATACACTTACAGTAGTATGGACCCACCCGCCGACCCGTACACGCAAAGTGGTATTGACTCACTCATCTACCCATACACTTAGTCCGAATAAAATAACTTTGGTACTGGCGGAACGGCCTCGCGCCACTGGTCTGAAATGACAAAACTCTGAGCTTTAATTAGCTGTCAAACTTAAAATAAGTAAGCAATAATTTTCAAACTAATTGTATAGTGTACACCATTTTATATTCTTTAAGGAAAAATTATGCTGGAGATTTTTCTAGAGCTAATTTGTTTTTTATAGTGATATTTGTATTTAAAAACACGTTTTTATGAGTGAAATTACGCGTGAGTCGTCTTTAACCTATCACTGTTGCGAGAATAATAATAATAAAATAATGTCTTGTGGATGTATGACGGTTTGGTTCATTGTGATTAGTTTGGTATAAGTCTCAAATAATAATTCAAACAGGTTAGTGAGAAATTAATTTTTTTGTAAACCTTTGCAAACTCGGTAATGACAAACGCTAGACAAAATCTGTTTAAACCTTAATAAATTGTGTTATTTAAGTGACACTAAAATCTTACTCTCGTATTAAAAATAATTTTCTTGAACTAGGAAGAAAGATTCAGGAGTTTTCAAAACTAGATTGTCAACAAGGCGGCGGTGATACCACACGCACAATGTACAGTCACTGGCTCAGCTCTGGCCTCTTCCATTGCAAACAAATCTTGTCAATTACCAATAGAACATTACCTAAAATTTGAAAGAGCCTAAATATTAGAATTGCAATAAACACTGATAATTATATATACACTGAATCCTATAGCATTATTGTCACATCTAAATAAAAAAAATTGTAATATCACTAAAACTAAATAACTGTAATTAAAATAAACTAGTGGTTATACTATACTAAGCACTGTTAAATCGATAAAGAACTGAACACGAACACACCACAAAGTCAAAAGTCAACTAACTTACCTTATTTATTACTGGAGAAACATTTCTTATCTGGAAATATCGTCGATCGGAATTCGTTTTACGCTTGGGCTGAATATTCAGTCTACACTTTCCCTTGAGCAGAGTATACCTTACGCGTCCGACACAGCCTCGATGTAAACGAACTATGAGTTTACTTCATCAACTCTTCATTATTTTTCCACATATTTTATTAGTACCACAGTATTATTTTAGTAATACATAAATAACACAGTTAATGTTTGCTCAAAGAAATTTTGTCTAGCATTTTTCGTTTCAGAGTTTGCAAGGTTTTACAAAAAAATTAATTTCTCATTAACCTGTTTGAATTATTAAATGAGACTTTTACCAAACTAATCACAATGAATCAAACTGTCATCCATCGACAGAACATTATTTTATTATTATTATTCTCGCAACAGTGACAGGTTAAAGACGACTCACGCGCAATTTCACTCATAAAAACGTGTTTTTAAATACAAATATCACTATAAAAAGCAAATTAGCTCTAGAAAAATCTCCAGCATAATTTTTCCTTAAAGAATATAAAATGGTGTACACTATACAATTAGTTTGAAAATTATTGCTTACTTATTTTACGTTTGACAGCAAGTTAAAGCTCAGAGTTTTGTCATTTCAGACCAGTGGCGCGAGGCCGTTCCGCCAGTACCAAAGTTATTTTATTCGAACTATACATTAGTATTGACCCACCCGCCGACCCTTACACGTATAGTGGTACCACCCACCCATACACTCACAGTGGTATTGACCCACTCACCCACCCATACACGTACAGTAGTATTGACCCATCCGCCCACCCGTACACGCAAAGTGGTATTGACCCACCCGCCCACCCATACACTTTCAGTGGTACTGACACACCCACCCGCCAATAAACGTACAGTGGTGTTTCCACACTCACCCACCCATACACGCACAGTGGTATTACTCACATACACATAAAGTGGTACTGACCTACCCGCCCTCCCATACACGTACAGTGGTACTGACCCACATGCCCTCCCATACACGTTTAGTGGTACTTGTATACATACAAGAACAGTGGTATTGACCAACCCGCCCACCAATACATTTACCCACGTACCCGCCCATACACTTACAGTGTACCTATTCATACAAGTACAGTGGTAATGACGCACCCGCCCACTCGTACATTTACAGTGGTGATGAACCCATGTATCCACCCAAACACTTACAGTATTGATGGATTACACTGTATCCATCTATGCATATTGGTCTTTTAGTGTACCTATTCATACACGTACAGTGGTAATGACCCACCCGCCCACTCGTACATTTACAGTGGTGATGGACCCACATACCCACCCCTTCACTTACAGTGGTGATGACCCACGCACCCACCCCTACACTTACAGTGGTGATGGACCCACGCACTCGCCCCTACACTTACAGTGGTGATGGACCCACGCACCCGCCCCTACACTTACAGTGTTGATGGACCCCCGCACCCGCCCCTACACTTACAGTGTTGATGGATACAATTATATATACCTAACAAATTAATTATAGTAAGATGAAAACCAAAGTATTTATGACAAATGTAAACAAAAGAAAGTGATTCTATGTCTCAATTCATCTCATGGGATAGTATAAATAAATAAGTCTAGTATCCTTGTGATACTAAAGCAATGGAAAATGTATTCATGGCATTAAATTTTCTTTAAAGTATATCAATAAGCAAGTTGTTAATACGAACGAGCACAAAACTGTAACTCAGGAGGTGCTGTTGTTTGAGAAAATAAAAATATTCAATATTTGCGACTTATTGTAGATAAAGAATTGAACTGTGAAACGCATATATTTAATGTGTAATTAAAACTTAATATTCTATAAATATATTTTAATATCATACAATTCTAAAACGAATTCTAAGGAGACTCGATGCCTACTTTTCTTCATAGTTCTTAGTAGAATTGAGTATGTACTTTCTTGTTATGGTGGAACATATCGATCAAATTTGGATCGGATCGAATTTTTATCTAACAGAAAATGTTTTAAAACCAATTCTCCACATTAAATAGATGCTTGTTTTTCAAGCACAGTATTAAATTTGTTTTATAGTAGAAGTGGGATATTGGAAATTAATATATGCTTGTATATCCACAAATACGTAATATCAACTCCTAAACCTAATTTTACACATTTAGAAAAAAACTATGTATTTCAAGAACATAGGATGTACAGTAGGCCCAAAACTACCAGAGGAATAAGATCAGTATAGTAATAGAATAAAATGTTCTATTTAGTAGTGTCATATATTGATTCAATAAGGTTTTTGGTTTTGTCTTTTTTTTTGTTTTTTTCTTTTTTTTTATCTGGAGCGATATCAGTTGTATGAGAGCCCCTGAAGCAGTATGGTTGTATAGCGAACGCTATCCATAGGCCTCAAAACGACATGGAAAGCGGCGTTGCCTATTCGATCACCGCGGCCTTCTTTAAAGGCGGCCGTGACAGTAGTGAGAATGAGAAAGATATTAAAACAAATGAACATTTCTGTTCATGAAGAAAGCATTTAATTTAAGATTCTCATATTTTTAAATTTGTTTAGAAAATTTCCTTTTTGGTAAATTTACATTTTTCATTCCTGTTTAACTAATGATTATCTTTTCTTCAGGAATTGTATCATTTGGTGTGGGATGTGGCAATACTCAAGGACTCCCTGGCATTTACACTCAACTAACCAATTATAGAGACTGGATTTGTAAAAATACCAATAAAGATGTATGTGTTAAGGACGACGAGGCAGCGTTTAAAAGAGTCTTTGGCAGTATGTTTGAATTTGATTAATTGTATATTTAACTATTGATATTATAATTTACAGATTCCATTAGCTAATGGAAATAAATTAATCATTTTATCCTTCCAAAAAGATATCTTAAAATTGAACCCAAGGCTAGTAAAAATATCTAAAACTATAATTGTTGGACATTTTAAAATAAAACTAATTTATTCCATACATTGTTTTTTTGTTTTTTTTTTATATTAAAACTGTTTCTTTAAAAATGTTGCAGCTAGTACATTGTTATTATTTATAAATAAAATTTATTTTATAAACCAACATCCATTATATTCTTATTTTATTTCAATATATTGTACAAAATAAATACCACTAAACCATATCATATAATTTGAACTAAATTCAAAACTTAGCTAAACATATTTATTTGAAGTTTACTTTCTTTACTTAAGTGGTACGACATAAGGAACAACTGAATTCCACTACTGTCACTGTATTGGATCACTCGTTTCGTCGTTGGGGGCTTCACCCCCAACCCCCCCCCTGGTTTAAGCATGAGGTTTAGCTAGTCAGGTCACGGGTCCTTTCCAATATGATAACGGGTGGCTACCAAAGTTAATTATCAGGAGCTTTCCAAGTTGATCACAGGCTACACAAGATTATTACGTTTGGTTACCAAAGTAGATCACGGGGAACTATAAAAGACCATCATGGGAGCTACCTAAATAGTTGACGACCGGTTAACCTAATTGATGATGGGTGCTACTCAAGAGGATCACGGATGATTAACCAAGTTGATCACAGGGAGTTTCCAACAGGATCACGGGAGCTACGCAAGTTGATCATGGGAGTCTGCCAATGTTGATCACAGAGTCTAACCAAGGTCATCACCGGGGGTTGCGTAAGTCAATGACTATGTGCCATCGAAGTTGATCACAGGGGCTGGTGTCCAAGCCTATTTTAATCATCCTATTAACCGCTTAAATAGGTGGTTACAGGGCCGGATTTAGTATGTTGGCACCCCTAGGCCCAATCATTTTTCCGACCCCTAGTCTGGTCACAGTTCCTCTCCTAAAAACCTTTACTAAAAAATATATCAGATCTATTTGTGAATTGCTTAAACACCACTCCACGATGTCATTTTATCATTGCAAGTTTTTTGAGGAATTAACTTGGATCTGGGATTAAAAAAAATACCGCTAATTTATTAACACAAGATTGGTTAATAAATTTGGTTTTGTTCAATTTAGTCATTTAGGCAAATAAATAAAAAAAAATGTAATATATGAGGGGCTACCTGTGGATCACGTGGCGCTAGCCAAGTTGACTATGGGGGCTACTACCCAAGACGATCATAAGTGGTTAGCTGGTCAACAGAATGGTAATCGTTAATAGTGTGCAAGGCTTTTAAGTTTCTAGCTGGTTTTAATCATGCTTCAAAGGCGGATATATTCAAAAAAGTCAATTTTTTGTACAAAAAGCTCAATTTAACCAAATGTTTGTGAGGAAACTTTTGTATACACAGCATAGAAGTAAATAAACATTCTATTAGTAAATGTTATTGTGAATCAAACAATGTCATTTGATATCATCTAAATGAAATATTGCAACTACAGAAAAACAAATACCTCAACAGTACACGAAAGAAAGTTTTTGTTTGTTTTGAAAGGTGAAATATCAAATATAAAAACAGTTAGATAGTCTGTAAGGTTTATACTTTCCAACTTATTTTATGCATGCTTAAATGAGAGGAACTATTCTCTAAAATTACGTGTTTTTGACAAATCTCAACTTTACCGACTTTTTGTAAGGAAATGGTAGAATATACCACAAAACGTATATTTAACTTTTTGTACACAGTTAAATTGTCAATATACGAGCTAAATATACCACTATAATTGCTACAACATATTCCCTAAACAGCTAATTGACACCCCAAATCTTATTTGATGTTATCTTAACTAAATATTACAGCTTCTGTAAAACAAAAACCTCAACAGGTAAGCGCAACAGGTAAGCGCTTTCTTGTCAGCCATTTTAAATTTTGTCCAGGTTATGAAATTGCCAAATAAAATGTTATATCATTTTTCTAATATTATGTAGGGTTTTAAGTTTATGGCTTTTTAAAATCATATTTAAAATGAGAGGATCTACTTTTTTTAAATTACATGTTTTCGAGAAAATTGAAATTTACCGACTTTTAGTGAAGAAACTGTAATATATACCATAAAAATGTATATGTAACTTTTTGTACGGAATTGTATTGTTAATTTGAGCATTTTGTTTGATTTTATCTGAAGTAAATATAACAGTTTCTGTAAAAATGTTTAGTTTTCGAAATTTTCCCGTCGGTCGCTCGGTAAAAGCTATAAGTGTGCTAAAATTCAAGTTTCTAGCTCATCTGGAAGTGGCTTAGAATTTTTATACGTGAGTGAGTGAGTTACAAATGCGGCTTTATAGATATTAGACTCACTTGGCTCGTTGGGGGCTTCGCCCCCAAACCCCCATTGTACTCTTGGCTTCATTGTGACTAAAAAAAATAATCATGAGCTTTCAAAGTAGATCAATGACTACCTATGTTGATCATCGGTGACATCAACATCTTCGTAGTGTTTTCACAGAAGATCACGGGTGTCTAGCTAAGACGGACATGGTTGGTTATCTAAGTCAAGTATAGTTAGCTACTAAAGTTGGTCAAGGGTATTTACCGATTTGATTCTGGGGAGCCTACTTAATTTTATGACGGTCGACCACCCAAGTTGATTATGGGGCCTATAGAAGATGATCGCAGGAGTTACCTAGGTTGATCACAGTTGCTACACAAGTTAATCACGGGGAACTATCCAAGTTGATCACGGAGATAATCCGCATTGATCACAGGGGCATCAAGAAGGGCTGGAAAAATTTTACAATGAAGGTTTCCTAAGTTGAAATCGGCATACTACCCAAGTTGACTATAGGGGGGGGGGCTACACAAGATGATCAAGGGGGTACCCAAGCTAATGATGGGAGGCACCCAAAATGATCACGAGGGCTACCCATGTTGATTAAGGGGTACCTAGGTAGATAACGGGTCTCTACCGGTGATTACCCAAATTTATAACAGGGGCTTCCCAACATGATCACTGTGTTCTGCCAAATTAATCACGAGGTCTACCTATGTTAATCACGGGGGACATCTAATTTGTCACGGATGGCTACCCAAATTAATACTAGGAGCTTCGCAAGTTGATCACAGTTGGCTTCCCAACTTGATCATGGGGGCTACCAAAGATGATCACAAGGGCTACCTAAGTTGATCGCTGGGGCTAGCTATGGGGCTAGCTATAATACTTACGGGTGGCTACCCAAGTTGGTCCCAGGGGCCTTCCCAACTTGATCACGGGGAGTTACCTAAGTGAATAATGGTTGGCTGCCTGAGTTGATCACGGTTGGCCATCTAAGTTAATTACGGGGGATACTCAAATTGATCACGGGGGCTAGCCAAGTTGATTAAGAACCCGCTATAGGTTTGAGCACCAATAGCTACACAAGATGATCACGATTGGCTACCCAAGCTGATTGCTACGCAAACTGATCACAGATGCTACCCAGGTTAATCACCGGGACTTACCCAAGTTGATCACGGGGAGTTAACCAAGATTACCATGTGTGCTGCCCATGATAATCAAGGGTGGTACCAAGGTTGATAACGGAAGCTACCAAAGTTAATAATGGGTCGGGTGTAACCCAGCTTATCATGGATACCACTCAAATTAATCACGTGGGCTGCCCAATTCGATTAAGGGAAAGGGAGCTAACCATACTGATCATAAGAGCATACTCAAGTTTATCACGGATGGGGAGAGGTTACCCAAGATGATTATAGTGGTCTACCTGAGTTGATCACTGGAGCTGTCCAAGCTGATCATGGCTGACTACCTAAGTTAATCACGGTAGGCAACAACAGTTGATCACGGGGATTAGGAAAGATAATCACGGCTGGTTTTAACTTCATAACTTATTTTAATCTTGCTTAATTGGGAGAAACTATCCCAAAACCATATGTTTTTGAAAAAATACAACTTAACCGACTATTCGTGAGGAAATTATAGTATTTACTACAAAAATGTATCTGACATTTTTTTACTGAATTTAACTGTCAATTATATATATATATATATATATATATATCTAAACTAAACATTACAGCTTCAGTAAAACAAAAACTTCAACTGTGCAAACATGTAAGCGTTTTCTCGTCAGGCATTTTGAATATTTTCTGGGTTATGAAAAGTGCAAACTCTAAATGTATAGCAACTTTTTTCAATAAAAGAAAAGTTAAATAATGAATGAGTTTTTAAGCTGTAGCTACTTTTAATCATGCTTAAATGGGAGGAAGTACTAAAATAAATTCACATGTTTTCGAGAAAATCTCAACTTCACCGACCTTTTGTGAGGAAACTATAATACACACCTCATAAATGTATATGCCACTTATTTCATTGTCAATTTAAATATTTTATTAGATGTTGTCCAAACTAAATATTACAGCTTCAGTAAAATAAAACTTAACTCGCAAACAGGTCGGTGTTTTCACGTCAGCCATTTTGAATTTTGTCTAGGTTATGAAAAGTTACAAATCAAATTTTATAGCAGTTTTCGTAACAAAATACTAAAGGTAGACAGTGTGCAAGGTTTTAACTTCTTACAATATCTTAAAAAACAATAAAATACGAAAAAGCTAACAAAAATATAATTGTTTAACGAAAATTGGAATTTAACGATTTTTTCATAGTTATTATAAAAAATTACAAAAAATTGCCCATTAACAAAGTTGTAAGAAATGTAATTACAAATCTGCAATATGCTGTCAGATATGATCTATTTCCAACGGTTCAGCCAAAATCAAGCCTTAAGTAAAACTGTGCAAACAGGTTAAAAAAACCATCCACCATTTTGATTTTTTGGGGGTTACAAACTATTTTTTTTTTTATTTTCGGAATTTTATCATCGGCTACTCACTAAAACCCACAAGTGTGCCAGATTTAAAGTTTCTAGCTTATCTGGAAGTGGGTTAGAATTTGTTTACGTTAGGCTACCCAAGAAAGTTGATTGAGGGGGCTACCTAAGTTGATCAGGGGCGCTAGTTAAGTTGACCATGGGGGCTACCCAAGATGATCATAAGTGGTTAGCTGGTCAACAGTTTTAAACGTTAATAGTGTGCAAGGTTTTTAAGTTTACAACTTGTTTTAATCATGCTTAACTGGGAGGATATATTCAAAAATCACTTTTTTTACAAAAAGCTCATCTTAACCAACTTTTTGTGAGGAAACTGTTGCATATACAGCATATAAGTATATAAACTTTTTTTACTATTTTTTTTATTTTTTTTTCATATTAGATTCAATCTCTATTTTGTCGTGTTGATTTCATTCAATTTTTTTGTTACATAACATACACCTTGGATTGGGCAAATAATATTTATAGTTACCTATCATATTCGCATGTAGTCGTTGTTATTATCTGTTATCTCATTATTGTATATTATATAGTTATCTTATTTGCTGTTACCTTAATCCTAATTTATACCATATATTAGTCATATATTATTAATACTAGTCATAGTTTCTATTTAACACACACACATTGATATTACTTACATAACATCATGTGTTTCCATTATCAAATTAATACTGATTTCATTTTTTTTCTTGACAGGTAAAGCTGCGTTTTTTAGGTTCTTTCA